>CM068373.1:214229981-214832481 GCA_034769895.1 Magicicada septendecula
CAGGCGTCTCGGCAGCAAAACTGGTGTGCGTACAGTAAATACACCTGTTTTTGTGTTTTCTGGTATGTTTTTATGTGTTTAAACTTTTTACTACGTGTTCCGTGAAACAATGGTTTCCACTTGTGCTGTTGCGACTTGTAGAAATAATTATAACACCGTTAAAGCGAGAGGTATTACGTATAAAGAACACAACCTGTAACGTACGTGGGGTCATTCGTATAAACGGAAAGACAATTTCAACGTACAGAGTGCTCTGATCATTTTTGGCTTCAGCGGTTATAACGGTAATTACACGCTGAACACTTCCATAGTTACCGTGGTCTAGTCAATCCGTCCCGCTCTCCTTACTGCTGGGACAAAACAACGGTCACGCTTAGACAAGCGAAACTCAGTCACCAACAACACGACATCTACACGTGTATACGCGTAACGCCCCCCGCCCATGCAGACGGGTTAAATGCAGATTGGTTTTTCTCTGACGGTGGTGTGCGTTGAGCTATACGATGCAACAGGCTATGGGTCTAATACTTCGGAGCAGAAGAAGAATAAGAAGAAGAAGAAGAAGAAGAAGATGATGATGATGATAATGAGTCTCTTTTACCTTTCCGACTTACGACCTGGTATTCAGAGTATACCGCGAATTAACGCATTGTACACGCACTTTTGAACCAAGTTTCTGTTTTAAGTCGCTTTCCAGCGAGAAAACAATGGAAGTTTACAGGAACAAGGTCATATGAAATGAATGGCAGAAAGCAGACGGCTTAAAAAGGATATATTTGGGTGGGCCCCCAAAGAATAACTGCCCAAACAAGCAAGACCTACAGTTTGACTTCATCCAACAATCTTCGGATTGAGGACAGAAGACGATGAAGTAGTATGTCTGAAACAAAAACTAACCTGTAATGGGAAAAATACATAAGAACAAAAGAAGGGAAAAGAAAGAGTTAGGTACCTGATGCCAAATAAGTCTATAAGTAAATTAGTCAGATGATTTTATTATCCCGTAACACCTCATTAGGGCCATATAAATTCTTTAAGCTTCTGTGGAACACAACATCTTAATTAAGACAAAATCTTTAAGAATCTATGACTGCCGCATACACAAACAACTACGGAATTATAAACCAAAAGGGCGGAGAGGTGTGGGGCTTCTGAAGAAGCCCTGGAATGACAGGCTCTAGTCTATCTGCTTGGGACTGGAACTAACCATTTTTGGTGTAATCCTTACTGAAGGTGATGATGATTTTATTTTTCGAGAGAGAGAGAGAGAGAGAGAGAGAGAGAGAGAGAGAGAGAGAGAGAGAGAGAGAGAGAGAGAGAGAGAGAGAGAGAGAGAGAGAGAGAGAGAGAGAGTTTAATAATTTAGAATGTGTACCTAGAAGCTGTTCCTGCGAGGAGGGGTGAGACTAGCTTGAAGGTTAGACACTTCGTTTTTCTCAGAATAAATACAAATTTCATGATTCTTCCCATATAGTTGTTAAAAACATTGTATGAAACGTTTGTAAGGCTGCAAACATTTACGTTATTTACCAAATGTTCAGAGAATGCCATTATTAAGAAAAAATTAACTCAATTTTATTAATTTACACATAGTGTAATTCTTTTTTATTTCTACAATTATTTGTAAGCTTCATTTTCACACGAACACACACACACACAATAAAGAGAAATAGAAAGACAAAAGGGATGAGGATGGAACGTGGGAGAAGAGAATACGTGACAGTTGGTACGAGAGCCCCATTTCCATTATCTGCGAGAACAATAACTTTACCAAAGACCGATAACGTTATCTATTTGATCACAGTAGCGACCTCATATCTGTGTTAACGTCTAGTGTTGATAATACAGATAAGCTGTAAAGAGAAAGCCACTTGTATTGGATCCCTCCTTCCCTGTTGCTCGCTTTTATGAGAGCACAGAATATATTATATGGAGAACCCTTTCGCCGCTGACATGAGCGGGGATGACATGGATCCATGCGTCCGTCCGTCCCATAGGCTTCAGTGTGGCTACTGTAAATCCAAAAATACGACCGACTCTCTAGTGAATGGCACTTCACGCACGACAACATATACACTCCAAACACTTGGCGGGGGAAAAAACGGGACCGTACGCCCTCCCAGAGGATCGATCGAAAAAAGTTGACGAGGAATTTTGTTAATCTCTTAATTTTACGCCGTTTTATTTTTGTTTCAATAACGCGTATTGTTATTGTGTTATTAACGTTTACATTAACGAGGTTGATTTCAGCCAATGTAAAGATTGTAATATTGGTTAGTCTTGTGTTTTTCCTTTTGCATGAATCTGAATCGACCGGACCCCCCCCCCAGGCCAAATTTTAGATACGCTATTGTAGCGACTGCATACACACTATACACTCGTATTCCCGTCTTCTCAATGCAAAAAGAGAGAGTAATCAAATTCTGTCTGAGGCTTTCACGGCCGGCTTCAATGTTATGAGAACTTCGGCTTGCCGGGCTGTAAATTTGCGTTTCTTCTGATTGGCACGTGGTGTCAGACAACTTCGTGCGGACACCAAAAGTTTATAAATACAGTATGAGTGTCCTACTCACAGCCACTAGCCTTAACCACAGTTCAGCGGTCACTGCCTACGAAACCTTTGCACAAAACAACCATGGACCACTTCCTTACAGCACGGTAAGCCGAAGTTCTCATAAGAGAGAGTAATGTTTCACAGTTAGCCGCTCATGTACAGAAATCAAAAGTACTGAAAGTCATAAACAGGCATTGTTTAGAATACGATTATTATCGCAAGGAATTAAACGCCAATTTTTTCCGGCTTGGGATTGATTCGAACCAGCGACGACGCTCTTTACTGCCGAGACAAAGAGGTAATATTCAAAACTTGCAAAGAATCACGCACTCGGAGCGAGGTTATTTCCAGCAGATTGACAACGTAACACGATCGATAAAATACAGTCGCAATCAGAATTATTACTGTTGCACACCACTATAAAGTGTAGCTGCAGGAACAAATTGTACGGTTTGGACTTCGACTTACACGGGGAATATATGATGTCCTGCCCACACATGTGGTGGAGACTGACTGGATTGTCTTGCCACAATTTACATACGTTAGTTTATTCGCTGTATTTGTATATACGTACTGTACTCGCATTTCCAACGTATTTAAGCTGCGGAATTGACGAATTTCCAGCACAACTCTTGAGTAAACCGAAACAAGGTTTCTCTTTCTCTCTTTATTCTGTAATCGAAATCGATATTACCGTATGTCAAAAGTTTGTGTACTTTCTACCAGACTTATTTCGAACGTCGTTCATGTATGCACATTTATCTTTTGTCGCCGAATGCCGCCCGAAATCTGTCTCGCAAAAACTAAACAAAATCTGACTAGCCGTACCGATCAGTAATCTTAAATCAAAAAGAAACCGAACTATCTCAAATTATCTCATTTATCGTAGATTCGTTGCTTTTCCGTCCATGGACCTCGTGAAATGACTTACTATTTTCCCACATTTCTCGACCTCTTGACCTTCCAGTCCATCGTCACTTCACTATGTTCCTTCTTCCCTCCAGAGAGTTGTTGTTTGTTTTATGTCCACTTCCTGGAAACCTTTGAACCCTTTTAATCCTTTCCCGAAAATCTCTTCTTCTTCAGAGGTTGATGGTCTTGCAATGGCTTCCATTCTGTGGAAAACTTTTAATCACCACTTACCTTCTTCCTTCTTTAACCCTATCCCCGTACTCCTTCCTGGGCCTTCCGCTCCCAGTACGCCCCTCAGGTTGGTGAACCAGTTTGAGTGGCATAGCAGGTGACCAACAATATTACTTCTCCCTTCCACAATAGATCCAATCAACTTTATTTTTTCATCCGCTCTCATCAGACCCTCACCATGGGTTTTCCAGCCATATGTGCGTATGCTCCAAACAAACAAAACTCTTTACAAATTTCTTCCTGGTTTCTAGGCATACGTTTCTGGACGCCAGAAGAGATATTTTGTTGCAAAATGACACTCTCGCTTGTTCAATTCTACTTTTTACATCCTGGTGCACTCCCATCTGATGTAATACAGTTTTCAAGATATTTAAAGGAATCAACTTTCACTAACTTCCTACAGTCCAGAAATACATCAGCCTTCCGTATTTCAACTCTGGAACGTTTCATCACTTTTGTTTTTTTTATTATTATTACGAGCCATGTGTTGGGAATGTACTCCTAGATCGTACGACGAAACGACTGAGTTCGTTTCAAGCACTACAAAACGTCTCCGAAGTGGTGGCCCAAATACAGTAAAATTTAGCAAGTCACATGATCAGATATAAACAACGCTGTTATTTTGGAACAGGCCCACGACCTGGGGAAGAGATCGAGAGGCCGTCCTCCAGTGTCAAAAAGTGGTGACATAGGGCAAAATACATGGCTAAGTAAATTAAAATCATATTTATCGACCAGTGGCCTAACTAAATAGATGCTCCAGGGGAGAGTGAGACTAACTTTGAAAGTGGATTCCCCATTTTCCTCATAAAAATTAAGTATTCAAGGTTCTTCTCACATAATCTATATATATATATATATATATTGAATACGAATCCACACCGTTACACCGACTGCCACCAAATTGTGCACAGGTAACCTTTGACACAAGGCGACAAATACTAACTTGAAATTTGATATTCTGCACCGTTCGCATGATTTAGGCCCTTTTAATTATGCCCTTTTGTTGACGCGTATAAAGATGTCAACAACATCATGGAGACCAGAATTAATTACCATAGTAACAATTAAATAAACAAATGCTATTTAGCGGCATCGGAACTGTACCTTTATTCGTTCCTGCAGTACATTTTCGATGTTTTTAATATGCGATTGTATCGACATATTACGATGTGGAAAAGTGTACTAATTGTAAATTGTCCTATTTCTTAATGCAAAGCGAAAATACGTGTTGTTGTTTTCATTTGTGAGGTTAGGTGACAACGGTTTTTGATTTTAGTTTACTGCTGAAATAAATAAAAGCTACGGTTGAGGAAAACAAAACGTTTAATGTGTATATAGAATGCTTATAACATACTTAAAACAGAGAAGTTGACGTTTTTGAGTTAACGGGTACTTGGTCAGTAAATAAACTTGTATAAGATATTTACTAAAAGTCTCAGTTAGTGATAGCATTCGTTCGTGACTTGCTAACTAATATTTATTTAGTCGTATGTTACTGCAGACAATAGTTTTTGATGCTAATTATTTTAATGTCTCCGAAATAAATACTCCCTGGCTGTATTTACCCACTGTGAAAATACTCCAGTTGGACAGTTTTACTACTATGATTGCCACGATTAGAAAAACAAAGCATATGAGCGCGCATGCGTGCGAGTACCAGAGTGCGTGTTGGAGTCAATACAAGCCACGCGCGTTCTCGCACCAACCCCTAACACGCAGACTGCAAGCACATGTGTCGGCTCAAGCGGTGCAGTGTGTCTGTACGCGAGGATGCGTGCTGGAGTCAATGCAAGGCGCGCGCTTGCATTGGGCGCCAGTGTGTGTGAGTGTGATGCTCGTATCTTAATCGTAACAATAATAATAATAATAATAATAATAATAATAATAATAATAATAATAACCGCATTACTTGGAGCTTTCATAATGGACAACGAAAGAATTTATTTTCAGACACCGAACTGTAAACCTTTCTGATTTAAATTGAAATGGATAAGTAAATGATTTGTAATAATTCTGATCAATTGTCAGGAAACGGAAAATGAATTGTTATTAACAATTACAATAACGGAAATTTTAATATTTTTTCTATATCAATATAGTAAGATTACAATAAGCTATATATATATATTTCGTTGTAAAAAATTCCTGTTAATTGTCTGCGAAAACAAATATCAAAGTCTAAGATACCACACACTAGTCGTTTATAAGCCTTATTTTTACATACGCTACTGGCTTAGAATACGATATTGTGATTATGGAAATTCACTAAAATATCTCTTTGGGGGGGGGGGTATTTATAACTGGGATTAATAATAAATGCATTGGTTCAGAATAGTAAGAGAATTCTGCAGCTCAGGAGCATACTAGTATTCATAGACTTTCATAATAATTACTCAACATATTCACGTGAGTAATTAATTAACAGTTACCATCTGAGGCTTAGTATTCTTATAGTCGACGACGGGACCCGACATCTTGATATAGCCTTCAATAACACCCCGGGCACAAATATACAGCCTTGATCTGCGCGCTCACACAAAGGAACCGCGCGTTACATCCTGTTTACAGTGTTTGTACAAAATAAACAGAACGAACGATGGCGGCGCGGCGTCTTGCTGTATAAGTTATTTGTTCTTACACCAGTTAGTAGTTGACACGTTTCCTTTCTGGCGTAAGTGTGAGAACAATACGAAGTACGAGACTGGGAGCAGTGTCAGTGCCGGTCAGTGAACAACTGGTACACGCATGGAGATCGTCCAACCACTCGTAACGTTTTGGCAGACGGTTTGTCGACACGACTGGTCTCGCCTAACTGAACTAATGTCTCAATTGCATGCTTTGTATACGAAGGAAATTAAATTAATATTTAAAATACTAGTACGCTCCCTGAGCTGGAGAACTCGCTAGCTGTTTGTGAAAGAAAACACGTTTATAATTTGATACAATAAAGTCAATAAATTTTAATTCTTACTTGCTGTGAGTAATGTTCTCGTATGTACGGTTCTCAGCGTTAGCCAAGAAACACGACCAGCATAGGACTACACGTGATTCTATATAAACGTACAGTCACTACGTTTCCACAGATGTCTACATGCCTATAGCTAATATTTTTCACAAATATACATAACTGATAACAATGTATGTATGAATACGTAACTGGTTTTTTGTGAACACAGCATTCAAACGTTTTGAAGGCAGTTTGAAATTTCCAAGGAACGTTAACAGATATTAATTTTGTCAAATTATTAAAGACATCCAGTTCGTATTTTCAGTGATGTCCCTCATAATTGCATGCGGCAAATTATACAATTCTTTAAAATTATGGCTTCCAGTTTTGGCCTGTGGTACTAGTAAAAACTTGTTTGGGGGGATTTGTGTCAAAACTCTTTTTAGTCTGATGCCCAGCATGGATTTGTACATTTTTTTTACAAACGTTTGACCCTTTTCACACAAAATTTTGAAATTTTCAAACTGAATGTCGGATAAAATCCTCTTTCATTTGATATCCCACGTGAATTTTGCGATTGTTTTAAAAATAGTCCCTCATAGATTTCTCTCTCTCTCTCTCTCTCTCTCTCTCTCTCTCTCTCGCCCCTTCCTATTTTTGAGGGGATCAATCTCAGAGAGTTGCAAAATTTTTTGGAGGCGAGAAAGAAGAGGAGTACTTAATACGGTAGTACCAAATACACGGAAACACAAGTGCTGTGGCATCTCAAAAGGACGATATGAGGAGCAAACGACAAACTTTCTAATATAGCGCGCCCTAACACAGTGTTTCCGAATTAACGTAGGCCTACTTCTCAGGTGTCCTTTACATTATTATCACGTTAATTGTCTTGTAATCGCTTAGCGAACGGCCTCCTAGTTTAAATACGTCCACCCTCGGTTACGTCCATTATCTTCACCCCGTTCGCACTGTATACCACCACCGCCCTTGACGTTATTCACGTTCAATCTAAAACCACGGGACTCATTATAAATCCATGACTCAATTACGGCAAGTTCGCTTCTCACCCATCCATTTACGTGTTACCGTTGACCACACTGAAGCGATCTACGCGCTCAAGAAGGGGAACGCGGAAACCCGATCCCCTAACGAATTCGATTTACTCATAAATCGAGTATAACCCGTTTCAGCGAAAGAGACTTTCGAAAATAAGTTAGGTCACGTTTTCAGTTTTTCAATAATAAATCACATTTTCAGTTATTCTGTGACCCAAATTTAAGCGTCAGTGGCAAACAACTTCCGTTCAAATCTAAAACATCGTTATAACGATTTTCTATTCTATCACACCATTCTATAATTCTATTTTCCCCCTCTCCATGAAGACTGTCCTTCATGTGGTTTTGCCATGTTACGTATTCTCTTTTTTGTCATACATTTCCGTTCAAATACTTGAACGAGAGAAGCGAGTTCTTAGTTTCAACTCGACCGTTTGGCATTTGTCTGTCTATCTATTTGGGGTATGTCTTACGATAACTTCTGGACGCATCAACCGATTTTCGTAAAACTTGGCACACGTGACCGTACATAATAACCTACAGAACCCTGTTGGTATTGAGATTGATCGCCCGGAAAACAGGGGTCAGAAGACGAAAATGTGACGGGCTCTAAATTGTGAAAATATCGAATAAACCGTGTGTGGGATATCAAATTAAAGGGAATTTTAACCACAATCGGAATATAGTGTTCATTTTTTGAAAATGGCGTCAGGGACCAATTAAAATTAGGTGTACCTTTGATAAAATCGCAAAATTTTATGTGGAGTATCAATTTAAAGAGAATTTTAACTAACACCTGAATGTAGCGCTAAGTTTTAGAAATTTCAAATTTTTGGGGCCCCAGAGTCCAAGGCCAACCAACAAATTGAAAATATTGCGACCTATTCAGCAGGGTGTCAAGACTGAACGAATTGTAACCCAAATACGCGCAATTCGATAACTGTCTGGTACAGGTTTTATGGAGGCTGTAAAAATAGTATCGTGAAAATGAAAATACTGCGGTAGCAATAGCAATTAAAATTGCTGTTTCAGGAAATTTATTATTATTATTAGCGGGGATCCTACAGTCTATGCCGCATCCCTCATTTCGATCGCCATTTCTCACTATCTTTCCAGTCATCGTCTTCAATAGCTCGATCTCTTATGCTTTTCCTAATTCCTGTTCTCCATTGTGTTGCCAGTCTTCCTTTTCTTCTCAGGAATTCAGGAAATTAAAAATTAAGAAAATTAGAAACGTCACTAACACTACTGTGCGCATATAAAAGGTTTTTACAAAACCGCCAATATCTCGAAAACGAAAGTGAGGATTTTATTGAAACAAAAGCCAAAATAAAATTTGGAACGTTATCTAAATTTCAATTGTGACGCCATACAGCAATCTCTTAAAAAACGAAAATTTGTCTCGCATGCCGAAGATTTTACTACACGCAAAATAATAAAGACATTTCTTGAGTTGGGCTGTTTTAAGACTCTGTCGTTGAAAGTTGTTAAACTTGTCGGTTCAAATGTACGTCTAAACCATCCTCAAACTTCAAGAAACACGGTGGCGAAAGTGTTATGTGTTTTATAATTGTGCGGGACTCTATTAGTTGACATTATTATTGGTGTGGACAAATTAATTTGAATTATTGTACGAGTATAATCTTGTTGAATAACGTTTTGTTTATAGACTGTTAATTGTGATAATTAAAGCTGGTTTTTAGTGACTTAATTGGTATTTTGTACGTATTTTGTTTTCCACTGTACCATACGACGATCAGTTACACCGTCGTAACAATATGTATGTATGTATTTGTGTGTGTGTGTGTGTATGTGTGTGTGTGACAGAAAAAATAAAAATTAAACGATTAAAAATATAACAAACCAAAAATATAACAAAAAAGGAAGACGCTCACCCCTGATTTTAAACATGGTAAAATGATTGTAATTTGCCAGTCCAAACCTGGAAAAGTGTGATGGGAAAATCAGTTTTCAAATACGTAAAGGTGCTTCAATACAATGGATCTGATATGGTCTAAACGTAAAATATTCCCCGTCTCTCCTTCACCCCCCATAGTCAGAAGTGGCGTCCCCCAATGTTTGTGACATCACGGTCTACCGTCCCACAGGTATCGGAGTGCCCATTGTCCGCACTCTTCGTATAGCCGTTGAAAGACGTAATCGTTCTTTCTCGTGCCACGATAACTGTTCAGAAATTAACAGACGTTTTGACAGCAAAATTAAAACTCGTATTCACAACAAAATGTATACGGTTTAGCCATTTAACAGTTGAAAATTGTTGAATATTTAAACAATTTAAATACCAACGAACTCGAGACAATGCACCGTGGGAGCGCATTAGGACGAAGAGACCAGCTTCACAAGTTCACACCAGTCCAAGTAGTAGTACGATTTGAGTGTCTCTAGACTGAACGTTCAATAGCAGAGAGGCATGTGATATTTGCAGTCCCCGATCTCTTGAGGCTAATTAATCCCACGAAGGAAAGCCTGAGCCTGTCGTATCAAAACTTCCGAAATGTAGTGCACGACATTCCTCTCGATGCTAGACTGGACCCACAGGTCCACAAGTAACTGAGGCCCACAGGTGTGGTTAATCTTTTTATATTTCTCAATAACTTTTTCTTAACGTTCTGGAATGAAAACTAGAACTCTGATTTCCTTCATTCTACACATCTCCGCTGTTACCTAGTTGTATCCACATATTCGTTTACCGTTATTTTAGAATTAAGATTTAAAAAATAAGTTCTAGTGAACAAAATCTAGGTCACGTCTGTTGCATGATCAACGCTCTCGAATATTTCTAGAGTTAGTATTTCTCATACGAAGTGCTGCTGGTTTAAGGAATCGGATATATGTTTTTTAAAAGAAGAAGTGGACTGTATAAATTTGAGATAACTAGCCGTTTATTGAACAAATTACATAATAAAGCGTATGGCCCATGCAATTACGTGTGGCGTACATTGCCAAGATAAATAACGATAGAAGAATGAAAATGGTATAACGAAGTTAAGTAAATAATTAAATTTCACATCGCCGCGGCTAGCAAATAGAAAAAGAGTATTGAGCGAATGAAGGCTGAGGTTTAACTAACTTCTGTCGCAGCTCGCAGTTAGCGAACTGTACTTTAAGCGGATGACGTAATTGCGTGGGCTGATTGCGCACGGGTATAATAAACAAATACAAAGAGTTAACATACTGCCCGCCCAAAATCGGGCGATTTTGAAATAGGTTACAGTATGAAAAGTTGCTTGAAAAAATGCAAGTATACATTAACAAGTTACGAACCTGAAATGTGTGATAATACATAGTATAATGAATATTGGCGCATCGATAGATGGCCCATTAGATAGCATAAATACAAATACAATATAAATAAATATAAATACAATATTGATCAATACTCATCGAATAATATATAATAATAAAATACAAATGCTAGAACGTCTGATGACACATAATAATAACAATGACAATATACCCAAATTCAATAACAATGATACATGGCAATGAATAACACATAGTAAGTAGCATTACACAATAACTAATAGAAACCCAAAAAATTCAGTAATAATAGCATGACAATAAGTGCATAATAAGCAATACTACATAATAATACAATGGCAATATATACAAAAAATTCATGATAATAATAGCACAATAGAAATATACCCAAAAAATTCATGCTAATAATAGCACAATAGAAATATACCCAAAAAATTCATGATAATAATAGCACAATAGAAATATACCCAAAAAATTCATGATAATAATAGCACCATAGAAATATACCCAAAAGATTCATGATAATAATAGCACAATAGAAATATACCCAAAAAATTCATGATAATAATAGCCCTGCACCAAACAGTACACAATAACTGACATCACACTGACGAAAAAACACAAACTATTTACTAATGCACATATAAATAGCGTACATTAATTTGGTATAAATATAAATATAAATGTATAAATAAGTACATTTAACATTGTACTTACGTAGTACGTAGAGCATGTGCTCATCCGGAAATGTCCCGGGCATGAAGCACCGAAAAACAAATTAGTCTGTTGCCACGGGAAGTGGGCACAGTTTGTGGATAGGCCTACGTAGGATGCCGTTTGTGGTGCGGACATCCGCTACGCGTACTAATGAATCCTGACCTACATAGATTTGGGTGACAATACTACGCTTCCACTGCAGAGGTGGGGTATTGTCTTCTAAAATGAGGACGAGTTGTCCTGGAGACATATTTTTTGAATGTTTGCGCCATTTATTTCGTTGTTGCAACTGATGCAAATAATCTCTTGACCATCTCTTCCATATAGAGTGGGTGAATCTCTGCAGAAGCTGCCACCTCCCCAAGCGACCCAATTTTATATCCGAATAGTCGGGTACCGGGAGCGAAGTAAGTGGAGAACCAGCTAAGAAATGTGCTGGAGTCAAAGGCTCGGGATCCGCAGAGTCATTTGAAATGGCGAACAAGGGACGCGAATTCAAACATGACTCTATTTGAGACAAAACAGTGTAATGCTCTTCAAAGTTGAGAAGCGTCCTGCCGATAACGCGCCGTAAATGAAATTTAACGCTTTTGACTCCGCTCTCCCATAGACCACCGAAATGAGGCGCTGACGGAGGTATGAAAGACCACTGACTCCTTGTGAACTGGCGAAGTCCTGAGTGGTTTGTTGAAATTCGTCTTGTTGAAAAAGTTTGTACAAATCGTGTAATATAGTGCCAGCACGACGGAAATTTGTACCGTTGTCGTAAAATATTTGTGCAGGGATGCCCCTGCGCGCTATGAAGCGTTTAAGCAGCTATAAAGGCGTCTGAAGTCAAATCTGATACCAATTCAAGGTGAATTACCTTAATGGCCATGCAAATGAAGAGTGAAATGTAAGCCTTTGTGAATGATTTGGACCGCTGGCCGCCCTGACGTAGAAATATGGGACCGGCATAGTCGACGGCACATTGTGAAAATGGCTTGGAAGGAATGACTCTGGAAAAGGGTAATTGTCCTAAAGGTTGGCTTGAGCCAATTGCGCGAAATCGAAAACAAGTGATGCATTTGTGTATCACGAAGCGTATGTATGATTTGTCATTGATGATCCAATATCTTTGACGTAGAGAGCACTGCGTTAATTGTACTCCGGCATGGAGTAGTCGAATATGCTCGTTTTCTATAATTAGTCTAGTGAGATGAGACTGCGGGTGTTGAGTACTATTTTCTTGTGAGATTTGTTTTAAACATCTAGTGGCCAAAAATGAAGCGCTTGCAGTCCAATATGTGACTGTTCTCAAAGCATAGTGTTTAAGTTCCTTGTGGGGAGCGTCACGCCAGACAATTCTTTGTAAGTTAGAATCCCTTGGGGACACCAAGATTTGGCGATACATTTTCTCGATGTCGGCAATGAGTGCGTATCGGTGCGTTCTAAATCTGGCCACGATGGAGAAAAGATCCTGCTGGACCGTAGGACCAACCATGAGGGTGTCGTTTAAAGATAAATCATTTGATGCTTTGGCTGAGCCATCGAAAACAACGCGAAGTTTGGTGGTTGTGCTAGTGGACTTGACGACAGCATGGTGTGGTAAGTAAAAAATATTCGACTTATTGACTGATAAATCATATGAATTGAGTGGAGACATATGACCCAGGTTAAAATATTCCTGCATAAAATTACTATAGTCTTTGTACAAAGACTGGTTTTGCCTGAATTTGAGTTCGAGAGTCTGAAATCTGCGACCTGCTCCGGGGAGTGAATCGCCGAGATGCCCTGTCTTACGGGGTAGTGACACAACAAACCTACCACTAGTGTTTCGAAAGGTGTTTGTGAGGAAATGATTTTCACACTCCGAGTCCTCAGCTGAGGGAGAACGGAAAGAAACGTCCTCCAACTGCCAGAAGTTCCTCAACTGTGACGAGATGGCATTATTGTCGTCACGAGCCGTAATCGACGAAACCGGTTTTGTCATGTCTACGTTAAAGGGTAAATTTCCGGCGAGGATAAAACCTAGTTTTGTTTCCTGTATTATCGGAAAGTGCGGATGCGAATGAATTTAGTCGGCTCAATCAATTGCAAAACATACTGTGCCCCGAGTAATATGTCGATCTGTGACGAAAAATTAAATTGCGGGTCAGCTTAAAATATGTTTTTTGGAATGTTTAATGATGACATATTAAAGGATTCTGTAGGGAGTTTATTTGTAATTCTGGGCAGAACAGCGCAGTGTACATTCAAACTGAAATCCCTGTAGCGTGAGTTTAGGCGCACCCTTGTACTGAAATTGGCTGGGCATAGAGAATTATTTATGCCCGTGATAGGCAGTTCAGACTTGTTTAATTTTAAGCCCATGCGGCGTGCGAAGCCCATGGTACAAAAGTTTGCTTGAGAACCTGAATCCGACAGGATTCTTACCGGGTGTTTGTTTCCGGCACGATCGGTTGTGGTACATACGGCGGTAGACAATAAAATTGATTTGTTGGTCTGTAGTTTTAGGGAACATTGATTATTGTTCCTGCTCGAAGAATTATTTGTTGAAGAGTGAATCATGGTGTGGTGCCTTTTCGAACATGCTCTGCACGAAAATTTGGAAGGGCAACGCGAGGTTTCATGGCCCGAGCGTGTGCAATTTAGGCAGAGCTTTTGATTTATTAAAACGTCTTTCCGTTGACTCGGATGTAAAGCCACTAATTGTGGGCATTCGGACAATTTATGATTGCCGCGACACAGCTGTCAAAGTCTATTGTTTGTTTGAGTGTGTATTAGTGACCCAGTGAACTCCGCGCGTCTAGCCGGGTTGCGATGAGAAGTTTTATCGCTAACTTGCCTACCGTATGACGAACCAGTCGGTGCACTAACATTTTGCAACAGCTGGCGCCTAGTATTTAAGAATTTAATGAAGTTATTGTAATTCGGAAGCTGTTCGTCAGTTAAACTTTCCTATTCATTTGTAAACAGTACTGGCAATTTTGTAAACAGTACTGGTGACTGACTTCCTATAAACTAGAGTTACCTCTGGAAACGCGTAGGGCTACGGTAACCAATTTTTTACTGGCAAGTGGTAAGGTACTCGACAGTTTTAACAACAGGTATGACAAATTAGGAATTATGAAGGGCTGTTCAGGGAAATGCAAATGTTTCCTATACTTGGACGTGGATACTGAGACATAGGTGGATCCAGGGGGTGGGCACTAGGTGCAACTGCCCCCCCCATAGGCCCAAAAAATTATAATTCGGAATTATAATAACGAATTACTGCTCTCCCTCTTGCTTCATTATACGTGTTTTCCTACGATGTAGTCAAATACGAACGTAGCAGGTTGCAGTATTTCATAGTCGTTAGGTCGGCGGTACTTATGAAACTTTCACAATTCACACCGTAGGGTCCTGTACCTGCCACAAACAATGTAGGGTAGAGAGTACGGTTTCCGCCACCTGTGGGCATTTCGTTAATTAAAAAAATATCGAATAGTTTTAGAGTCTCAAAATGTTCAAAAATTTGTTCTGTTATCTATTAACTCGCGTTTCGCAAAATTTTTGTAAAAGATGTTCTTATATGGTATGGTGGCGATAACTGTGCCAAATCGAGTTTTTAACTTGAACATCTATTTTAAAATTGTTTTTTATCGTTTTCTGTAAAAAAAAAAGTTTTCAGCATTAAAATATTCCAAATAATGTATTAAAGCAATTTGATTTATAATTTTCCTTACAGTATTAAAGAAATAAAGATAAAAGCAGCTATAAATCCTTAAAGGTGGCGATAACCGTACTCACTACCCTATTAGTACCCTCGTATTTCATGGCAGTAACGGTAACATGTATTTGTATTGTATGGGTGTGAAAGCTAAGAGGCAGGCAAAAGCGCTGCCACAACACAATGGTTTATTTTCTAAGGTTTGCACGGACTACAGAAATAAACTTAATCCCTTTTTCTGGGTATCGGCAAGCCATATGCTGAAAACAAATTGGCCGTACCATACGGCAGTAGAGCGTTTACCTAACGAGTTAGTCAGTTTACTCAGCTACAAAGTGTAACAAAGGAAAGAAGGATCACCAACATTAGAGCCAGAATCAAGACTTAAAAGAACTGCAGAGATTTTCCCACATTCGTCTGAATTTTTCGATGTTCAACATGTCGGTAAGTAGGCTACTTGAAATAACTTCTGTTTCATTGTGAAATCGTTTGACAAAAAAATATATTTTGACGCCGTAATATGTCTGACTATTTGCTATACATATATTTTATTTCAATATTTTATTTTATAGATTTAAATTAAATGGTGGTTTAAGTATTTGGTTTTATTATTGTTAAACCTTCTAAGACGTTATAGAAATCGTGTGGAAAATAGTTTTTCTTCAAAATAGCTTGGTTAACATAGCAATTTAACAAAACTTTTATTACAATTTTCGCTGAAAATGAAAGCATGTGGCGCTCATGCTAAAGCGACTTACAAATTAATAATTCAAACATAATGCACATTTAATGTTGCTTCAATTAGTCACTCCATATGTGTGTTGATGCTCATCTCGTTAATTTATAATTCATCATTCGCTTTTATTATATTAACGAAACCTATCTGTAAATATTTAACTGCAAGTTCATAATTATGCCCTTTTCTGGGAATTCAAGCTCACATTTCAGTGTCACGCTTTCAATATTAATATGCCTCCTTCATCCTTCAACATACAATCGAACCTTCGCAAGATCGCAGTAAAAATAAATAAAAACTTTACCTACAAATTGTTCAAAATTTAATTGATTTATTGAGCATCACCTTACAGCACAAGTTGAGTGATTTCTAACGAATACAATTTTCATGACAATTTTATTTTTATATTTATTTTTATATCTCCTGATCGGAATATTGTTTTATTTCAGTCAACCTCATTAAAGAAGACAAGAACTAAACGAAAGGCTGATAATACCACTGAGAAGTATTTTACCTGTCCAACAAAAACTCATTCTCTATCTGCTGAACTTGCATCGCCTAGTTCTGACGAGTCTCTTGCAAATGTAATACCTGAAGTTATTATGTCATCCCCTGATTTACAGGAGCTTGATTCAAATCTACCGCCTACAATCCTTGTCTCTGAACCTCGTGATAATAATTCTCCAAATGAGGCAAAACCTGAACAGCAAGCACGTGAGCGGGAACAGCTAAAAACATGTAATGATCAAACAGGATCTACATACGATATCGGCAATTACGTGGCAAACCGATTGATGATTTGACGAGACGTAATATTCTCTTACACCCGTGGATAAAGACAAGTTTTCTTTCTCCCTGCATAATAATAACAAAACCAAGCGTTTTGCAAGTCATAAGCATTTGAATTCCTATGAGTGGTTAGTTTACTCGAATGCAAAACAGGGATTCTTCTGTAAATACTGTCCACTTTTTGTAAATGCTGGTCTTGGAGGACCACAAAATAGTACTCCTTTGAAGCGGTTAATAACAGAACCACTAAATACCTACGCTAAACTATATGGAAAGGATGGATATTTAGACACTCACAATAATAATAAATACCATAAAAATACCGTACAAGCAGCAAAGGATTTTTTAAATACAAATGAACATTCGGAGCTATGTATTTTAAATAGGGTGAATGCAGAAAGGGACAGGCAGGTAAAGGAAAACCGTGACCGATTGAAACCTATAGTAGAAACCATCATTTTAATGGAGCAGCAAAACATAGCATTTCGGGGTCATCGAGACGATGGTCCACTGAACCTAGAAAACTAGTGTTATTAATGAAGGGAATTTTCGTGCTTTATTGAGACTGCGAGTTCAAAGTGGCGATACCATATTGAGAGATCATTTGAAAAATGCCTCTGCGCGTGCTACATATATAAGTAAAACCACTCAAAATGAAATCATTGGCGCTTGTGGTGATGAAATTTTAACTACAATTCTGAAAAGAATCCAATCTGCGGGAATATTCAGTATTATGTTTGATGAGAGTGCAGATTGCTCTGAAATTACACAATTGACACTCATATTGAGATATCTACATGAGAATGCTGTGTGTACGAATAATTTGTCGGATTCATAGATATTCGTAGTAACGTTTTTGGCGGGAATACTGATGAGGTAACCGATACTGAACCAAAAGTAACTGGTATTGACATAGGCAAAGTTGTCATCCAGAAATTGCGAGATCTCAATCTGGATTTGAAAAACTGTGTTGGGATATCCACTGACGGATGCAGTGTGATGGTGTCAGAGGCTCGTGGTGCTGTTGCAACTATAAAGAAGGAAGCAACTAATGCAGTATACTCGCCATGTCATAACCATGCTCTAAATGTATCTATCTCGCAAACGTCTAAAATCCGTCAAATTAAAAACGCAGTAGACACAATGCAGGAGACTATATATTTTTTCAGAGCTTCGCCAAAAAGGATGCAAGTGTTAAAAAAAGCATTAGGACACCAACTTTCGGGTCTCTGTGAAACTCGATGGATAGAACGCCACGATGGTGTCCTTCAATTTAGATCTGCGCTCCCAAAAATAATTTCTGCTCTGGAGTCAGTCGGAAAATGGAATGATCCAAAGTCATCCGTGAAGGCTAGAGGATTGAAATCCTCTCTTTGTAATAGTCAAACAATCATTGCAATCCTATGTCTATCAGATTTACTCACGTGTACCCATCAATTAAGCGTGTTTTTCCAACGGATCTGTTTGGACTTGAAATCGGCGCAAGAGGAACTAAATGACACAATAATTCGACTAGAATCCAGGCGCAAGAATGCTGAATTGGTTTTTGCTACTCTTTTTGAAGAGGCTTGTGTTATTGCCGAAGAATTAGGTGTATCGATCACTAGACCTCGAATAGTTGGCAAACAAACTCAAAGAGAGAATCACCCTGTTATTGTTAATGATAATAGTAGTTACTTCAGGCAATCAATGTAAATCCCGGCTCTTGACCATATTTTGGGTGATCTAAAGACACGATTCAGTCGTGAAACACTTCAACTTTACAATTTGCATATCCTTTTCCCTAATCAAACAGATGACAGCGAAAAAGAGATTATGCAGCAACTGATCGTAAAATATGGACACTTCTTCAATAAACCAATCGAGGTACTACATAGAATGTTTGAATCAGAATTGGAATCATGGAAGTTAAAATGGAAACGAGGGAACCATGGATGTCCACAAACTGCAATTGATATGCTAGAAAACTGCGATAAGGATGTTTATCCTTATATACATTTTTTACTAAGCATTCTAATCACACTGCCAGTCTCTAACGCAACTGCAGAACGAACGTTTTCTAGCTTGCGGAGACTCAAGAGTTGGTTGAGGTCAACGATGGAACAAGAGAGGCTCACTGGTCTGGCTTTACTCAATATCCATCGCGATATAAATGTAAGTTCAGAAAATATTGTTATAATAAATTAATTTAATTTACCTCCGACTTGTGGCTGCCTGATAATCTTCTTACCACTAACGAGTTTCGGAACCTATGATTCCATCATCAGAGTGTAAAATTAATCAGTCTAAAAGACGTCGTTAGTCATTAAACATAAAAATAAAATTGCACAAACACACACATAAAAACGAAATCTTAACCGCACACGCGAGTCTTAGAGTGCGCACTCCACGAACGCTCGCGACACACTGATAGTTCTGTATTCATGTCGTCTTATCTACCTGCAACGTTGCCTTACTTATATTCACTGCGCCCACAAATCTATCTTACAAATCATGTGATTTGAAATCCAGTTGGTCGTTCAATACAATATTATGGTTGGTTTTGAAGGCCTTGTATATTTCAAACTCTTCCGCCGCGTTCATGTAACGTCCTTTACTGCATACATATAATGGTATGAAGTTGTTATCAAAGTCGGTGTAATTGTGATTAAATGCCATTAAATGCTTAGCATAGTTAGACCTAACTGTGTTTAGATTACTTTTAGGCAGATGTTCTTTAAATCTCTCTTTGAAGGCCCTGCCCGTCTGGCCGATATAAAACATATCAGTCATCACAGATTATTTTATATACGCCTGTTCTTCTCTCCATAGGTATATGTACGGTGTTTCTTAAGAATTTATGGATGTTATTATTAGTGCGGAACGTTACATGGATGTTGTGTTTAATAAAGACATTTTTTAAATCATGGGTAAATTGTTGGTGTAATCAACGGAGATGTACTTCATGTTGGTCTTATCGAGACATGGTTTTTTGGTCTTATACTTATGTTTATGTATTAGCCGTTCTATTAACGAACTGTGGTAACCACTCGCCACTGCTATATGTTTGATTACGTTTACCTCCTCAGCGTAATCGACCGGATCCAGAGGTATAATATGTAGCCGATGTATAAGGCTATTAAAAGCTGCCATCTTTTGTGATATAGGATGGAAAGAATCAGCGTGTATAACACCATCTGTTGCAGTGGGTTTCCCGAATATTTTGTACCGAAATTTATTATTTTGTTTTATTAATGTTAAATCTAGAAATTAATTTCATTATTCGACTCTATTTCAACCGTAAACTGTATATTTGTATTGATATTATTCATGTAATTCAGTAACGTGTGTATTTGTCTCGTGATACCGTCGAAAATGACAAAGGTATCGTCAACATAGCGTTTGTAAAATTTTATCCTGTTATGTAATTTGTTGTTCGTTGAAAGCAAGTATTCATTCTCGTAATAATTAAGATAAATGTCCGCATTGTCCTAGATTAGATGCCTTATTTCTATGTATATGATATCGATAATAGTATGTGTTCTCCTAATATCAGTAAAAAATATGAAAGTAAATGTAAATATAAAGAAAACATTTTAATTATAGAAAACAGCTGATAGAGTGTACAAAGAAATACAAAGTATAGTAAATATATAATGTAACTATTTGATTAATTTAAAATTTAAATAAATCTTCGTTTTTGAAGTTTACTTGTATATTACTTGTAAATATATACATATATACTTTAATAATAAACTCAATGTAGAATGTAGAGTAATACTAAAATGCATATTAGTTCTTGGCATCCAAGTCACGTATGAACAGTAAATTATTATAAATAAATCACCTTATATCCGTCGTGTGACTTCGTTACGCCGATTAAAATGACGCGTTTCGGAACATCTGCTCCATCATCAGATAAAATCGCTCTATTGAGGTCGTTAAACGTTAAAAACACATGTTACACATAATTGTCCACTATGTAATTCACTTGCTTCCTAAATGGTGCGCACCACGACGAAACCGATCGGACACTGAACTATTATCTGAGTGATTACGCCTAAGCGACACAGATAATAGTTCCTAAATGGTGCGCACCACGACGAAGCCGATCGGACACTGAACTATTATCTGTGTCGCTTAGGCGTAATCACTCAGATAATAGTTCAGTGTCCGATACGGCTTCGTCGTGGTGCGCACTATTTAGGAATCAAGTGAATTACATAGTGGACAATTATGTGTAACATGTGTTTTTAACGTTTAACGACCTCAATAGAGCGACTTTATCTGATGATGGAGCAGATGTTCCGAAACGCGTCATTTTAATCGGCGTAACGAAGTCACACGACGGATATAATGTGATCTATTTATAATAATTTACTGTAGAGTAATACATTTTACTTTTGTAACAATTGTTTTTCAGTCATTATAATCCATAGCAGAACCACATATCCTTTATTGTACAAAAATTTATATAATTCTGATTCCCATGGTATCAATTATGTGCGCGCGCACACACACCACAAATACTTTCCCCCCCCCATAGAAGCTTTCTGGATCCGCCCCTGCTGAGAATTGTAAAGCGAGGAAGAGTTTGGACCAATCAGACAGAGCGAGTTTCGAACTTGAAAGGATACCAAGATTAGATGTTTAGTGAAAGTAGGGATTCGAGAGTCCGGTAGTAAGGGATATTAGTAAATTATAGGAATTTGAGAGACATCTGTATCCAATTAAGAAGAGTGTTACACAAGGGGGAGAAAAAGTAGTAGGAACGGGACTAGACCAATTGGTGGATGGAAAACAGAATTATGAGTATATAATAGAAGACAGTGAAGAAATTCGTCCCATATACAGTACGTTTTTACTGATAAGAAGTCAAGTTTTATTCTAAGTTTTACTTAAAAGTAAGTTTTTTCCTCAAAAAGGGCCACACAATAGATTTAGTCACTTCTAGTCTCGATTACTTGCTAAATTATTTAATTGTTGATATTCTGAGTGTGTCATGAAAACGTAGTGAATTTATAATTGAGTTTTCAGGAATCATCGCCAACCGTTCTCGAGAATTAGAAATAACGAGGTTGTTCTAGGCCCGCTGGTTTTGCTTTGTACCAATGGGAACATGTTTCTTGTGAAGAAGGAGAGGTTCCATGCCGCTCGTGTCGTCAACGGGAACGAATATCGGAGACTTCCCTGCTCTTCCCTGAGAAACTCGTATAGACTTTTCGGTAAAAGATATTTCTGTTAGGTACAGAAGGGTTGTCTGGTATGGTGGCTTGCCCTTAGGTACTGCAGAGCGGCTTTGCTCCCTGTTTTTAACAGGGGAAAAGGAAAGTGGTACGATATACGAAATTGAGTCGAATGGAATTGACAACTTAATCTCCTTGAAGTTACAAAACTCAAGTCGTATCGCGCAGGAAAGGCAACCAATAAACTCACTTTGTCCCTCAACCCGACTCCATTTGCACTGATCTGGTGGCAATTAAATCGGTTCTCTATCATTTGCTTTCGATCACTTCCCCCTTTTGGTTCGCATCGTGTTTTAAATATCAAGCGAAGGGAATTAATTAAAGAATTATTGCTACAGTTAATTTTAAAATAATTTTAACCGACAACAGTAGATTTATAACGATAGAGTTCTCGTGTTAACCAACGTATATTACAAAATGCACAAAACAAAGACTACATGTTAATTCCTGTACACAAGAGTAAAGCAAGATTTTGCCTACCGCTTCAGCGCGGAACGATGGGGATGGGAGGGGGGAATCTCTCCGCGTGTCTAAACGACTTACGGATACCGAGAACGGTATCAATCAAATGCGTTTCATATCCCTATCACGTTATTAATTGCAATTCGATTTCAGACACTTTAGAGTAAATCGTTCTTTAAAGCAATTCGTTATTCGCTTTAGAGTACACAGACACACAAGAAATTACGTTTAATTTAGCAATTTAAAATTTCGTTTGATCAAAACAAAGAACAAGCTATGTATCAAAGAAATTTGAAAAACAGATATAAAACTGAAAACGATTTCGTACAATTATTATTAACTGCATTATTAATTCCGCGATAGGTCTTGGTGCGCGAGCTACGAAGAGAAACCTGGAAAAGAAAGCGCTGTCCTCATTAGCTTACTCTCACAAGCGCGCGCGTGTGCCAGTATGCACTTTATACAAACATATTAAATACAACATAAAAGCAAGAATTCGTACTCCGTTCTCTTGATTTGTACCTTTATGTTTAACGATTACAAACAACCTGAAACGTGTTCAGCTTTGCAAACAAAATGAGCTCGCAAAATACACGTAAATAAATTATAGCATCTGCATAGTGTTCGCTAACGTGCATATTTATATTTCATGTTTCCGAGAAGGAACTTTAAAAGTTACTGGCACATTTTAAATAAAGCATTACAACGAGAAAACTTTCGTTGACCTAATTTACTTGCACCAACCCGTAACGTCTACCACAAAAAATCTTACATAGTGCAATTTCCGACTAACGAATTCTGTTTTGTGCACCAAGAAATTTTATTAAAAATCTACACGTAACACAAGTTTCTAAATAAGGAAACTGAGCAGAAATTTTGTTTTTAGTTTCTGGGGTACTGACGACAAAATCAATCTGTTTGGATTTCCGCTCGTTTGTAGACATACAGTGTAACTACTCAACAGATATACACACTTTGTCCAGTATTACTTCAGAGGCGTAGCAGACATGTGTATTAATCCGCCAACGACTGAGTCCTTGTCCCTTCCACGAGACATGTATTTCAAATTCTGCATCATCTCTTCCAATCTGAAAATCTGATAATCAACATTTATTATTATATTTTTATATAGTTATGTCTGAACTCTTTTAGAGTTCTACAGTACAATTTAATACTTCCTTAAGGCCAATTTTTGAACAAGTAAACTGTACTACAGGAACATTATTAGGTTAGCTTTCCAACAGGTAAAAATATATTTATATTATTTTCCCATTATTATTCACAGGATTATCCACAGCCATTATTAGCTACAGAACTTTAGCTCTACACTCCCTATTACCTAGCTGAATCTACACTTGGTTTTGTTTACTGACGTGACGATAAATTTTGAACAGTCGTTTAAAGATCCACAGTGGACAAACACCTCGATGCGAAGCTGACAAATTATTAAGTAATTTTGCGCACACGCACAACTTGTACAGTGTTTCATAGTGTGAACATCTGCTGACGAACGAATAGAGGAGACTTTCCTGATAAGCTCGTATATATAGAGTTGTCGGTAAAAGATATTTCTCTCAGGTAGATTGGTTGTCTGGTACGGTGGCTTGGCCCTGGAAACTGCAGAGTGGCTTTGCTCACTGTTTTTAACCGAGGAAAAGGAAAGTGGTACGATATACGAGAGTACATACAACGTCACTCGAACCCTTACATATGTAGGATAATATGACTAACAAAACGCCTCGACCATCGTCAACTACTTTAGGTGATACGGCCAGGGAAGCCAACAGTCCCCGATGGACGTGATTTTGTTTAATTGATTTATTTATTAGCAATCAGAATATATATTCCATGAGCGAATCTGCTGATTATTGTACGAACGAATGAACGTCGTTAAATAAGATCCTCTGTTTGTCGGAGTCTAACCCACGACATCCCGCAGTTTGGAAAACAACTGGCTGACAACTACTCTCTATTCTGTCTCCGCATTGAACTGCAAGTATAAAATTTTGATTTTTTTATCCACGCGTGGTCTTAATTTGTAAATTAATTTAAGTTGGAAAAAAGAACTTGAAGGTCTTAACATGAACGTGCTACTGAAGTTTGAGCAGAAAATTATAAATACTATTACAATGCAGACAATCAAAGAAAAAACATTATACGGAAGAAAACTAAACGCCAACAGAATAAAAATGTATACGATGATAGGTAAAGTACTGGTTGGAATGACAATACTTATAAACGAAAACATCTTAAATAAGTAAAAAAGCTTTTAAATATTTATGCGGATTAGTTGGAAAGTTATAAGGGAGGGAAGTTGGGCGCGAGCAAGAGGGGAGGAAGCGGTTGTTACGGTCAGGTGCAGCAAGGCGGAGTGCAAACTTACTTGTTATTATTAAACATTCTTCTCTACAAATTATACATTAAACATAAACTCAAAATTAACTTTTCTCTTGAAAAAATGTCACTGTTCTTCATTTTCGGTCCTGAAATACTTCCTACGTACAATGGCGATTTGTAGCGTCTATCTCGCTTTCCGCTCTTCGTCAGCTCTGTCTTGCCTTTATTCCGTTCGCATACAGCTCCATATTCACCAGTAGGCCTACCATTATTGTACTTGACCTGATATGAGGTTTAAAAAGAGTCCCTTAATTCTGTTTTGAAACGAAAACACTCGAACAGGGCGAATCAGATGCGAATCCCAAAACCACCTACTCCAAAAAAGGTAATTCCTGAACATTTGTGAATACATTGTTACGACGGTCTCAAAGGATCGTCGTGTTGTACAGGGGAAGCAGATTAACTGACACCAATAAAGTCACTCATTACAAACTTTAATTAGACACAATCAACAAAGGTACTCTTATTATGCAATAATTCAAATTAAGTCTGTGCAATGCACAACAATAAATGTCACCTTATTACAGTTTGCTCTAATTAACGCAATAATCTCTTTCCCCAACAACAAAACCGAAGCGCACCGTGATATCCCTACGTCTATACTCAAACTCGGCCGCTTCGAAATCCAGTATTTGTACCTCGCCGCCTTGCATTGGAGTGACACAGCGAGCCTGGATGCACCTAGAGCAGTCGTATAACACCTGAAGAGGCGTCTCGAATACCTCTAGAGCGTTACGAAATTCCGCGCAGAATGATCTCCAAACGAGTGGAACAGCCTCGCGCGCCGCAGCGTGCCAAGAGTCACGTACGCACTTTTCTTATTTTTCAGCTCAACGTAGAATTTTTTTACACGAACAGGCCAGCCGTGAACCACGCGAATATCATTTCCTTTTCTTCTCCTGCCAGAAGGTCCTCATTCGTACACTATGCGCCGCCTTCGTTTCCACAGAAACATTATTATTATTATTATTATTATTATTATTATTATATTTAAACCCTTGGGAAAACTGTAAATCACTAAGTTTATACGGATTTTGAGCGCCAGTCTGAAACCCCAAGATATGTCGACACGATTTTTCATACAAATCCTTACTTCTCAACCTAAAACAAAACACAGATACAAGACTCGTGCTGACACAGAAAATTTTGACAACCGTACCATGTCAACCATGTTTCAGGAACATTCTGTACTTACAAATGTACGAAATTGAAATTTCTCATTTTGTAGTGTAGTGGGAACTAAATTTGTTTCATTAACGTTAGTCAAAACGTTCTCTCGTAATTGATTTGGGACAGCAACTTACATTCACTCTGTATCTCATTCATCTTGAAACTACAGGACATTTACGAAATCCCCAATGATGGTTAAGTTGATTTTTTTTTTTTAATAGACTTTTACTAGTTTCTATTGCCTTCATGACATGTTAAGTCTATAAAGTAATGAAACTGACGATAAAAATTTATTTATCGATAATTAAATATAAAGCTTGTTTTTATCTCTTTCACTTGTAAAGCCACACAAACTTATTGAAATACTGATTCCACAAAGATCTCAACAATGTTACCTGGTCCGTCACAATCTTTGGGCTCCAACACACTTTTAAAATAGCGGGCTACGAGTAGGCTTTTGATTTTTTGAAATAGAAAATAATCAGTTAACGGATAAAGTTAACTGAATAGTTAATTAAACAGTTAAGGGATGTAGTTTGAGAGATCATTTACGAAACGACGACATAAGGAAAGACCTTAAGTTACTGTCAGTTCTGGAGAGAATAAAGGAATACAGGCAGAACTGGAAGTCCTACGTGGAACGCATGGTAGACTCGTGTATTACTAAACAAGTGTTTGAATATAGGCCAGTGGGGACGAGAGATCGTGGAAGACCCTGGAAAAAATAGGGAAGTCGTAACAGGCTATAGCCCAAGCCGAGTAGCGAATAAGAAGAAGAAGAAGAAGCAGGAGGAGGACGAGGACGGGGGGAGGAGGAGAAGATAATCAGCAAAGTAGGGAAGTGGGCCCTGTTTGCCCTCTTTGGCCAAATACTTGCTTACTTGTTGACAGACACTGCGATGAGATATTGAGCGCTACCACGATGAAGCAATCGTCTGGCCGGACTCAAATTATGCACCAAACGTTCACGAACAATGGTGATGTACACTTCGTTAATGACCAATTATAGCATACACGTGACGACTGGCATCAAACGGGCGATCGATCCTTCTTCCGTTTCGTTTATAGCCAAGCAGTTTTTCTGACAATTTCCACAGTAAAATCATACGAAATTAAAACGCTGATAATGGAACGTTTATAGAACAAACGCTATCAGAAACAGTCGTTATGGAATCTATAATTTTTCGTATTTGCTGAAACTGTTGATTCAACGGGAACGTTTTGCCGCTGTCTTCTCGCGATCAGTAATACAATAACATAGGGACTGTGAATTTGTGTTCGTTTTGGCTGCTTGGTTT
Organism: Magicicada septendecula; assembly: GCA_034769895.1. Taxonomy (NCBI): domain Eukaryota; kingdom Metazoa; phylum Arthropoda; class Insecta; order Hemiptera; family Cicadidae; genus Magicicada; species Magicicada septendecula. The sequence continues at coordinate 214,257,454 of CM068373.1, forward strand.
GGTGTGTGGTTTTGGTTCTTGGACAAAACGGTCTCCAGCGAGGTAAAATGCTCAGCGGATTGCAGCTATAGGACTACTAGCCGGCGCGTTCCGAACGAATAGGCCTACCCTAGAGTCTCCTTCATTCTTCGTATCGTTTTAGCACGCGGCTAAGAGTCCCAAATAACAGACGTAGGTTCCCATTTTAGATCCGACGATGATGAAGGTCGTAACAATCGAAATACCTCACACTGTATAGAGAATTTTACGAAATAACGAAAATACATTCAGGACAACTTCTAAATGAGAACTAATAAAACATGTCACACGAACATAAGGCCGGAAACCCGTCGTTTTCAAGTTACAGCCTCTGAAAGATTTAACTCAAATTTTAACGTGAAACTTGAGATACAAATTTTCCATACTGAAGTTTACAAATTTTGCATTCTGAGAAGATCAGGAGACGACCGCGAGCGGGAGATAACACAGTAGGTAGTACTGTGAAAAAGGGAATTCCAGTGGTTTGAGAAACGAACGGTTGTCGGAGCAGATATTCAAGTGGACACCAGAGATCGTCAAATGATGGTGTGAAAAATAGTATGGAAGCATACGGGTTGGTAGCGGACGATATCCTGGATAATACTGATGGCACTTGTAAACGGGAAGACGCTGTATTACTTTTTTGGAGGGCGCGGCAGCAGACCAAGAATGGAACGAATAACGAATGATAGAATAAACGAACTACGGAGATCACACGTACATTGTTAGGTGATATCAAAGATAAACATCGATCGGACATATTCGTAGAATGCCAGAAGAAAGATAGTTGAAGAAACATATTTTGCAATGGAAGTCGGTAGGAAGGGGGCAGCAGGGGCGGCCCAGGAAGCGCTATAGATGAAGAGATGAGACGTTCTGTTATGTAAGAGGACATGTGCAACGATGGAGATGGGTGGCGACTAGATATCGGAAAACGCAAAATGTTATAAAACATATATAATAAGAAGTAGAAAAATTTGCTTAAAAATAAACGAAATACCAGTTTTAAAGTTTGATACTGATTAACTCTACAAATTCCGGAAAATTCGTATTTGAAACGTTAATACTGGGTAAATGACCTAAGCAACGTGTAGTTCATACGAATCATCTCTTCTCGTTGTACATCTGTATAAAATCAAATTACCTGGTACAAAACAAATCTGCGTTTTATGCAAATTACTCAATTATTCAGTTATTCAACGGTAAACATTAAAAATGGGCCTTTTTAAGGACACTTTTTTAAACGTACTTTTCAAAATAATTATAAGGATACGAACATTCTTACATCTGTATTTCTTTACTATTTCAAATCTACAATCATTAATTTTATCTCAAATTGGCTATATGTGCAAACTCTGAATCTCAAGTTCCACTTCATTAACATTTGGATTGAGACTTTTATAACTAATAAAACGTTTCCAACACATGCGGGGGCCCCGTAGAGCGAGGTCTTAAGCACCACCCCCTCAATTCTCACGTACCTAAAAAAAAAGTAATTTTGAGTTTATTTTCCTCTTAAGATAGTTCTATATTAATTATAATAATCAATAATAGTTAATTTATTAATTATACGTACGTACAGATATGTTGTTAGGGGATAGCTCACCGTAGCATTAATACCCTCAGTTTTTGTTGAACACACTCCAAAACGAAATTCTGCATAACTTCCCACACCTATGTTTGTATAAGCTTGTTTCTTTGTTTTTAAAAAGTGCCTACAGTGTATATTTATATTAAAGTATATAATATATCCTTGCTGCACATGTATGTGCATAAATTTAAAAAAAATCTTTCAAATAAAGTGAGTAAAGTTATTAACTTACATGGTTATTACGCGATTGGACATATCTCAAAGGATAGATATAGTACATAAACGCAGTGACATATTTCTTAGTTAGTAGTTGGCGTGAGAGTGCGTAAGATAGCGAGCACTGACGTGTCGGAACAGCTGTAGAGAGACCGACCTTCAACAGAACACGACGTCATATCCGCAACGTCTGCGCCAGGGTTATTCCCCCCTGCAGTTAACTACACTGGGAATTAAACTAGTGTGTGTGCGGCGGCTGTCTGGTACCGTTCCGCCAATCACCGTCACGCGGACGCGATTAAACCACCATTTTTTTGGCCCGATAACGAGTTTCTACAGCGACATCACACAAATCACCTGGTCATCGCTTCCAATGGCGTCCTTGGGCTCTTATCAATGCACAACAAGAGTGCGATTCGAGTCTCAAGTTGAGGGGGGGGGGATATTTAGGTAACATGCTTCGCGCACTTAACATACCAAAATGAATAATAATTTCTCCCAGCGTGACCTCCTACTTCGGACAGAATTCATATTTTCTTATTTCAGTTTACTTTCGATCCATTGCACTCTCGATTCGTCTTCAGAATAATGTCTAAACCTTCTTCTTCTTCTTCTTCTCCTCTTCAAGGATTAGGTTATATAAACCTGTTCTGACACCCATCTCATCCTCGGACGACCCACGTCTCTTCTACCAATGGCTCTATAGTTCAGTGCCGCTTTCGCCAATCGATCCTCTGTCATCCTTTGCAGATGATCCCACCATTGTCTTCTGTAAATTGAAGTAATTTCATTTATGTTCTTTACTTCGAGTTCTGCTCTGATGTCTTCATTCCTTATTCTATCTTGGAACCTTTAAAGTATTTCAAAGAAACTGCATTTCAGCACTCTGAATCTTGCCGCTTTCCTTTTGTTGTCATGACCCACGCCTCACTCGCATAAATAAACGTGGGTATTGCAATTGTCTTATAAAATTTAATCCTTATGGTGCGTCTTGTTTTACTTTTAAGATTTCTATGAATCGTACCACAAATATTCCTAAATTTATTTATCTTCTCTCTTATATCATATTCAGATTCATAGCTTACTGCACAGCCGAGATATTTGAAACGGCTCACTTTTTCTACAGTGCTGTTCTTTATAACTATCTTAGTCCTCACTAGATATTTACCTTTAAAGGCCATGATTTTGGTCTTTCTTACTGAAATTGTCAGTGAGTACTCTCTTGCCACTTCTTGTAATTGAAACACAGCTCTTTGTAAATCATCCTCATTTTCTTGAATAAGAACTATTTCTTGAATTAGAACATAGTTCTAATGTCTAAACTTGTGGCGAATATTCAGATAGCCTCAGGTATAGACATTATTCTAAACACGACTGAGACTGTCGACGACTGAAGAAACTAAGGAAACGATTTTTCAAGGCAGGGAGAAATATTCCCTGTCATCAGTCAGTGAAACAATTTTGCAAGCCGAGGACCCCCCTCTCCCGTTGATTGGCACACTGAAATCTTCCTATAACGATTACCGGTAGAACGATAATCATCTCTAGAACGGCTAAAATATTCTGGTTCCGGCAATAGTTCCACTTCCTCCGCAACGGCCCTTTCCGAGAGTACATCTCTGCATCTATTTCCGATGACAATACACTCAGTCTTATTTGTGTTTACTGTTAAGCCACATTTTTGGTTTTTTTCATCTAACTTCCTTTGATCTCCTTTAATGTAGGCCTATTTTTCTACCCGTATTACGACAATACGAACTGGAGAAGAATTTGGAAGGTCTGCCAAATGTCGACTCAACCGCTGTCATCTTCTTTTCTACCTTTTATTCTTTTACTTCATTCAAGCGTCGGGGTCCTTAAGGCACTTGTCGATACCCTCTTCTATTCTGGGCGAGGTATTTGGTCCCCTTTCTCTAAGCCAACTTCTCAACACAGTCGATCCATTCCAATCTTGGTCTTCCTTTCCATCAGCCTGGACGCGCTTAATTGACTACCTTCACCCTCCTTTCGCGCGTCCTCATTATGAGTCCAAACCACTATAGCCCTCTTCTCTCTACTATCCTAGCGTAGGTCCATTTACTAGAGTGGCAGTCAATACCCACTGTCAGGCTTTTGCAGAATTTACCTGCACTACATACTTTCTGCACGAAGCTGATTCTACTTCTAAAGTTGTTATAATCTAACGCATAGACATGTGCGTACAATTCAGACAAAAATGAGACGATTCAGAGCGCGCCACAAAGCTTGCACAAACTTTTTTCACACCGAGTTCTTCAGTTACAATATGATACACAATATGACCCTCGTACAATGACCGAAAAGAACAAACGTCGTTGAGATAAGTGTAACGGAAAATCTCGCTTCAGTGTCATAATTCGTTGCTCGGGTGATGAGCGGCTAAGCCTTAAATCTTTTATAAATAGTCGTCGTCGTCCTTACGGCTTATTCTAGTAGCCTGTTCCAGTATCAATGGAAGTCATCCAACCATCGCTTACGGGCTCTTCTTTAAAATCTACTTGGATCCATTCTCTCTACGTGTGACCACCACTCCGTTTTGTACCGGGAGACTTTCTCATTTAAGCATTCAGCTATGCCTAGCTCCATTCTAATATGATCATTTCTGATTACATCTCTTCTCGTACAACCTTTTACAGCCCTCAAGAACCTTATTTCCGTTCCTTGTATTCTAGCTATATCTTTGGCTTTTCTAATCCAAGTCTCACTACCATACTATAATGGATAATATGCAAATTACTTGCATAAATTAATTACTTTATGATTAATATAATTAATCATATGTTTATGACTCTAATTATCTATGTCCCGTGTTGGAACGAAATTAATATAGTGAATAAATGTAAATGTAATTTACATTTGTGGCCATTAATTATTTTGTATAAACTGAATAATTACTCTAATTATTTATAGCTCAACAAATGATATCAGTTAACAATTAATATTGTGAATTTAATTTAAATCACTGAGCAAAAGAAACTCTTAGAAAATTACTTTGTGTTCTTTAAAGATTAAGTTAACATCTGGGTTATCTGTAATAATAAACGCATGTGTAGAATCAACTTAAATAACTAATTTATTATTCATTCATAGTAAATTATAATCATACATATAAAACGTCGTTGCACCTGTAAATACATACATATTTCCAATCAACAAGTTCTAGTTTAAATATTCGCTGAAATAAAGAAGACATACATACATAAATCATATAATATAACAATTCAAATACTAATTATTGATGCGTTCATTAATCCCAGATAGTTTTTGTTAACATATTCGTTATTTATACTTTTAACTCTAATTATATTCATTACGTTTATTTATAACTTCCCAGGGTAGGAATTCTTTGAAAGAATCAGGTCAGTAGCAGCAACTTAAAGTAATAAATTAATAATGGTTACTTGAGTTTTATGAAATATCCGTTTAGTGTCCAGTGATGTCCGGTCCTTGCGGTGATGATGACAGAAAGACACATCTCGTTGACCGCCGTCGATTGCACAACACATGTATACACCCACGATCACTCGCGTCGAAGTAGAGTTGTGTAAATAAGTAATGGATTTAGTGTTCGTTTGAATAATTCTTTTTAAAATGAGTGTTGTATGTTCATTTGTAACATAATTGTTTATGTCTGTTCGCCACTTATTTCACCTTCTATCAATGTATGTGTGATTAGATTAGTTCGTTCAAATGTTTCATGTTCTATAATGTTTAATGTGATTTAGTAGCACTGACTAATTTTAAGTTCGTCTATTTTGTACAACACACAAGTAATGATATTTGTACGTGTCGCGATTGTATTGTTCACTTTAAATAATTACTACCTGAGTCCGTTAAATCGCACTTTGAAATTCACTATTAGAAGATCACTAAGTCTGACTATTATGACATGACGGTTCCACTAAGTCTGTTAATTTACGATTTTGATGTACTAACTTCCGAAACTTGAGATACACTCTCCGAAAATTAGAATAGACTGACTTGAAAAATTAAAGTATACTCCCTCGTCCCTGTGTTAGACATATAGTTTTATCAATTCGTCCCTACTCAAAATTTTGTCTTCCGCGCTGTCCACGCCTTTTCTTACTCGTGATAGGTCAGTTTTTAGTTTTCTCGGAATAGTTTGTCCCACTACGTTAGGACTCTTCGTTATCTATCTTCTGATACGTCTTTTGCTTTTGGTTACTATGGAAACTGTCCTCTCCACCAGCGTTCTTCGCAAGTCTTGTCTTCTGATAGGTTGCCAGACATCCCCCAGATTTTGTTCTGTCGAACGTTGACCTATTTCGTAGAATCTCTAGCTATTATACGCCTGTCGATCACTCTTTTGTGTGAGGTATACGCAGCGTTTTTCTAAGTTGCCCTCATCTGTTCTCGGGTCCTTCCGAAGTATTGTTCTCTCTTACACCCCTTTTTTGTAACTATTAATAATTCTGGACATCTGTTAGCTGGTGAAGTCACCCTAACTTTCTACTCGTAAATTGCGTCTGACACTTAGACGTTATCTCCAGCTGTGTAGCATGATTGGAGTCCTGTCCATTCTCTGCTTCACTCATTGTTTCTGAAAGTGGTGTACGTACGCTCCTTTGTAAACATCTTGTTTCCCCTTTTTGCAGTACCTCGTATTCTGACGTAACCTGACTGAACGTATGCCTTAATTCCCAGTACACGTGTGAGTGTCCTCGCCTGCTTTGTTTCGGCTGTTGTGGGTAATAATTTTTAGTTAAACTTCCCCTGTCATCTCGTACATCCAATTTCTATAGTTGAGTAGAACTTAACGTCTTCCTATTGTCTTGTTAGCGACGCTGCTCTGACATCTTCACATTACGTTTTATTTATTGCGTCAACTAGAAGTCGTTGACACAACTTCGTGTGAACACACTCCGTCGAGGAGAAAATTTAAAATTTTTAAATTTTTGCTCGTTACAATACAGTATGTACTTGAGGTATGGACATATGGACATCAGTATATATTACATTGTAATATTACAATTGCGTCTCTTTTCTTGTTTTCTTCTTTAAATGTTTAATAAATAATACAGCCACAAAGCGACTGGAAGAGACTAATTTTACTTTCAACCTCCTTATCATTTTGGTATGTGATGCCACACCCTAGATACTTGAAATCTGGCATCTGTTCTATCGACGAGTCATGTATGACAATCTTTGTTCTAATATGATTTGGCCCAGAAAAAGCCATAACTTTGTTATGGATAAGGAAACGGTTTGATTGTAGTCTGCCAAAATGTCAGTAAGATAAAACAACGACCTATTTATAAATAGTGTAGCAGTACGATTTTGGAACCGATATTGAACAAGGCATTGGTATAGATTCCTGGCTCAAACATGATTATCGAGTATTGACGATTAATGCATATGGCTTGGTCGCAAAGCTGAAAATGAAGTAAACACTTACTTTCGTGTTCTCTAACGCTAAGTCGCGTGATTGACAGTTCTCACCGCTGAATTAGTGTACAAAGTCCATGGTTTGCGCTGGGAAAATTATATACATACCTTGTGTCCACCAGACTGAAATGAAGTCTATCCTAGACTAACTGGGTCACCAAAACAATAAACACAAAAACTAGCATGCCAAGTCGTGTGAGAACTCGACTATATAAAATATATATACATTTACCGTTAATAATTGCTCTAAATACGTTTGGCTTTTATTGTTACACATAAGACGAACTGAACGATAAACATGGTAGTACGCACTAGCTGCACATCAGACAATCTGAAGTCATCACACTTGCCGAGTTGGTATTAAGACTACAAAATCGATATTGCGAAGGGTGTAAATCTTTTCACAGCATCAACGAACCAAGAACACCAATGAAGAACCCACACACAAACAAAAAACAATGTAAACTGAAATCCAAGAACACACACGCGGTTGTAAACGGTAATCGTGGCTTAAAATGTCTGACGAAGGATGTGTAAATAACGGCGTGTTACTTCAATATCTCTTTTTACCTTACGATTTGTTTTTCCTCTGCTTTCGTCAATATTCTGACATCTGAATCTAAACCGCTTTTGCTTCGTCCAAACGAGTTGCGTATACATAAGAAGACTGAGATAATTAATTACACCAGTAGTGTAACAGTAACTGCTCCACACTGCTAACTGGGTTCGGGCTCTTCCACAGTCGCACAAGTTCCCCAGACAGCATATTTATCTAGCAACACCACGTCTTTTCTTAGTTTTAACTCGACCGTTTGACATTTGTTGTCTGTCTCTTGTGGGCGGGTCTCGAGATAGGCCTAACTTTTGAATGCATCAACCGATTTCCGTAAAATTTAGCATGTGTATTCCATATTTAATCCCGCAACCCCGTACTGTATCTAAAATAATCCCCCACTCAAAAGTAGGGGAGGCGAAAGGCAAATATACGAGTGGCCTGAAAAAAATCGTAAAAATACATGTTCAGTTTTGAAATTTCAAAATTTTAACACTCCCCCCAAAAAATTGACCGAAAGTTAGTAAAAATTGTATAAACACATGCCGCCCTTATCACACTAAAGGGACTCTAAACCAAAGTACGAATGTAGTGTTTACTTTGAACATACTTTAAGGGTACCAAAAATGGAAATCAAAATTATATAAAAAAAACTATAAAAGTCTACGTTGGTCATCAAATTATGAGAAATTTTATTCAAAATAGAACGTGGTGAGTTTAATAATTTGACAAAACTAATATATGTCAAAACCTTATGGAAATTCTGGAGTTGTTAGGTAGATTTGCATAATAACTTTATATAATGTTAACAGTAACGTATATTTGTGGAAAGTATTATGTAGTTGCCTACAGACAACTATGGAAATATGCCTAAATGTATGTTTATATATAGTCATTCTCGTTGTGTTTCTCAGACATAAGAAGAAGTTTTTCAGACAGCTTTACAAAAAACCACACTTTATTAGGTTTTATCCAAAAGTAAATGTACTTTATTCAAAATATTGAACGAGTTCTGCAGCTCTGAGAGGAGATGACTAGTACAATCGGCTATCCTTCGCGACCCTCCCTGTGAGTCGCTTTCCACAGTTTGGGACCTCCGCCACAGACCGAAAAAAAGACGGTCAAGTTCGCGCGACTCGTTTGGCCGGAACTCGCCCTGCAGGTGACGTAAAGAAAGTGACCCGCCGCCTTTCAGTTTGCCAGGAATTATAAATATTTAACAAGCTGTTGTGAAGTTTAATTTAGAGCACCGTTTCGAAGTACTGCCGTCGTTTAACCGTCAGTCACTTTGAAGTACGCAATCGTTGCTCTCCCGGTCGGCAGCGATTGTAAATTAACTTTTCATCTTTTTGCGTTTCAACACACGAATCGTTTGCATCTTACTGCGCAATACGTCTACGATCTTTTGAGATTCAACAGAGCGACAGTTTTCCTGTAGAGAAGTCGACGATATTAGCGTTACAGAAATTGTTTGTGCCGGTCGTTTTAATTTGTCTCATCTGAAATACCGCAACGATTAGCATTATCTCTCTGCCCGGAGGCGTTTAGTTTCCTCTCTACTGAGAAAATAGTTTATGTCGTCATTTTAATAATCGTTTTAAAAGAAAACGACGTAACGACTAAACTAATTATTTCTTTTTCAAATGGGCTTTTCTATTCCTAGACAATCAAACCGTGTTTGACACAATAAGGAGCATCGCGTTTCCGACATCGTGCTGGAAACAACGTACTTTTTGAACTCCGGAAACCCATACTATAACCCAAGCATAGTTTGGTAAGAGAATAAACTTTACGATTCGAAAAGTCAACAACGAAGTGGGCAACAGTGTCATATCATCAGCAGTTGTCAGAAATTTAACTTTATTATGTGGGACATGTTTTGAACTTAATTCCGCAACTGGGCTACGAAAAAGTGCAAGGCCCTAAACAACAGATCGTCTTGTGGTATTCACCATGAACTACAGAATGCGTATAACTCTGTTCAGGCTTGCAAACAATGATGTTAAAATCTACTTGCAAGAAATAAGCACAAACTCCTCTCGGAAAATAAAAATCGGAGATCATATATGTAGTCCTCGTCTCGCTTCAAGTATCAGCCATTGCCTGTTTTGGCTTAATTTTACTACCATCCTCTTACAGATCATACTATTCCCGTTCTATCTTTGAGTTTGTACTTCAATATTTGTTTCTGAAGTTATTTCTCATTCATTCTATTTATATGATTTCCCCTCCCTCTCCTTTATATCCGTAGATGTTTTTTATCTATTCAAATAAGTTCTTCGGCATAGCCTATATATTTTTTTCGTTTCCCGTATGGTCTGTTGTCATCCTCCAAAAGACCGTTTCAACTACTTGAATTCTACTGTAATCTTTTTACCATTTCCATTTCTAAGATCTGAATAATAATGTGGGAATAGCCTTGTAAAACCTAAACTAAATATATAATAAAGTGTTATTTGTTAATCTTCGTCTTATAGGTCCATATTCCTGGATGGCTAGTAAATTCCTATGTATACTTCTCTACTGTACTCATGTATACTGTATGCTAGTATATTTAATGTATACTATAGTCTATTGAAAATATTGGAACTTGGAAATTTCAGCGAAATTCTATAACCACTTATGTAGGGTTATTTCTAGCCCAGTTGCGTGTGTTAAAATAAGGCTTATAAATCATTGCAGAAATAAAAGGAATTAAAACGTTTGCAAATTAATAAAACTGAGTTTTCTTAATACTGACAATCACTCAACATTTTGTAAATTTCGTAGGCTACGTATTTGCAGCATACTTCACGTCGGTTTTGTAGACGCTTTGAGACACAAAGAATTTACACAATGTACTTCTAAAATTATAAGCTACTTGAAGAATCCTGAATTTCTTATTTGTCCTGAGAAAAATCGGGCATTCAACCTCCAAGCTAGTATCCCCCCCCAAACTAGTCTCATTATTCTCATCCCCTCCACACGAGGAGCTTCTAGTTACGCCACTGTACACATCATAATGACAAACGCAACGCCTGAATGTCAAAGTAGTACTATAAGCAACAGCATACTGAGGACGTTCGACGATCCGAACCGTCAGAACATTCGTTCTAAAATGAATACCGTTGTAGTTTGTGCATGAGGATGACATTTACTAGAAACAGGAAAGTTTCCACTGTGTATAGAAAAGCATCAACCTCATCATCAATCTGTATCAACACGTGCTGTCCATTTCATAATTCGTTACACATTTTTATCGCCGATTTTACTATGTATGGGATACCGTAGGAAGATATGCACAAATTTAGGGGAGGGGATCTTCAATTTATGTCAAACTGAAAACACCAGTTTTGAAGGTCTTAAAGGATCGCACTTCCCTCCTTCTATGGTGCTACAGGCCAAAATAAGGCCCCGTGCTCCTCTATCTACATCCGACTCACTCTATCAGTAGCGAAGGACATCCATCCTGGCACGATTTTCCCATCTTTTTCTTCGGCGGCCTTTTTTGTCTTATACCTCCCTCCATTTTTTGTAAAAGGGCTCTTCCTGGTATTCTACCACTGTCTGTTTTCACTACACGGCTATAGCGAGAAAAGTTTTGAAAATTTCTCAAACTTCAAAGACACATTGAGGCAGTTAATTTCTGGCGAGTAAAGCAATAAATAAGGGGTGAACATCAACTGACAGTCAAACAATACTGGTGTATGACAGGGCGAAAAGGCGACGACTTCGTTCAGTTGAGACAATTGATCTGAAAGTTGAAACGTCAGAAGAGGGTTTACATAGAGTTATTGCTTCATAACATAAGAACAAAGCAGTCGCTACTCCATTCATACAGTTACGACGAAACGAGGCGAATGACACGCGCGTTGCATCACACCATATGTGCAATGACAAAACGTACTCGGACACAAAAGGGTTTACGACAGTTTAGCTCACAGGGACAATAAAGCACATACGAGGTAAATAAGAGACGACGATGTAACACAGCAGGACTGCTCATTTAGGAGACATATACGATTACGAGGAGAGAGCTGGAGGCTCTTTACTGGGAGACGTCTGTCAAAGAATTATTAATTAGTACAAAAGGGGAAGGTAAGGTAAACAATGCGACGATTCGTTACGCCAGCATCATAGAAAACTTGGGGTGACAAAACATCCATCAGTGGGGCGAAGCTCGGACAGGAGTCGAACAAAGAAGATGATTGACAGGCGAGGATTACAACTTTTCTTAGAACACAGGATAACGACACTGGCAAGAATATCGGGGATGTTAGGCCTATCAGAAGACAGAATTCAGCTAGGACCCGAGTCTTGGGGAGAGTTCCCATGGCAACGAAAGACAAGCAAATCAGAAGAGAGTCATACGGAGAAATCTAGAAGGTGGGTGGATTGTTCAAAGAAATCGAGTAGTCTGACCAATGATGAAGAGGACGATGTTGTGGAAGGAATCTGACGAGGAAATCTGGTAGGGGTGAAGTTAATAAAACTATCTACTTGCCACGCGGACGAGAGCAGTTACTCAGTTAATTGGTTAGTTGATCAGTCAATCAGTTGATCAGTCGCCTAATTACACTTTCTGAACTTACAATTTTGCTCGTTGATTTCAAAAGTGAACGGTTACATAAATGTGATATTCAGACTATTTTAAATTAACTTAGAACTTTGATCAGTGTTAATAACAATGATAAATAACAACAGAACAAGTGACATTTAAGATAAGTGCGCGACAATCAGCGATTATAGTGATGTAACACTCGACAAACATTTCGAGTCACTCATAAATATAATTCGAGTTCACTAACATAAACATTCACTCGTAAATACAAAGTATAACTGTAACAATAATGCTTACGAACTACTGCATTGAACACTTGTAGTCAATTCACATTGTGGCACGAAGCACATATTTATCATAGCGAAGATGATCTTACCCAGACAAATAACCAGACACGCATGATCTTCAAACAGAAAATCGATACTTAATATTTACACGAACATTCACATTAGTCAAGCCAGCGGTACGCCTACATGAAAATTTAGTAGTGTTTTGTGAAAGTGGATATCATCTGCAAGCAACACGCGAAGTTACGACGACGTCGCTGGACACAGGGAACCACGGGACGTTGCAGCCAAATGATAATGGATAACATACACCAAGTAATGTAAAATATTTATTATTGATAATCACTACTACTGACCCTGTTTCTCACAAAGACCCCACTCCTTGAGATAATTACGAACGTTAATTTCGAGATAATCATGAACCATAAATTAAAAGTTATGAATAGATATTGCCATCTGGAACTATGAACGCATTATAGATATAACATTTGTTGAATGTAATAATTAATTCATATATATTTGCAGTTGTAGGTTAGTAATGATATTGCCATTATATGTTATATATGTTGTATTTGTGATTTTATTTCAGGAACGACGAAATGTTAGTTATAATTGTAATTTATGAATTGTTTAATAAACGATAAGTTGCTATTCTAATCCAGATGTGCTTAAGCGTTCATTATTACTATTGCCCTATGATGATTATGATCACAAGAATATTATAACGCCAAGCTATGTCTTGTTAACTTCATTGTCAATACCAAATACGTGAGGTTTACCTTTTACAGATGTGATTTATACTAATTGACAAATTAGCACAATTAACACTAATAACAATGGCACCATTCGCAGGGCAAGAGTAGATATAGTCTCATTAAACTGTGGTCAAGTTCACCACACATTGATTAATCATCAATCAAAATTTAATTAAGATTAATTAATAACTCATAATTAATTAATCGCCGTATATAACAATGCCTTCCAAACGTGGGGCTTAATAAAGCAAACACATACAATAATATTTGTATATGTCTCACTTATATTCAACAATAAATATAATTGTACAATATCGTAATCAGCAAATAATTAATTAAACTTTATAAAAGGAGTAATTAAAATAATGTAATTAGGAGTAATTAGATTGTACGGCCAACCCACTACACTCTTTAATTTTACGAATATTTCTTCTGCTGGTTCTTTGAAAAGGTACTACCTTCTGGTTACTCCTCCATTCGCCATTTCTACACCCGGGGCAAAATAGAAAAAAGGGATTCGCCTGAAGCCCTTCCTCCCAACTACCTTCAACTGTTCTTTGCAGATAATATCCACAGAATGGAATGAATCGTATAATGATGGTGCATATGTCTTATTTAAATATGGCGATAACTGTAAAATACGCTTTTTAGGCTCAGGTTGTCCTTGCCTCTGCCTCTTCAATCCCATCTTCGAATATTATTACTCCCAGGAATATGAATGACCCGAATGCAGTAGACTGGCGTAGAGTAACAAAAAACTGCAATCGAGTGCAGGCACTGACAACGAAAGAAAGAACGCACTAATGAGACTACAAAACAGACGGTGAGGAGGGGGAGAGATTGGAGCAGAAGACAAACTGAGCACACCATTACCAATGTTGCGATTATACTTTTTGGAATTTAATTTGCACTGTATAAGAACATAAACGTCCTACTAGACGTCCATTGCGCCAGAGTACACTACTGTCGAAAGCACGTGAAATTTTATAAAAAATACAGAAAACTCATCGCACGGCTGAATTCTCCCGAGATCGCAGTTACACTTTACGCTAATGGATTTTCACCCAAGTACTTTACAGACACCGAACATATACGTGAAAATATGTAAATAAATTGTGTGTGTGCGCGCGCGCCGCGCGCATGAGAGAGAAAGAGAGACAGACAGACAGAGCACAAAACACCAAGTACTTCGCTTGTGAAATCGTTGTTATATAATGTTTCTATTTTTGTACTCGTTGTAACGCAAAACTGAAATGTGTAATCATAAAATACACACACGGAATCGTCATTAAGAGAAAATAGAAGTACACGAGGATTCTCTCACTAAAGTCTCCCTGGCTCATGGTGTTTGTATTAGCGTTTAACGAAAACGAAGAGATGGCAAAATATATTGTTACGACGATCTCATCGAGTGTCGTACAGTACAGTGGAAAACAGAATACGAGACACAAGACACCAATGAAATCACTAACAACCAGCTTTTATGATCACAATTAATAATTCATAATCAACTTCGACAACTTCACACCATACTTCGACAAACACTTGATCCGCGTTAAGAAAACCGCTCACGTAACTGAACTCATAAGCCGGCTGCTATGGCTTTTTATTGGTAGCGGACGCCTTCTAGTAAATCTCCCATCCTCAATTTGCACACCACTTAATGCTAATGCTAATGCGTATCTCAATGGCCTCTTGAAGAGTCTAGAACAAACTTGAACGAGACTTTCACTGAAGCAACACCTGCCACACTAGGCGGGAACTCCTTTGGCTATTCTAGGTAGTTCCATTCGTAACAATATTAAGAGTGATTTTATTTTTTTAATAACTATAAACTGCTTTTTAATAGCCATTACTAAATGAGGACATGCTGGCGGAGACAACGCACAACAGGGGGGAACGGGAGAAGATTAGACAGTCGGTTGTGCGGAACTGTGATATCTGACAGTACCAGTTGGACGGCGGTGTTGCTGTTGAGTGTGTACACGTGGAGATAAACAGATTTTGTGAAAGACAGCACATGCTTTACTGGGAGACTGATCGCAAACCCCGAAAAGAATATAAGAAATGTAACTTTAATCGTATGAATTTAGTAAAACAACAGATGTACTATAGTTTAAAACAGGGATTCCCGGCAACCTGAGGCACGCGTGTGAGGTAGTACTAAAACGATTTTCTGCTGTACACTGGGCAACCTGAAATACCATACGTTATATATAACATTGTAACATAAAATCGAGACCAATGAATAACTCAAACACATAAATTTAAAAAAAAAAAAACAAGGTATAGAGCGAATCGTAAGCCGGCAGAATGGATAATACGAGGTACAGTTGAAAAGTTCGCGGAGCGAGATCTATAGCTTAGCGGCAGAACTAAAAATTTTCGTGTGTCGTAAGATTTATATTTCATATAAATACCTGTTAATTTCGAATTCTATCTGTAAATTTATTCATTACTTACCAGCTGTTTGAAATTTAAGTGTCAGGCGTGTTTGGAAAAATAGATAAAAACACGAATTCTTTGTTAACAATGGTCTAACGCCAGTGGAAGTCCACAACGAAATGTTAAATGTGGTAAGAGACGCTGCACCTTTAAAAACCATCGTTAGTAAGTGAGCCCTGGAGTTTAAACGTGGCCGTACGAAACTGTGAAGGTGATCCTCGCGCGGACAACTCAAAATGCGGCACCCAGCTTGCACAAACTTTTTACAAGTTCTTCAGTTAAAATATGATACACACAACACGCTCGTGCGAGATGCCTATGATCTCAGCAATGTCATCCATTCTCAATCGCCGGTCTTCCAATATGGTGTACGAAATTTTTAAATTGTGTCCGGAATGACTGCACCTTTTTGGGCGATCCCTCCCTACAGGGATCATCATCAATGCCCGTACGACCACGTTTAAATTCGAGTACCCACTTACAAATCGTTGTTTTTGAAGGCGTAACATCTCCTAACATATTTACCATTTTTTTGTGAATTTCCATTGGCGCCAGTCATTTTTTAACGAACAATTCAATCACAGCACGATGATTTGTCAACATTTCAAAACACGCATGACACGCATATTGCAAACAGCTGGTAAACAATGAATAAATTGGCAGGTAGATTTGGAAATTGACGCGTTTACAAGAAATATGAATCTTACAACATACGAAAAATGTTAGTTCTCCCTAAACTACATATGTCGCTCCGCGAACTTTTCAACTGGCCCTCGTACGTATAGTAGTTGTATGTCTCCTCAGTCCATTCAGAAACTTGAGACAAGCTGAAATTAACCAAGTACATACCTGAAACACCAGCGGGACTTGAGGTCAGTGTAAGGCAACGGAAAACTAACACTGAAATTTTTGGTAACCCAATGGGGCTTCGCTCACTGACGGAGGGAGACGGGAATGATTTCGATCTCAAGAAAAATTCGCTGTTGACAATAATGATACCGCTTAGGAACCTGGAATTTAGTATCTATTTGTCTAAGAAAATTGCAAAAGGTCAAATCAAACGTGAGACGTCAGCGATAAACAATGACATCGTGGGATCTAGCTAATGGGGAATTTACTTCAGTTGAATACACGGACTATATATTATGTCGGATAAAGAAGAACGGACTAGCGTTCACGGACAATATCAGAGTTGAGGAAATCGGTAATAGGGTTCACATAATGATGTCTGTAAGGATTCAAGACAAGCCACTAAACATCACAATAATTCAGATCTACGCCACCACAACAGACGCAGATGAGAAGTAATCATTCTGTTCTATACAGACTTACAATATCTGATAGACTTAACACCAAGAACGGACGTCTTATTCATTCATGCTCCTGGAATGCTCAGTGTATGTCAGTCTCCCATTGGAGTATGTGTTGTGTTTCACAAAATCAGCTTTCCTCCACATGTAACAATCTACTTAAGACGGTAACTCAACAGCAACACAACAGTTCTCCAATCTTCTCTGTTCTGTGTTCTCCGTGTCAGTATATCCACATTAGTAATGCCCATTAAAAAGCAGTTTATAGAAACTAAAAAAAATCAAACACACACACAGATCAGAAAATCACTAAATTATTTTATATTTTACATAAATTTAGTAAATTAGTGGCCGGCTGGAGAAACACAATTTGACCGCGTTGTTTGTGCATTATATAGTTTGCCATCTCAAAGTTTTCGTTAAGCGCGAATACAAACACTATGAGCCAGGAGACTGAGTGACACAATTCACGTGTATTTTCATTATTCCCACTGTAAGAGGAATATAGACACATAGCAAGAATAACAGGGAAATACTGACTTGGGAAAATGATGCAGGACAAAAAACACATGATTAACGCGTATGATAGCCGTATTTGTCTTCTAGTTTGTACAAGTTGGTGGTCTGTATGGTGGTTAAACACGTGGAATTCGTTTACGGTTGAAATCTTGATAGTTTTCAGTATGTCGGGGAGAGTAAGTACAGGACTGACATGTGTTGGCAAACTTCGCCGTCGCCAACCTGTGCCACCGTGTGAACCAGTCTCATCGAAGACGCTACCACAGTCATGTTCACGGCGCTAACCGGTTGAAACCAGTATGCAAAACAGCGCACTATCCATAATCTATTACAGTTACGTAACTCAATAGTACGGACAGGCTTCTACTTAAAAGTTACTCCGAATTTCACTTCACGCTATCACAACAAAAACAGCAATTCAAACTGGATTCAAAACTCGCTTACCGTTAACAAAACGTTTTGATTAAAAGCGACTTGTTTTCTTTCGTGAGAACTCCGGGGACGCTGCAGAAAATATATAACTTACCTTCATCTGGTCTACACAAAGTTTGTGAATTCTCTCCAGACAACTAACGCACACGTTCTTAAACTTTTGAGATCTATGCTCTCCTTTAAACGGTTATATGAACCCACGTCACGCACTAAAATTTGTTTAATGTGTGTATCGACGGGTAGCTGTGGGGGCAGCGGCGAAACTACGGGGGTAAGGGGACCAATTTCCCCCAGAGCTATTAAAAATTTCACCAAAATTCCATAATCACTTAACGTACGCCTATTTCTAAGCCAGATGCGTTTGTAAAAAAGACTTATAAATAACTGTAGAAATAAAAGGGATTACAATATTTATAAATTAATAAAATACACTTTTCTTAATAATGTAAACCACTCATCACTTGATAAATTACGTACATATTTCCATCCTTAAAAAACAATTTAAAAAAAACGAAGGGATAATCTTACAAAATTTTTTCGCCCACCTCTAGTCTAATATTTATATCGTTTGAAGAATCGTCTGTGCACAGGTAAACTGGCAGTTTCTTGATTTTAATTCGGAAAAATGAGGTACAGTAATTTTATTCCGTTGTGTCAACTTTTATTTGATGTGTTGACGGCACAATTTTTTACATAGTAAATGATCATTTATTTTCACCTACGCAACTTCTAGATACAGAGAAACACTATCGCATTCCGAGTTTTCCATGATTGTACGATAGGCTAAATATCGTGAATCGAACCGGAATAAAGATACGGCCACAGCCAATCTATCTAACGCTACAGAAATCACTGTTGTCTCAAGAAAAGCGAAGGCACTAGCTAAAGGACTACTTCAGGCATAGCCACTGAACCCGGAACACCGGGTAAAGTTTCGATATACTGACTGGTGAGATGATACGTTCAAATGCATGTGACTTATTCTTGTTTTGTTCATCGTTGCCATGTTTCATACTTTTATTTCCTCTTTCTTGCCTGCAGTTATTCAACAACACAGCAATTGTTTATGCGGGCTAAACTATTCAACTTATTCCTCAAAATTGTAACTATGGACAGTTTATCGGTTATACAAAGTGGTAAAAACTTTGTATTCAAAGTAATCAGAAAAAATATAACGAGAAAAAATATGTTTATCTTTCTCCTAGTGTTTAGTAAAAACCGCTTTTTCACAATTATAAAAAACTCGACATATATCTTACTTGATAGTGGTCAGTGGAAAAGGAAGATAAAGCAGGTGAAAAGTTCAGTAATTATACAGAGTGTTTTAGATAAACCGTTTCTAAATGTGCACAATACAACCGTGCAATCATCTCCACGAATAAATAATAACAAATAAGACACAAAGTGGTCAAGTCATATCTCAAGAGCCGTCAAGAACACATTACAAGCATTACGCAGTTTGCAACTTCCTACCTTTAATCTATGTTTGTAGCACATTTAATACATTATATACTGAAAATATCATTTGAATTATAACAATTCGTACACGAACCTCTTAACTGCTACGATACAAACAAGCCAACTTTGTTATTTACTTATTTCGGTAAGTTAATTACATTACAAACGAATAATTAATTATTCTCAATCACTGTTACGTACATATATATGTAAGGTATGTGCGCCCCCCCACACACACACAAAACTGATTAGATTGTGAAACCTTCATAAATTCAAAAAAAGTCTAGCTTTGGTAACGTTTGTGAAAATTCAGTTTTATATTGAAGAATACGAAATTCCTACAAAATCTTTTAATCTAGGATTTAATCAATGTGTTTTTCCAGTTTTAACTACGGGCCACAAACACTAACAAAGACAAACAAGAACGAAAGGTCAATATGACACACAAATACGCAAAAGAGAAATAAACGAAATCAAAATATCATTGTTCATCTTGTTATTTGAATTAGCAGTCTCTGCAATTCCAACTTTGTCGTGTTTACTTAAGAGGTCGTGGTTTAGGACTTAAAAATGGTGGAAACACTGAAAGACTTCGTTCGGTACATGACAAGTAGCAGTTTAGCGAGTAAACACGAAAAAGTTGGAAATCAAAATAATACACTAAAGACAATGCAAGAAAGGCGACCCGCAAAACAGCACATAAACGGGTCTAGCCCACAATGAAGAAGAGTGAAAAACGTGTGTCTACATCCGAAAACCGGCTAGAGTAGACTGCAAAACGTAAACGAAACCAGAAATCTCTTCAGCCTCGAGTTGTACACGTTATGAGTCATCGAGCGTGTGTGAATAAGCATTTACACAATGACTAACATAAACAGACGACTTTCACATATCTCAGCTGTCACTGTGTAGATAACACTACCAAATAAACGGAGATAAATTCTCCTGATACCAGAGACGTCCTTCACGGCGTTCTCGCGCACGCGCGTTCATGGTACGCAAACACGAAACAAATGAACGACTATTCAACTGAATACTAGATAGTTTTGTACTATTGACATGACGGATATAGATGCACTTACGAGATGCACTCGTATTATATTAATTGAAACGCTATTAAGAAAATATCGGTATGGAGAACCATACATGACTTCCATATTCTAAGATTTATATTTAAAATCACTTTCAGCCAAACAGCCAGGCTGTGTCTTACCTGCCTTTTTATTGCTGTATTAAATGAAAAATATTATATTACATTAAAATGAAAAAATTATAATTTTATTGCCTGGCAACAAAATTATTTTATTTTTAACAATTACCATTGTTTCAAAAAGTTTAAATAAATTTTCAAGTACCATACTCTTGTTAAAACGTAAAAGGTTGCAGGTAAACTACCCCTTCCCCTTAACCGATCTTCACCAAAAACGAAAGTCATTGAGACCTCTACAATTCAGGGACGTATGCAACAAATTATTTGATTCTGTTTGAATTTGCGGCTTTTATCGTTTGCCATAGAAAATACGCTTGATAAAAAAACGTTGCAGGTAAACTACCCCTTCCCCTTAACCGATCTTCACCAAAAACAATAGGTCTTGAGTACTCTACAAATCAGGGCTGGATGCAAAACATTATTTGATTCTGTTTGAATTTGCGGCTGTTATCGTTTGCCATAGAAAATACCCTTGTTAAAAAAACGTTGCAGGTAAACTACCCCTTTCCCTCAACCGATCTTCACCAAAAACAACACGTCTTGAGAACTCTACAATTTAGGGCTGTATGCAAATAATCTTTTGATTCTGTTTGAATTTGCGGCTGTTTCGTTTGCCATAGGAAATACCCTTGTTAAAACATAAAACGTTACAGGTAAACTACCCCTTTCCCTTAACCGATCTTCACCAAAAACAATAGGTCTTGAGTACTCTACAAATCAGGGCTGTATGCAAAACATTATTTGATTCTGCTTGAATTTGCGGCTGTTATCGTTTGCCATAGAAAATACCCTTGTTAAAAAAACGTTGCAGGTAAACTACCCCTTTCCCTCAACCGAACTTCACCAAAAACAATAGGTCTTGAGAACTCTACAATTTAGGGCTGTATGCAAATAATCTTTTGATTCTGTTTGAATTTGCGGCTGTTATCGTTTGCCATAGGAAATACCCTTGTTAAAACATAAAACGTTACAGGTAAACTACCCCTTTCCCTTAACCGATCTTCACCAAAATCAACAGATCTTGAGAACTCTACAATTCAGGGCTGTATGCGAAACATTATTTGATTCTGTTTGAATTTGCGGCTGTTATCGTTTGCCAAACAAACAAAATTACCCTTGCTAAAAAAAAACCGTTGCAGGTAAACTACCCCTTTCCCTCAACCGATCTTCACCAAAAACAATAGGTCGCGAGTACTCTGCAAATCCGGGCTGCATGCAAAAAATTATTTGATTCTGTTTGAATTTGCGGCAGTTATCGTTTGCCATAGAAAAATATCGGTATGGAGAACCATACATGACTTCCATATTCTAAGATTTATATTTAAAATCATTTTCAGCCAAACAGCCAGGCTGTGTCTTACCTGCCTTTTTATTGCTGTATTAAATGAAAAATATTATATTACATTAAAATGAAAAAATTATAATTTTATTGCCTGGCAACAAAATTATTTTATTTTTAACAATTACCATTGTTTCAAAAAGTTTAAATAAATTTTCAAGTACTTTACTCTTGTTAAAACGTATAAGGTTGCAGGTAAACTACCCCTTCCCCTTAACCGATCTTCACCAAAATCGAAAGTCATTGAGACCTCTACAATTCAGGGACGTATGCAAAAAATTATTTCATTCTGTTTGAATTTGCGGCTGTTATCGTTTGCCATAAAAAATACGCTTGATAAAAAAACGTTGCAGGTAAACTACCCCTTCCCCTTAACCGATCTTCACCAAAAACAATAGGTCTTGAGTACTCTACAAATCAGGGCTGTATGCAAAACATTATTTGATTCTGTTTGAATTTGCGGCTGTTATCGTTTGCCATAGAAAATACCCTTGTTAAAAAAACGTTGCAGGTAAACTACCCCTTTCCCTCAACCGATCTTGACCAAAAACAATAGGTCTTGAGAAATCTACAATTCAGGGCTGTATGCGAAACTTTATTTGATTCTGTTTGAATTTGCGGCTGTTATCGTTTGCCAAAAAAAAAAATTTCCCTTGATAAAAAAAACCGTTGCAGGTAAACTACCCCTTCCCCTTAACCGATCTTCACCAAAAACAATAGGTCTTGAGTACTCTACAAATCAGGGCTGTATGCAAAACATTATTTGATTCTGTTTGAATTTGCGGCTGTTATCGTTTGCCATAGAAAATACCCTTGTTAAAAAAACGTTGCAGGTAAACTACCCCTTTCCCTCAACCGATCTTGACCAAAAACAATAGGTCTTGAGAAATCTACAATTCAGGGCTGTATGCGAAACTTTATTTGATTCTGTTTGAATTTGCGGCAGTTATCGTTTGCCATAGAAAAATATCGGTATGGAGAACCATACATGACTTCCATATTCTAAGATTTATATTTAAAATCATTTTCAGCCAAACAGCCAGGCTGTGTCTTACCTGCCTTTTTATTGCTGTATTAAATGAAAAATATTATATTACATTAAAATGAAAAAATTATAATTTTATTGCCTGGCAACAAAATTATTTTATTTTTAACAATTACCATTGTTTCAAAAAGTTTAAATAAATTTTCAAGTACTTTACTCTTGTTAAAACGTATAAGGTTGCAGGTAAACTACCCCTTCCCCTTAACCGATCTTCACCAAAATCGAAAGTCATTGAGACCTCTACAATTCAGGGACGTATGCAAAAAATTATTTCATTCTGTTTGAATTTGCGGCTGTTATCGTTTGCCATAAAAAATACGCTTGATAAAAAAACGTTGCAGGTAAACTACCCCTTCCCCTTAACCGATCTTCACCAAAAACAATAGGTCTTGAGTACTCTACAAATCAGGGCTGTATGCAAAACATTATTTGATTCTGTTTGAATTTGCGGCAGTTGTCGTTTGCCATAGAAAATACGCATGATAAAAAACGTTGCTGGTAAACTACCCCTTCCCCTCAACCGATCTTCACCAAAAACAATAGGTCTTGAGTAGTCTACAAATCAGGGCTGTATGCAGAAAATTATTTGATTCTGTTTGAATTTGCGGCTGTTATCGTTTGCCATAGAAAATACCCTTGTTAAAAAAACGTTGTAGGTAAACTACCCCTTTCCCTTAACCGATCTTCACTAAAAACAAAAGGTATTGAGAACTCTACAATTAAGGGCTGTATGCAAATAATCTTTTCATTCTGTTTGAATTTGCGGCTGTTATCGTTTGCCATAGGAAATACCCTTGTTAAAACATAAAACGTTACAGGTAAACTACCCCTTTCCCTTAACCGATCTTCACCAAAAACAATAGGTCTTGAGAACTCTACAATTCAGGGCTGTATGCGAAACATTATTTGATTCTGTTTGAATTTGCGGCTGTTATCGTTTGCCAAACAAACAAAATTACCCTTGCTAAAAAAAAACCGTTGCAGGTAAACTACCCCTTTCCCTCAACCGATCTTCACCAAAAACAATAGGTCGCGAGAACTCTGCAAAACCGGGCTGTATGCAAAAAATTATTTGATTCTGTTTGAATTTGCGGCAGTTATCGTTTGCCATAGAAAAAAAATCTACAGACAGACAGACACACAGACAGACAGACACACAGACAGACAGACACACAGACAGACACACAGACACTTTTCGGAAAACGACTTTTTTTCATGTTTTGAGTGTAGTAGAATCAGAATCTGCAATAATCTCGAACACGATTTTTTTTGCCATCACCATACTTCCATTCCTTAAGGAATATGGAAGTAAAAAATCTACAGACAGACAGACAGACACTTTTCGGAAAACGACTTTTTTTCATGTTTTGAGTGTAGTAGAATCAGAATCTGCAATAATCTCGAACACGATTTTTTACTTCCATATTCCTTAAGGATGGAAGTATGGTGATGGCAAAAAAAATCGTGTTCGAGATTATTGCAGATTCTGATTCTACTACACTCAAAACATAAAAAAAAGTCGTTTTCCGAAAAGTGTCTGTGTGTGTGTGTGTGTGTGTCTGTGTGTCTGTCTGTGTGTGTGTCTGTAGATTTTTTTTCTATGGCAAACGATAACTGCCGCAAATTCAAACAGAATCAAATAATTTTCTGCATACAGCCCTGATTTGTAGAGGACTCGCGACCTATTGTTTTTGGTGAAGATCGGTTGAGGGAAAGGGGTAGTTTACCTGCAACGGTTTTTTTTTATCAAGGGAAATTTTTTTTTTTTGGCAAACGATAACAGCCGCAAATTCAAACAGAATCAAATAATGTTTCGTATACAGCCCTGAATTGTAGAGTTCTCAAGACCTTTTGTTTTTGGTGAAGATCGGTTAAGGGAAAGGGGTAGTTTACTTGTAACGTTTTATGTTTTAACAAGGGTATTTCCTATGGCAAACGATAACAGCCGCAAATTCAAACAGAATCAAAAGATTATTTGCATACAGCCCTAAATTGTAGAGTTCTCAAGACCTATTGTTTTTGGTGAAGATCGGTTAAGGGAAAGGGGTAGTTTACTTGTAACGTTTTATGTTTTAACAAGGGTATTTCCTATGGCAAACGATAACAGCCGCAAATTCAAACAGAATCAAAAGATTATTTGCATACAGCCCTAAATTGTAGAGTTCTCAAGACCTATTGTTTTTGGTGAAGATCGGTTAAGGGAAAGGGGTAGTTTACCAACAACGTTTTTTTAACAAAGGTATTTTCTATGGCAAACGATAACAGCCGCAAATTCAAACAGAATCAAATAATTTTCTGCATACAGCCCTAATTTGTAGAGTACTCGCGACCTATTGTTTTTGGTGAAGATCGGTTAAGGAGAAGGGGTAGTTTACCTGCAACGGTTTTTTACTTCCATATTCCTTAAGGAATGGAAGTATGGTGATGGCAAAAAAAATCGTGTTCGAGATTATTGCAGATTCTGATTCTACTACACTCAAAACATGAAAAAAAGTCGTTTTCCGAAAAGTGTCTGTGTGTGTGTGTGTGTGTGTGTGTGTGTGTCTGTGTGTGTGTGTGTGTCTGTCTGTGTGTGTGTGTCTGTAGATTTTTTACTTCCATATTCCTTAAGGAATGGAAGTATGGTGATGGCAAAAAAAATCGTGTTCGAGATTATTGCAGATTCTGATTCTACTACACTCAAAACATGAAAAAAAGTCGTTTTGCGAAAAGTGTCTGTGTGTCTGTCTGTCTGTGTGTCTGTCTGTAGGTTTTTTTCTATGGCAAACGATAACTGCCGCAAATTCAAACAGAATCAAATAATTTTTTGCATACAGCCCTGATTTGTAGAGTACTCGCGACCTATTGTTTTTGGTGAAGATCGGTTGAGGGAAAGGGGTAGTTTACCTGCAACGGTTTTTTTTTATCAAGGGAAATTTTTTTTTTTGGCAAACGATAACAGCCGCAAATTCAAACAGAATCAAATAATGTTTCGCATACAGCCCTGAATTGTAGAGTTCTCAAGACCAATTGTTTTTGGTGAAGATCGGTTAAGGGAAAGGGGTAGTTTACCTGTAACATTTTATGTTTTAACAAGGGTATTTCCTATGGCAAACGATAACAGCCGCAAATTCAAAGAGAATCAAATGATTATTTGCATACAGCCCTAAATTGTAGAGTTCTCAAGACCTATTGTTTTTGGTGAAGATCGGTTAAGGGAAAGGGATAGTTTACCTACAACGTTTTTTTAACAAGGGTATTTTCTATGGCAAACGATAACAGCCGCAAATTCAAACAGAATCAAATAATTTTCTGCATACAGCCCTGATTTGTAGAGTACTCAAGACCTATTGTTTTTGGTGAAGATCGGTTGAGGGGAAGGGGTAGTTTACCTGCAACATTTTTTATCAAGCGTATTTTCTATGGCAAACGATAACAGCCGCAAATTCAAACAGAATCAAATAATTTTTTGCATACGTCAGTGAATTGTAGAGGACTCAAGGCCTTTAGATTTTGGTGAAGATCGGTTAAGGGGAAGGGGTAGTTTACCTGCAACCTTTTACGTTTTAACAAGAGTAAAGTACTTGAAAATTTATTTAAACTTTTTGAAACAATGGTAATTGTTGAAAATAAAATAATTTTGTTGCCAGGTAACAAAAATAAAGTCATTTTGATTATAAAATATAAATATTTACAACAAGAAAAGAATTTTCAGTTTTCAAAATTTAAATATATTTTTATAAAACAATGGGTTCTTCATTGAGGTGGGGACCATGTCACTCACTCCATCTCAAGCCTCTCCCATTTTGCAGAAAAAGAGGACCCTGTCAAGGCTGATACTTTGACGACAGTGACAGGGCTTTCCACCAAATTCAGCAGAGTGACAGGTAGGCCCAACTCTGATTGGCTCCTCAGATTTCCCCAGCGTTAGTAGGTTCTATGAAAATATTTTATTTCAAAAATGATTTTAAATATAAATCTTAGATATGTTTTATAAATCTCATGTTTTATGTTTTAACATGGGTAATTTTTTATATGACGAAGCATAACTGCCGTAAATTCAAACAGAATCAAATAATTTTTTACATATGTGCCTGAGCTATAGAGATCTCAATGTCTGTTGATTTTGGTGAAGATCGGTTACGGGGAAAGGGCAGTTTACCTGAAACATTTTTTGTTGTAACATGAGTAAAGTACTTAATTTTGATAAAGTATCCTGATAAGATCTTAATAATCCACTGTAGAAACGTAGATGAAATATCTATAAATGAAGAGGCTAGTTGAACGGGCTGGGGGTAATTTTCTATAAATCAAAATTATAGTTGAAGGGGGAGGGGATAATTTTTTTTTATATGTGTACTACGTTATTGGCAACAAAGAAGTATTACTTCCATATTCCTTAAGGAATGGAAGTATGGTGATGGCAAAAAAAATCGTGTTCGAGATTATTGCAGATTCTGATTCTACTACACTCAAAACATGAAAAAAAGTCGTTTTCCGAAAAGTGTCTGTGTGTCTGTCTGTCTGTCTGTCTGTGTGTCTGTGTGTCTGTCTGTCTGTGTGTCTGTCTGTCTGTAGATTTTTTTCTATGGCAAACGATAACTGCCGCAAATTCATACAGAATCAAATAATTTTTTGCATACAGCCCGGTTTTGCAGAGTTCTCGCGACCTATTGTTTTTGGTGAAGATCGGTTGAGGGAAAGGGGTAGTTTACCTGCAACGGTTTTTTTTTAGCAAGGGTAATTTTGTTTGTTTGGCAAACGATAACAGCCGCAAATTCAAACAGAATCAAATAATGTTTCGCATACAGCCCTGAATTGTAGAGTTCTCAAGACCTATTGTTTTTGGTGAAGATCGGTTAAGGGAAAGGGGTAGTTTACCTGTAACGTTTTATGTTTTAACAAGGGTATTTCCTATGGCAAACGATAACAGCCGCAAATTCAAACAGAATCAAAAGATTATTTGCATACAGCCCTAAATTGTAGAGTTCTCAATACCTTTTGTTTTTGGTGAAGATCGGTTAAGGGAAAGGGGTAGTTTACCTACAACGTTTTTTTAACAAGGGTATTTTCTATGGCAAACGATAACAGCCGCAAATTCAAACAGAATCAAATAATTTTCTGCATACAGCCCTGATTTGTAGAGTACTCAAGACCTATTGTTTTTGGTGAAGATCGGTTGAGGGGAAGGGGTAGTTTACCAGCAACGTTTTTTATCATGCGTATTTTCTATGGCAAACGACAACTGCCGCAAATTCAAACAGAATCAAATAATTTTTTGCATACAGCCCTGATTTGTAGAGTACTCGCGACCTATTGTTTTTGGTGAAGATCGGTTGAGGGGAAGGGGTAGTTTACCTGCAACGGTTTTTTTTATCAAGGGAAATTTTTTTTTTTTGGCAAACGATAACAGCCGCAAATTCAAACAGAATCAAATAATGTTTCGCATACAGCCCTGAATTGTAGATTTCTCAAGACCTATTGTTTTTGGTGAAGATCGGTTGAGGGAAAGGGGTAGTTTACCTGCAACGTTTTTTTAACAAGGGTATTTTCTATGGCAAACGATAACAGCCGCAAATTCAAACAGAATCAAATAATGTTTTGCATACAGTCCTGATTTGTAGAGTACTCAAGACCTATTGTTTTTGGTGAAGATCGGTTAAGGGGAAGGGGTAGTTTACCTGCAACGTTTTTTTATCAAGCGTATTTTCTATGGCAAACGATAACAGCCGCAAATTCAAACAGAATCAAATAATTTTTTGCATACATCCCTGAATTGTAGAGGTCTCAATGACTTCCGATTTTGGTGAAGATCGGTTAAGGGGAAGGGGTAGTTTACCTGCAACGTTTTTTTATCAAGCGTATTTTCTATGGCAAACGATAACAGCCGCAAATTCAAACAGAATCAAATAATTTTTTGCATACGTCCCTGAATTGTAGAGGTCTCAATGACTTTCGATTTTGGTGAAGATCGGTTAAGGGGAAGGGGTAGTTTACCTGCAACCTTATACGTTTTAACAAGAGTAAAGTACTTGAAAATTTATTTAAACTTTTTGAAACAATGGTAATTGTTAAAAATAAAATAATTTTGTTGCCAGGCAATAAAATTATAATTTTTTCATTTTAATGTAATATAATATTTTTCATTTAATACAGCAATAAAAAGGCAGGTAAGGCACAGCCTGGCTGTTTGGCTGAAAATGATTTTAAATATAAATCTTAGAATATGGAAGTCATGTATGGTTCTCCATACCGATATTTTTTTTGTTAAAATTCCTTCCCTGGCTGTTTGGCTGAAAATGATTTTAAATATAAATCTTAGAATATGGAAGTCATGTATGGTTCTCCATACCGATATTTTTCTATGGCATACGATAACTGCCGCAAATTCAAACAGAATCAAATAATTTATTGCGTACAGCCCTGATTTGTAGAGGACTCGCGACCTATTGTTTTTGGTGAAGATCGGTTGAGGGAAAGGGGTAGTTTACCTGCAACGGTTTTTTTTTTATCAAGGGAAATTTTTTTTTTGGCAAACGATAACAGCCGCAAATTCAAACAGAATCAAATAATGTTTCGTATACAGCCCTGAATTGTAGAGTTCTCAAGACCTTTTGTTTTTGGTGAAGATCGGTTAAGGGAAAGGGGTAGTTTACTTGTAACGTTTTATGTTTTAACAAGGGTATTTCCTATGGCAAACGATAACAGCCGCAAATTCAAACAGAATCAAAAGATTATTTGCATACAGCCCTAAATTGTAGAGTTCTCAAGACCTATTGTTTTTGGTGAAGATCGGTTAAGGGAAAGGGGTAGTTTACCAACAACGTTTTTTTAACAAGGGTATTTTCTATGGCAAACGATAACAGCCGCAAATTCAAACAGAATCAGATAATTTTCTGCATACAGCCCTGATTTGTAGAGTACTCAAGACCTATTGTTTTTGGTGAAGATCGGTTGAGGGGAAGGGGTAGTTTACCTGCAACGTTTTTTATCAAGCGTATTTTCTATGGCAAACGATAACTGCCGCAAATTCAAACAGAATCAAATAATGTTTTGTATACAGTCCTGATTTGTAGAGTACTCGCGACCTGTTGTTTTTGGTGAAGATCGGTTGAGGGGAAGGGGTAGTTTACCTGCAACGGTTTTTTTTATCAAGGGAAATTTTTTTTTTGGCAAACGATAACAGCCGCAAATTAAAACAGACTTAAATAATGTTTCGTATACAGCCCTGAATTGTAGAGTTTTCAAGACCTATTGTTTTTGGTGAAGATCGGTTAAGGGAAAGGGGTAGTTTACCTGTAACGTTTTATGTTTTAACAAGGGTATTTCCTATGGCAAACGATAACAGCCGCAAATTCAAACAGAATCAAACGATTATTTGCATACAGCCCTAAATTGTAGAGTTCTCAAGACCTATTGTTTTTGGTGAAGATCGGTTGAGGGAAAGGGGTAGTTTACCTGCAACGTTTTTTTAACAAGGGTATTTTCTATGGCAAACGATAACAGCCGCAAATTCAAACAGAATCAAATAATGTTTTGCATACAGCCCTGATTTGTAGAGTACTCAAGACCTATTGTTTTTGGTGAAGATCGGTTAAGGGGCAGAGGTAGTTTACCTGCACCGTTTTTTTATCAAGCGTATTTTCTATGGCAAACGATAACAGCCGCAAATTCAAACAGAATCAAATAATTTTTTGCATACATCCCTGAATTGTAGAGGACTCAAGGCCTTTAGATTTTGGTGAAGATCGGTTAAGGGGAAGGGGTAGTTTACCTGCAACCTTTTACGTTTTAACAAGAGTAAAGTACTTGCAAATTTATTTAAACTTTTTGAAACAATGGTAATTGTTAAAAATAAAATAATTTTGTTGCCAGGCAATAAAATTAAAATTTTTTAATTTTAATGTAATATAATATTTTTCATTTAATACGGCAATAAAAAGGCAGGTAAGACACAAACACACAATTCACGTTATTTCTGGCCTCACTCATGTTTATTTTCTTACGTTTGCACGCTTTTTAAATGGAAAGTGCCGAAACCCACACCAACATAACGCGTGCAAGCCGAAAAAATGGACATCAATTTGCTTACTGGCGAAGCTAGTAGTTAATGAATGGGTAGGCAAAAATCTTATCTTAAATTTTTTTTAAGGAATCACTAAAAGGACGGTGGGTCAAATCGGACGCTGAGGTAGAGTTTGCTGTAACCGAATGGTTCCACAAACAGCCGTAAGAATTTTACTAGCAGGGAATCTACAGGTTAGCGCAACAGTGGAACTCATGTCTTAATGTTATTGGAGACTTCTTTTAAAATCGTTGAATAAAAAATGCTTTACAGCTCTATACGTGTGTCTATTGAACAATCCTTGTATTAGTCATACACAATAATACAACTGATTGAACTTCAAATTTTTAAACTTGATTAGTTTCTATATATATGTTTAATGTTACAAATAATTCAAATAACAATCTTGATCATCTGTTAGTTCAGCGGAATAACAGTGACACTTTTAATAACCGCATAAAATAAACACTTAGAAACAACACAGGCGCTTTAACTTAACTGTTTGGACCACAGAAGTGAGGCATGCCTCAACGCTCTATGTGTACAGCGCGGGACAATCCCCCCTCCCTACACTTCCCTATCACACCACTACATTGCTTACATACGATGTATACAAAAAACGCTGAGGCAAGTTCAGGTTGCCTCATACGCTTTAAACGAACTATGCCGAATCTCACCTGTCACCATCTAGCGGTCGCTCAATAAAGCACGTTTCGGTTTAATAAATTTGACAGTCACAGTAACAATGTATAATCTTTACGTTATGTAGTTCATACGTATTTATAATTTTTATTCTACAGAATTTGTTAGGGTAGGCATTGCCTCAATTGCCTCCATGTAACTTCGCCACTGATATATATGTGTACAACGTTATCGGCAACAAAGACGTAGTTTTTGTTAAAATTCCTTCCCGGGATATTTGGCCGTAGTCCAATGTTTTCTACAAAACCAGACAATTCGGCAATGCCATCGACTTCCATCATCAGTGAAAATCGAGTGCGATAACGTGAGGTGGTATACGTTAGTGACCACAGTACTGTGGTTAAGGCTGAAGCAGTAAGTAGAAAGAAGTAGTTTCTATGGTAATATTTCATTTCGAAAATGATTTTAAATATAAATCTTAGAATATGGAAGTCATGTATGGTTCTCCATACCGATATTTTGCCATCACCATACTTCCATTCCTTAAGGAATATGGAAGTAAAAAAAATTGTAAATGATTCGTCTGAGAGAGTTCACACTCTGTATTTAACTGTATTCGTATTGTTCTTTCAACGTTTTTCATGGTTAATAATATTTGTCATTGTATATTTTAGGGAAAGGAGTTTCTTGAGGATACTATCTTGAGGACCTCGGTTCGATTCTCAGGTGCATTAGAAACCCATGTTGCGACTTTCATCGCATAAGTCGACACAGCCTATGTAAATGAGTACCTGGAATCATGGAACAGGCGCAGTGTTGGCCACGCTACTTTCCTTGAATACCCAAGACCTAAGATAAGGCAGCCTCCCCTGCCTAAACTCCTAGACTGCTTAAGCAGTATGAAAAAGGAGCTGTTATTTCGGAGAACCTTCAGGTACAACCACTCTCGTATGCCACGTAAAAGAAAGGAACGTTCTCGTTTTGTAACCTCGATACGAAGACTGATGGGCGGCCATATACTGAAGTGAGTGATCTAAACGGACGAAAAACTGTAGAATCAAATTAAGCGAAACGAAATCGGTACATATCGCATTCAAAAAATACCACAGTACAATACCACGGACAAACGGAAAAACTATGCCGCCAATGGAACGTGTAAAACACCCGAGTGTCCATTTGGTAAACAGCTCGCATCGAGCAACCGCATCTGGTTAAACAGGACACAACTGGACGTCAATTTTCGCAAACATTATCCGGCTCCTGAGTAGGAAAATCGCTATATCAACGAGAAATAAGCTGCTGGTTTACAGCCTTGTGGACGTTCGGCTTACAGCTTTGGAAAACCGCTTCTAAATTCCACGTCACCATTATCGTAAAGTTATAGTCCAAGATGCTGCGTGACATAATCGATGCTCCATGGTCCGTCATAACAACATTTCTGTGGCGACCTACAATTGTCTACAGTCAACTAAACCACTGCACAGGTCAGGAAACGGCTAGAAGCATACACAAATCTGCTAGACAAGAAGATTAAAACTAACGTTGCCACTCGACTTATTCTTTAGACGTTTAGATTTGGTATACTAAATATTGCTTGTTAAATAATCATACACGGAATTAGTCATTGGACTACGAAGTTCTCTTCATGTCATATAGTCAGTCAACAATTATAGCCTACTTATTGTTATGTTTTGTATCAAATATATTGCATAAATAAAAGTAAAAATATCGGTATGGAGAACCATACATGACTTCCATGTTCTAAGATTTATATTTAAAATCATTTTCGAAATGAAATATTTCCATAGGAACTACTTCTTTCTACTTCTTGCTTCAGGCTTAACCACAGGACTGTGGTCACTACCCTATACCACCTCACGTTAGGGCACTCGATTTTCACTGATGACGGCACTGCCGAAAAGTCTGGTTTTGCAGAAAACATTGGACCACGGCCAAACAGCACGGGAAGGAATTTTAACAACAAACTACTTCTTTATTGCCGATAACGTAGTACACATAAAAAATTATCCCTTACCCCTTCAACTATCATTTTCATTTATAGAAAATTACCCCCTCCCCCTTCAACTACCCTTTTCATTTATAGATATTTCATCTACCTTTCTACAGTGGATTATTATGACCTTCTTTTCAGGATACTTCATTTATCAAAATTTAGTACTTTACTCTTGTTTATACACAAAACTTACAGGTGTACTACCCTTTACCCTTACCTGATCTTCACCAAAATCAATAGGCCTCGAGTTCTCTACAATTCAGGCAAGTACACAAAAAATTATTTGATTGTGTTTGAATTTTCGGCTGTTTCGTTTGCCATAGAAAAAATTCACACACAGACACTTTTCCAAAAATTACTTTTCTTCATGTTTTGAGGGTAGTACAATCAGAATTAGCCCTTATCTTGAACATGATTTTTTTCGCCATGACCATACTTCCATTTCCTTATGGAATATGGAAGTAAAAAGTGTCGAGGCCATCAGGTCAATCCGTAAATCCTCATTGATTAACAGCCTGTATTTTATCAAATCAGTTTCTGAAATCGCTTGATCCAACAGCCCCTTTCTTGGCATTTGTTGCGTCCACCTTGTACCTATGTAGATGTACTGTACCTATCAAATAAACTCTGTTTTATTTTAGTTCTAAATGGGCCATGTTTTTTTTAAGGTAATCACTTTATTAGTTTTGTTAGACGACATTTTTATAATCCGTTTATCAAACAACAATCGACTGTCACTCCACAGCGCAAAACGACAGTTCAGTTTTGCCGTTCGTTACACTACACAGAAGGCCATAAAGCGACGCAACGCAGGTACAGACGAAGCAGCGAAGCTTAAATTGGATTCACACGGGGATAGGTAAAAAAAGATTTATTTGTAAAAAAAGGACGGGAGGAAACAAAGAGAGTACACGCTACTACGGGGGGTTTTGTCGTTTTATTTTCAACCCTCCCGTATATACCGCTAATATACAGTGTACTACTACTACGCTCGTGTGAGCCGGACGGCCAACCGCGTATAATACCCCCCCCCCCCCCACCTGACCAAACGGCGGTCAATAAAGTTTTAAAACTCTTTCAAACGCCACTTTGGCAACGGTAATAATGAATACGGTTCAGTTGTATGGCTGCAGCATTCCGCCCACTACATGCATTCACGTTCAACGGTTTCTATAGGCTACTATAAAGCGCGCGCGCGTGTGCACATGGGGCGATTGAGTTGCACGGCTACTAAAGTATAATGATATACAGTCGTAAGATGTAGTCCGCGCGTAATCAAAACAAAGAACCAAAACGTTCTCAACGTCAAAGTATTTACGAAATGTCTTGGCCTTATGAGTATATATGCACTAGAATAGAGGTGGACATACATATTACAGACAAAACTTAATCCAGAACACTGCACTGGTATGATCGTATATTGTATGGAGAATGGAAAAAGACAGATGACTGTTGAAAATCCGGCTTGGCTGTTTCAACCTGCACCCTGTCCGTCAAAGTTTCTTCTACATGCTATCTAACTGTTCGGCTGTATTAACAGTTTCTCTCGCAGGTGGCGGCCTTGTGGAGGGGGGGGGGAAGGGACCTACACCGCCGTCCGCGGTGCTCCGACTTCTGCCACCTCCACCTGTACACACTGCCTCATCGCCGTGCGGGGGTGATCCAGTATTTCGGCTAGATTGGGGCCGATTGACACCCGGTTAAGGTGTTTGATGAACGGGATCCAAGGTTGTCTCGTCTGTGGCAAAGTAGCTGCACTAGGAAACCAACCCTGTCCCAGTGGTCCTAGCCAACATCAAGTGCGGTGAACCGTAGTAGCGAAGCCTCCACTCGCCGGCCCCCGTGGAATTCATTAATTTAGCCGCCGCTGCAGTTTGCATCTACATCAAAAAAAGAAAACCAAAAACCAAATGGCAGAAAGGATGGCTTTCAGCTAGAACACAATCGCTCGAGCCTGCTGATTGGCGAAATTACTTACGGATGGATGAGACGACGTAGGCTACAATACGTTGCTCCAAATGGTCACCCCAATGATCAAGAGACAGGACACAAACATGAGACAAGCAATCACCCCTCACGAGAGATTGGCTGCTACTCTTCGGTACTTAGCAAGTGGATTTACCTATGAGGAACTTAAATTCTCTACGGCTATTTCACCCCAGGCTTTGGGGCAGATAATACCTGACACCTGTCGAGCGATTTTGCGTTGTCTCCAAGATTATATGAAGGTAGGTATATATCAAAATAATTTTTGCAGTAACGTATTAAGAAAGGTTTATTTCAAAATTCAGGTTTTTTTAACAAATAAAAAAATAATATACAAAAAATCATATTTTATATAATAATATAAATAATATACATAAAAAAATAAAATGCATAACAAATAAATGCACTTTATCACAATTGTTCATATTCGGTGACACTATCGACGGCTTTGTAAAAACATGACACTCCCGGATCTTGGTGTGTAGTGGATGGGGGAGCAATTGGGTGGTGAGTCACGATTTTGGAGGACATGTTCAGAGATTCCATCTCAGCTAAGAAAATTGCCTCATTTATTATTTTTTGACAATAAGGCACCATCGATTTCGGCAGATATCGCAGTTTCTCTGCAACGTGTTCACCATATGCATCATGTGCTTGCTTTGGTTTTTCAACACATGGGGTGGGGATGGAGACGACATTCGTTTAGCTATTTTTTCCAAAACCTGGTTTGCTTTCGGTTGGGGTCGTTTGAAACTCTGGACGAGGCGGAATGTTGGCTACTTGGCTCGGTTCATCATCAAACGGATCGTAGCTCTGAAAAAAAAAAGAATAAAAATTAGCTCATGTTTAAAACCAGAAATATATATTTGTACATATAAAGTATTATTGTAGCAGTACATAATTTTTATATAAATTTTCTCTTTAGTAATATTACTTTTCCTAAATTTTACTTTGTCTTTGTTAGGCTATGTTCTGACTGTAGATTTTAAAAAATTTAGAAAGTATTATTGTACATATAAATCACTTATTTATTTATTTTATTTTTTGCAGATGCCTAATACCGTCCAAGAGTGGAGGGCGATCGCTCAACGATTTGAAGATAGATGGAATTTTCCACACTGCCTTGGCGCCTGGGACGGGAAACATATTCGTATAGTCCCACCCCCTGGAAGTGGATCGTACTTTTATAATTATAAACAATTTCACTCCACTGTACTCATGGCTTGCCTTAATGCCGACTATGAGTTTATCTGGGTTGACGTAGGCACGAATGGTTGACTATCAGATATTGGTGTTTTGAAAAATACTGATTTTTTCGAGAAACTGAACAGTGGCCAACTCATCTGTTGGGGATGAAGCATTTGCGTCAAGACATGACTTCATGAAGCCATTTAGTCAGAAAACTTTAACCAAAGAACGAAGAATTTTCAACTACCGTTTGTCAAGAGCTCGAAGAATAGTCGAAAACGTATTCGGAATCATGGTTAATCGTTTTCGAATATTTCACAGAAGCATTAATTTGTCGTTGGATCGGATCGATCTTGTCGTACTGACTTGTTGCATTTTACATAACTTTCTTAGAAAGACCTGTTCTATATTACTGTGGAAGAAATGGAAACAGAAGAAGGAAGTCAGGCTTTAGCCGGCAATTCGCAACCTCCCTGCAAATTACCACATCACGAAATTCATCTACTTCAGCAAAGCTTGTTCACGAAATGTTCAAGGAATATTTCGTTGGTGAAGGACAATTGCCTTGGCAAGAATCACGAATATAAGAAAATGTACTTAATCTTGTAAAAAAAAGAGAAGATTGTTCTTAATGTAATTGTTCTTAAATGTACTGTGTATTGACTTGAGAAAATTAAAAAAAAAAAATATTGTAGTTATTACCTCTTCCTCCTCCTCAAATGGCATTTCATCCAATACGGATGAAGCCGTCATCGAGCTTCGTGGGTTGTCTTGATCTTGAAGAAAACTGAGGTTGTGGAAGTACCACAGTTTCGGCACGTGCATACTCTCCGGGTCCGACCCAGTGGTCATTGAAGCTTTCACCTATAAATGATATGATAATTGTACTTTCACTGTATAAAATTCATTTTTAGTTTATTACTGATTTATTTTAATCAGTAAAACTTGAATTTAGATTTTAAACTCCCCAAAAATTCTGTTTTTATTATTAAGGGATTCTACTGTAATTATTAAGGGGGTGCACATAGTGTTTACATTTTAGCGGTAAATGAATTTATAAATAAAGATTAATTAAAAAAAAAAAATCACTTACCTTTCTCATCTCTTTGTTATACGTA
This sequence comes from Magicicada septendecula, assembly GCA_034769895.1. Lineage (NCBI taxonomy): Eukaryota > Metazoa > Arthropoda > Insecta > Hemiptera > Cicadidae > Magicicada > Magicicada septendecula. The sequence continues at coordinate 214,295,588 of CM068373.1, forward strand.
TGAACCTCTAATTGACGAAAGTTTTTTTGTACCGTTTCTCGGCTGGCTTGGGGGTCCACTGTTTTAAACAATTGTACCATTTCATCGAGACCACGATTTCTTTTTGCTTTATCGTGATAGTCATTATGTTTTACTTGCCATAGGCACGGGTGCTGTCTGTATGTTTCAATGACTTCCAGTACAAAATCACGCTCGCTAGGAGTACCCATAATTCGATGTCTGATTCAATACTGACATGAGTTTGGATCGGGATTTGCCACTCCATTCGGCGCGGGGATTTTCCACACACGGGAGGGCCGAGCCTCGGCTCGGTGTCACGGATTTTGGACTGGTCGAAAATTCAGCTTGGCTCGCCGAGCCACACCGATCCATCTCGGTTTCCACATTCACGGTGAGTTTTGGATCGGCGCGGGGTCATTTGGCCTGTTGGATCGCTCGTGTGTGGGCCAGCTTTATTATACATCGATGGTTGGAACCGATGTTCACACAAGACTATTGTGCGCATATGGAAAATAACTGAAAATATGTTTAGCCTCGCAACGAGGTGTTTGTACACTGCGCATCTCTAAGCCAGTGTTCAATTTCTAGCGTCAGGTTTCTATCTACCGACGAGCGATTTCGAGCCTCTCGGCTCACGTTCTAATCGAAATCACTGTTTTTGTTTCAAAACAGTCAAACCATTCATTCGGTTTTGAACAACCTTATAACTTACATCGTCTTTCACCGCTGTCACATTCTGAACGATCGATCTTTGCAGCAGGCAGTTCCACCAAATTTTTACATAACACTTCTTGAAACGAAAGTTTGTTAAAGCAATTTACGAAAAAAAAAACACTGATTCTTTTTCAAAAAGCAAAGAAAACAAAAATCTAATCATAAATACACTCTAATCTTGGTTATAAGCATAGAGTCATACAGTAAACAAATTTTTACAACACAACAAATTAATAAATATCACTTGACGTTAAATGTATAACCTTAAGAGAACTCGTACACGTGACCTTATAATAGTTGTTAAATAAACACCTTATCACGTGCTGCCAACATTGCGACGTTTAAACGATAATAATTACTGCTTGTTTTCTACGCTTGTAAATTAACATTTTCTAATTACATTATTATTATTGTTATTATTTTAATTTTCCTGAACAATTTATGTGTTGATCAACACTGCAACAAGCCTACCGGCCGACACCTGATCTCATCAACAAAGACGGACTGAAGGACCGTCGTTATAATGGGAAGTTAGTATGTATGTCATAGTATGTCAAGCCATAGACAGATATGGATTAGGCCCTTGGGAAAACCGAAAATGTTGATAACCGAGAAGCGATAAACGCCATGCGGTGTAAATAAAAGTCGCGCATACACAGACAGTCGAATACGAAATCCGAATGGACGACTGGAGATATGTGGGTACAGCTTAGAATACTGACAGGTAACCAGTTATAGTGTTAGATTTTTTAAATTCAATTTACGGTTTTCACAAGACTTATAAGCTGTAACAGACGTAGAGAATTACACAGAGTATGTTTATAGGGCGATTAGGAAAACTAAAGCTGTTATTACAAGGAAATCTACAGACGCGACGTGGAAGCCCGTGAGAGCGAGTGCTAAAAAAGACACATGAACATCGTACGAATTTGAAGAGAGATGAGAAATAAGCACACAATAATTTATTGTTTTGGATTGTTTGAGAAGGACAAAAACCACAGAGGTTTGTAGTACTGCAGGGACAATCAAAAGAAAACACACATTGAACTCTCCTGCTCTTTATGATGTAATAACTGGTCGGTCCTTTCTCATACCGAAAAACATGGTTTTCTGTAACGCTACGAGAGCCAGTCAAAAAATTAGTTGTCATTACCATCATCATCTTCAGTAATCTTTAAACCAAAACACGGTTTGTTGCGGTCCCAAGCAGACAGACTAGAGCTGGTCACTCAACGCTTCTTCGAACGCCCCACACCTCTCCGTCCTTTCGGCTTACAGTTCAGTAGTTGTTTGGGGATGCGGCAGTCATCCACATAGTATCCAGTTCCTGCCGTTCATCGACATTTGCGATCTTCAAGAGTATATCCTGCACGTGCTTGAGAAATCTCATTTCGGCCAAGTTAGTTACTATTTGAAAAAGGGAATATGTGGAAAATTTATGAAATTTTGTTAAAGTGCAATTGAAACTCTACTTTTCAACAAAACTGCCAAGTTTGTTAAACATATACCGTAGCGTGATACGAGGTTTTCGATGCCATTGACGAAAAAGTCCCGCCCAACATCCGACAATTCTATAGCTGCATTTTGGACTTCGATGTGCTATAGCCGCTTCACAAGGGGGTCTTTCATAGGTCCGAACACACGGAAGTCACACGGCGCAGGGTCAAGGACTGTAAGGACGGTGCTCCCACTTTTATTCAAATTTGTCAAGTCGTGTCGTGTGCCAAATGTTTCGACATTGCAGACGCTCAGAGGTGCGAAGTAGGCCTACCCAATTCAGCTACTATGATTCGTCTATTTGCAAGCAACAATTGGTGAACGTGTTTAACACTGTCATCCGTTGTTCAAGTTGACATTCTTCCCTGCCGGTAATCATCATCGATAAACGTGAGGCCATTTTGCGATGGCCTGGCGTGAAAGTGCTGTCGGATCACTTACTTGAGCACTACTTGCTAATGATGTGACACATTCGTGGCTAACAACGGATTAACCAATACTAGACACGTGACAGCCTTTCTTGGACGCTGAGCTGCATCAACCCAGCGAATAAATTACCCCCACTTAAAAGTATAGCTAAGTTGTCTAGAGAGGAGAGAAGGAAGACAAAGCGATAACAGCTCACCGTCTCACTCATGCACTACCTCTACCTCTGTCAACACATGCTTCTAACGTTCTAGCCAGCTTTGTCGCAGCTGATGTTCACACTATGAAACACTGTATAAGAATGTTGTGCGCATGTGCGAAATGAATTAAAATTTTGTTAGCCTCACAACGAGGTGTTTGTACACAGCGCATCTCTAAACGACTGTTCAATTCCTATTATCAGGTACATAGCCTACTAAGAGGGAAACATTACTATAGCTGACGAAAACGAAAGTTAACACTATAGCTAACAACTTTCATACAAAATATTTCTTTTAGGAAAAAAAAATGGAATAAGTGCGACTATCTTTTTGACCCCCCTCGTACCTACTATAACGGGACCTCGTCAAATCCGCTATGCGGAGATTTTATTTTACAAGTCTACAGAGTTTTTTTTTTCCTTTTATGAGGCTAGCACTATTCAATATGTACAATGTAAATCTAACTTAATCCTGGTCAAACTGGTCGTCCAGTTCAACCAGATCAGCCAAGCTACTGTACAATCGTTAACTCAACCCGTACTTCAAAATATAAATAAACGTTCTGGTAAGTGATATATTTATGGCACAATCAGCCTCCTCCTCTACATGCGTCTTCGTTCAGTTTCCCTCAGCGGAAGGAGTCGATTCTTACTGTTCCAGGATTTCATTGTGAACAGACTGCGGATGCAAATTCTACGTGGTAGACACACCAAAAACGTGATGGAGGGATGGAAATAAATAACTGTATGTTACTGGTCACAAACTGGGGGTAACTTGTCGATAAAATCAAGGTCCTAAATAGGACTCAAGAACCACGATGAACAACCAAATAAAACCCTGAACGTTTAGTCTACAGAAGATGGGTGCAACTTTGCGAAACCTAAACACTGCAGAATTTACTCTTGTCCAATTTTGAAGATATGCGGCACGAACAAACTGGGAAATGCAGTGAGCAGTCGGAAATCTACAGGTTAAAAACGTTGACCACGATAACTTGAGATCCTACACAACTCATCATCAACACTGACGTACGTCCGATCACATTATGAATATTCGTAATGATAGTGATAATTCGTCTCCCTATTCCCTCATGATACGCTTTGGAACAAGCCTGTCAATTAATCTCTTAGACGCCTCATTTAATTTCTGTGATACCGATCAATAGGCCTAATGTATAAAGTCGATTACCCTTCTGTTAAGGAATTCCTACAAAACTACCAGCAACATTTCTCGGCTACAGCAACTTTTCCCTCCCACATTAAACACAGCACAACTCCATTTCGTGACGACAACGTTTCACCTCGTGTTCAGCATCTTCTACGTGTACAGCACTTTAGGGTGCTATTAGAAGACGTTAATGGCTCTACTATGTTAACCCGCTTGCTCTGACGTCTTTTGTTACCGCCCTCCCCCATCAACAACGACCAGGCACGCGATCTGCGTACGAATGCGAATGCGGCGCCCCACAATCGCTCCCGAGGGTATGACAACAGTCTCAACCAATCTACGGATTACGCACGATTTACGGCGTCACTTGAAGTTTCCCTCGACGACTTCAATTATATACCCCCCCCCCCAGCACTCGATATAAACGTTTTAACGGGGGTGTTGAAAAAACTCATTTATGCGTCTCCCGGCTTTCTCTCCTCCTCGACAAGTTTTTCATTCGTGCCGCCGTAAGCAACTTTCCGTGTAGAATTGACACTTTATAAGAAAAACAAGTGTTTACTGCGCACGGTTTTAGTCCAATCACACTTCTATATATGAGAACGTTCCGAAGTCACAGCCTGTATTCATGTTGTTAAGTTCAATTAACTTATATCGTTTACAATATCTAAACAACAAATTTTTATTTTCTCTCATCATCAGTATTTGTGAGTGCCTGGAAGCGTCTGCGACTGCATCGTCCACTTTCTATTTTATCATTTATTCGTACGTTTAACATTCCAACCCTACTAGAAATTTAATTCTTTTATTCTACCCACAGAATTCATTTATAATTTAATTTGTTCCTTCATTGCTGCCCCCAATCATCACCTAACGAAGCCTTGCGTGTTTCAATACGCCCCCAAAATCTGTCTCTTTTCTCAACTAAGTTTCCTCTCATTTAGCTTCCGTTCACATTCTTTCTGATTTCTCTATTTTCCGGCTCCGTCCCCACGAAGTGTTACGGCACACACACACACACACACACACACACACACACACACACACACACACACACACACACACACACACACACACACACACACACACACACACACACACACAATTTAGATACATTTTTTAGCTACAAATGTAGCTACACATTCAATTAAAAATAATCAGATATCCTCAACAAATTGAGGATATAAATTAAATAATACTACTTTATTAAAACATATTTCCACTAAGTTAGTAAAAAATGAACCTTTGGGAAAATTTTGAAATATAAACATAAAATAAATACCAGATTAATATCTGAACAAATCCAAATTAATATAAAAAACGATAGTCTTTTCAAAATTAATAATTTAATAAAATAATAAATACTTATGAATATTCTCTATTCATTTATATATTTTTATATAGATATAAAATCTACATTTAATATAGCCTACATAAAATAGCTGTTAATAACAATTAATTGTTTTCAAATTCTGTTAACTATTTTTGTATATTCCTGAACATGGGTAGTTACAAATACTGTTAAAACAATGGAAATTATATGTAAAAAAAAACATTATCGTGTTAGTAATACGACATACACGTAAATCGGTTAACAAATTCTTTAAGCGTTCCATAAACACAACAAAATAACCAAAACATAACAATATTTAAAAACTCATGGAATTAAACTAGAAACAAACACAATGCAAACAAGTGGATACGGGGAAGCAACGTTGGAATAATGGGAATGCAACAATTTCACCGCGGGTTCTCGTCACTACCAGTTTTAACGTCAAAACGGGGCAGAGACAATGTCTACATCAAGTAGGAACGCCATGAATTATTAAAAGGGGGGCGGGCAGAGAGGGGAGGCGAGTCGCTTTGTCTCGCGGCCTACGTTAATGAGAGAGTGCCGACAATTACGGAAACAGGCCGGCTACAGTTGCTGCACAAAACTATATCAATAATGTACGAGAAAAGTGAAACTTAAACTGAAAGTTAGATGGTAGCCGTCTTTAACTGTGCTGCATGTAAACACCATTTCACGACAACGGTTCTTGTCATATTTCAACTTGCTTGTAAACACACTTGCTAGTTGGTAACTAAACAACTCCAGCCGAGTTTACACACTATATATGTATATTTGTGAGAAAAATATTAATAAGAAAGTAGGACCACAAAATGAGGGAGGTGTTTGCAGGAAAAGGAGGAATGACGAGCTGGTACACACATTAAGGAGGAAAATACTACAATCGAATGAATAAAGATGGAACGCTTAGATGGACGTAAAGCCTAATTAAAGAACCATTCATACGTTTTATTTGTTTATCCATTCGTAAGAAAGTATGTATGACGATTAAAAAAAAATATTTACTAAATACACAATTTTTGTGAACATTAAAAATATTCGCAAAACATATGACTGCATTTTAGGTATAAACCGTATAAACAACGTTATGAGACAAACACACTAAAAAGAAACATAACCTAAATATAAAAAATATGCACGTTCAGAAAATCCTATACAGCTACTTTCAAAACCACTCTACAGTTTTTTCAGTTAGTTTCATCTTTCTTCGTTGTATCTGTCTTTTCTTAATTCCGCTTTTTTATTTATTTTCATGGTGATCTTAATGATTTCACAATCATTATTTTATAAATGTTTCATAAATACTTATCAATTGATAAATACTTTTATCAATTACTTTCATAATACCTAAAAGTTCATGTCATCTCAGCGTCATACACATATTTAAACCCGTGGAAAAATATTTCTGTATTCAATATGTAGACCTACACCATTTTATACAGGAGGAAAATCATATATTTTTATGATTTGGTCCTCTCGGATACTGTAAAACGTCTCTCTTGTAGGCCTATAACCCAAAGGACAAAAGACGTGTAGGTAACTTAGATAAAGCCGAGGTGGCAAGGTGTTCAGCGAGAGGTGGAAAGGGCTGCGATCCGCGAACAGAAGACGGTTGCAATGGACAGAAATTATCACGAGGCCTGCTTCAGCAGACCATGACCTAACACGGACGCACTCACACACAGAGTTCATAACGTGCTCCCATACAATGGTAAAGCAAATATTTTCACTAGTACTTATATTAAATTTTTCCAGAAATTTCTTCCGCCTTTTGTTCCCACCCTCTTCGTCACACTGCATTATGCTTTTTTCATTTCTAGTATTTTTGTACTGTTTTGTCTACAGGTTTGCCTACGCCTTCTCCTTTTTGAATGTTGCTCAAGCCTTGCTGCAAGCGTCCCTTCGAATTCAACTGATTTTCTTCTTAAAATCTATGCCTATCAGGGTAATGTTATGGGCCGGTTAAGAAAGATGATGAATGGAGAATCGTAAGATTCGAAAAGGCTGGCGAATACAATGGCTAGGTCACCTAGAGCGGATGGATGATCAGCGTATGCCAAAGAAAATCCTAAGAGCGCGAGTCTATAAAAGCAGAAAGAGTGGCCGACCTAGGATAAGACAGTTGCATGATGAGCTAGAAGATCAAATAATAATTGATGTGAGGGGTTACAGTGAGATGGCAACAGGCAAGGAGAAGATTGGTATCGGAAGCCAGGGATTACGTTATCTGCAGTGTTAAAGAAGAAGAAGAAGAAGACTGCCTATCACGGTCTCTTCCAATGGCTATATTTTTTATTTTGTCTCGTAATTAATGCGACTCCTCTCAGATACTGAGTTCCTAAACCTTACATTCTCCTTCACTGATTTTCACTAGGTACTCATGTCTGATTAATCATTATCTAAAAGTAATAAATACTGACATAGAAGGCAATTTCAAAAAACGGCATGACGTGCATTGCCGGACAAATACACGGCTTTTGTATTCTGTTTTGACAATAATTTATAAAAATTTCTCACCACCACGATTGCAATTTAGAACGTCTTTTTGATTTTGCACAAAACTAAATCGGTGTGGCCCTTGATTTCCTGTTTGTAAATGTGAACACAAATATTCCATGATTGTTAACGTTTAAAGATACAATCAACTGGCCTTGCCTGCTAAGGTCAAGGATCTCTATAAGTCCTAACGATCTACATTGTCAAGAATAAATAATAAGGACGACGGAATTCTGCGCTTTTAATGCTTCCATGAGAGATGAGAGAAGTCAGTAATCTCCATCTCTCTCACTCTCTCTCCCACTGTCTCATTTCTGTGATCTCCTTTCGACTATAACGGTAACAAGAGCTCGTTTATGCATCCCTACACGGTTGCAAAGAAAACAACTTCTTCATAAAAAAAATAATAATAAACTTTAGACGCTCGTGTGTCTGGCGCTGCTCGTAGACAGGATATATTTACGTTGTGAAGCAGACGTAATTAAAATACATACATCTGGCTCCATTCCAGACACACACACTGTATATATTTTTAAAACTAAAAAAAAAAAAACAATACTCCAACACGACTGTGTAAATATTCATAGGAAAGATTAAACTGCACACGACCGTGATATATACAAACCGGACCGTATACGATGCCTACGTTCTACACAGGGTTGCCATCTGCTAAAACGAACTCGTACGACAACGCATTCTGAAACTAGGACATTTCCGCACACGAAACATGTACAAGCAACAACAAATCCGACAACGAACATCTGATATTTCACATGTCTAAATGTGTGGACATGTAGCTAATGCTACAAACATAAGCGTGTCTCTCACAATAAAAATACTGTATTGTTGTGGATACATAAAAATAATCTCCAAAATGACATATCTTTACAAACTATATTTAAAATACAAACGTTAATAATATATAGTATTAAAAGTATGTACCGGGCGCTGTTTGGCCGTGGTCCAGGGTTTTCTACCAAACCAAACGTGTCGACAGCACCAGTGGTTGCCATCATCAGTGGAATTCTTCGAGACTACCTGAACGCGGGCCCATCAGTACTGTGGGCCTGACGTTAACAACCCGCGTTCAGGTAGTTTCGGATTCCTCGAATTCCACTGATGATGGCTGCCAGTGGTGCTGTCGAAACGTTTGGTTTGTTAGAAAACCCTGGATCACGGCCAAACAGCCCGGTACATACTTTTAATACTACTGACACCGGCCGTGAAAGCCTTAGAACTATATTAATAATATATCTATATATATATATATATATAACCACACACGCGCGCGGGTTTCATTTCTTAACGGATATTAAATTTCAATGAAGTAGGAAACAGTTATAAGTAAAAAAACCTACACATTAATACAAAACATAAAAATACACAACGGTTTTTCTTTTCTTTACCTGTGTTTTTTTCATATGACATTCCACACTTTTCTTGTCCGCCCGCTCTATTACGACCTTTCTAAATTTTCTGTTTTACACTGATGATGTTACTTTAATTTAAACGCAAAAACCGCAACTTAACAATCAACATACACACTTGTCAAGTGAGTGTAATTGGTATAATTCCCCAGCCTGGCGACATATTTTTCTTAAAATCAGTGTCACCAATCATTTTCTAACGACTGACAAAACCACGGACTTGGACAAAAATTATCTCCCGAACGTCGTCGCCTTCTCTCCCATGTGGCATTCTGTAGTTAATAAATGCGATTTCTGCGATTAGAATGTGGAATGCCGGAAAAAAGTTTAGCCCCCCCCCCCCAAAAAGACAAAAACAAATGATAAATTTTCAGAGTGTATAATTACTTCCCATTGACCTGTGTATTTATTTTACGTCAAACTGAATTCAAAAATAAGAAACTTCGACACACAGCCATGTTACTTACCTGCATCGTTTCGAAAGTTATCATGAATTTTGCCTGTCTATCATGAATTTAAAGGCCATTTTACCGGGCCTTAAAATTTCTTCACAAATTAGAAATTTTAACAAATGTTCATGACAATTTTATACGACATTCAAGTTATTCACCAATTTTTTTCTAGGGTACCCTACATGGTGAGCTGATGTTTGTTATATCAGTACGCAAATGTTCTTACCAATATGGTACTCCAGAAAAAATTAAATAGTGTTAACTTGAACATCATACGAAATTTTCACGAAAACTGCTAACATTTGTTCCTTATGGACACTACAGACATCCATAAGAATTTATGGAAACTTGTTCATAAAATTTTATGAATATTGACTGATGTTTAATTTGTGAACAAATGTAGGTAAATAAATGGCTTTTGTGGCAAACAGTTCGTTTTTCGATGCAGTTTCATATACAATTAATGCACTGTTGGAGACCAATTACAAGGACAGGAATCGATTGTTTTTTATTCTGTACTGAACTGAAGAGTATATACTAACGATATCGAGAAGGTATTAAGCTTTCGAACCAAATACTAGCGTTTATGAAATAACGCGCTAACGACGTCAAGGAACAATCAGCTCAAAACGAGGGGAAAGCTTATAAAATCTTTTCGATGGCGCATAAATTTTTTATACCAGTTACAAAATCTTTCGTGATGGTTCTAAATAATGAACTGTACAGAAGAAAAAAACAAGCAGCAACTAGAAACTTTCGAGATGTAGTGTTGGAAGACGCATAACGGGAACGACAAGGTAAACGATGTTATCTAATATTCTGTTGTTAATTCGTAATGTAGGCTAATCAGAAAACGAAACACAGGAATGAAGTACGAATTAATGTGAAGGGTTAAAGATAAAGCTCGCACTTTATGAAAGAAAACCAATGATGTACGGAAGAGAGACACAATCACTGCCCTGATGGATGGAAATTAGACTTCCGCGACACTCGTGTTCTGAACTTTTATCAATGGTTAAATTCTTCAAAACGACAAACACTTTATTTATTCCAACAACAGGAAGTGTGTCACAAAACGTAACTAGATGAAACACTTGAAATGACTTACTACTTACGTAACACCGTTACACGCATGAATACACACAAGTTACAACGAAGTCTGGCACATAGCGAAGATGCGTACACTCACCTGAAACAAAAAAATATTATTAATATACATATTACGAACAAGCATCAACTGTCAGTAAGAATAAACTGTTTATAAAATATATTACAAGCAAATTGGAATTACAAAATAGTACCAACTGTGTATGAGCGCGCGTGTGAATGTGACATAGAGATTCTCTTAAGATTACAAGAAAAACATTCAGACCTGTTGCTTAATGCCAGTTTTTTGTCGCTATAACTGGTTCTGGAGGGAACGCTAGAACGAAGAGATAGAGATGAAGAACACGTTTACAATATTATGAACAGCAAATCATAGAAATGTTGGCTGCGGGAGCTATGTTCATATAAAGAGGAGGGCAGAGAAGCGACTGTCGCGGACCAATGTTCGGACTCACTAGCCAAAATAAGATCTGTTTCTAGCGTATTTACAAGTAACGTTCATTCATGTCGATTTTGGCATAAGAAATGGAAGGGGACAATATCGCGCATCAGTAAAATGTTTCGAAACACTCTGTTTGTATGGCACAAAGGTTTTTGGATGATAACTCTGAAAAACTGTGAACTTTACCACATGGCCGCCTGAAGGATGTGTGAAACTCGCACCGCACACGAACGGAAGAGCCTAGAGGCGCCAAATTCATATAAGCGGACACGGTAAAACACATTTGTCGAGCGTAAAACTAATATCTACTTGTTCTCGGTATAGCCAATAACGTTTACTGATGATGTTAGAGCGCAGACAAACAATACTATCTGCTGAATAAACTTATAAACTAAATTTTTCCTTTACAATATCGGATGCCGCTATACTTCCTACAGATAAAACCTTTCGATTATATCAACAGTTTTCTGATCATTTAAATAAAGTCACATACCATTTAACAAATTAGAAGATTATAACGAACTTAAGTCGCACTACAAAAGTCATCAGCTAGCATTGATCGACGAAGCTCTAGGAGTTGGGGACTGCCCACAACTGTACACACAAATTCAATCGTGGTTATTAAAAATGACATAAAAATAAATATACAACACTGGAATAAAATCAGACACAATACCTAACACATAATACGTCTTCAAAGTCAATGAAAATATCTATATTAAAAAAAGTCTTTTATCACAGTGCATACCATAGAATCCCAAGAACATTTTTATTCTTTAAAATTTAAACCCAATCTGACAAAAATTGGACAAGAAATCAAGATAATTCGGAAAACTGTACGATGAAGTAAATTATCTGTAGTTTTCCCGCAGAAGACTTTGTAGGTACTTAACATTGTTACCAGTGGCGTGGCGTGGGTACATAACACCTGTTGCCGGTTATGATAGGCCTAAAACTTAACCTACAAAATTAATTCGAATCCTTTCTTGTACCAAGTGTTCTTTTTAGAGCATTTTCTATCATTCGCTGGGAGAGGAAGAGGGTCTCGATTCAACCGGATCTGACTTTCATTATACTTACACAGAATAAATCATAACACAAATAATCGAATTAAAAATAATAAAGACGAACAGAGAAACACACGACTAAACGAAAAAAACAAAAACAGGTAGGCCTACGTAGAATCTGCTGCACGTCAATTCCAAAAACGAACATAGATGCTGAGTGTTTTGCCGGTTTATACAGCGGCAACACATTGGAAGGACGAGTGTGTAGCCCCTCCACAGTTTGTACAGTGACAACTAGTACGAGATCAGTGACCGTACGCAGTAAAACATTGCCGATGTCTGAGCCGGCAACACAAGACGGTGCAAGTGCCCAGCAGTTCGAAAGCAATGCTACGGTTTTTTTCAAGTTTCCCTACTAATATTGTTCGGATTTCAAATTATACAGTAACAAAAGTATTTACTCTGTGATATAATTAATATTATTTTCTCTTATTTCCAGTACTGTTGCCGCCGGCAACAGTGGTTACATGGACGCCACGCTACTGATTGTTACGATGCAGGGATAGTCGCGTTTGAATAGTGGAAATAAATTTGTGAACACCAGAAGAATCGTCGTTTACACTTTCAATTATCATACAAGTAAACAAAGACACTAGTGTACATTTCTTGAAGTTTACGATTGGCTAACACAATTACTATCACTTACGATTGGCTAACACACAATTACTATCACCTATTTAGCTGTGGGGTACTAAATAACACACGTCACTGCAATAACTAAAGACGGCTGCATACAATAATTCATAATAATCACTTTACACTAAACTGCAAGTCACGATAACATGGAATTCGATACCACTCCACTCGCAGTCTCAGGCTAACTCCGTTTCAGAATCCTGTATTTGTACCCCAGCTGTGTGGCTTAATTTGTAACAAAAATGAATGCCGGTAGAATAATCGACCATACTCTGGAAGGCGCGGCTGGAAAGATCGAGAGCGTTGCGTACTCCTGCCGCTGACAGCGCGTACAAAGTGTCACGTAGCATATCTATCTCTGACCTAAGCGCAACAAAATACTCAATAAGTGTAATTTCTCTTATTAGATTTTTGTAAACCCATGCATCTTCTTGAAAAAGTGAGCTCAACTATCACTTCATGAAATCGTTTGCATCACGTCTCGAAATCCTCAAAACGTCCCTTCATCTTCATTCCTAGTGGTCAACGGTACAGATCTAACTCTCTACATGTAAACAAAGGGTGACATTTTTTATGTTCTAATTGAAATAAAAAAGCTGTAATTTGATTTCACAAAAATATATTAATTAATATAACAGGCTTTTACGGTCTAATAAATTTCTACATAAAACGCACCAAAAATGAAAATATTGTACAGTTGTTAAACAAATATAATAAATACGCTGAAAAAAATACAGCACACTATAACCATATAAAACGAATGGTAACACAACAAAACACTGTAAAATAACCAAATGTTATTTTTATTTATGTTTCAAACAAATATTGTTGAAACTTGTTGAGGCAGCAAATTACAAATTTTGTTATGTAAATGCCAGAAGCTATGCCAGTATTCCACGATCTGACAAATCATAATAGATTAATAAAAAATCGTTTTGACCTCTACACTTATAAGGGTAAACGTTCGACAAATTTTCACAATTTTTTTACCTCGTTCCGAGAACATTAATAACCCACACAAACGAGTTTATAATTTCCTTCTGTTATAAATTTATAACGACAGCCCAAAGGAAGAAGGACGTGCAAGTTTCGGTCACATCAAAGGTTGGAGGTCAGATGAAGCATCAGCGACACCGATAATCCCAGGGGATGATTGCCCGCTCCGTAATGTCCGTTCGTTACCTGGAGACGTCTGCTCTAACAAAGATACAATACCGTTGTTACCCACACGCGTTAAACTTTTCTACTTTCACGTCTGACCTTTCCTTAAGTTAGCAAGCGATGAATTTTGTTCCTTCGACTTAAACGATACAAACAATTCTTCGATTCTATTATTAAAATCTGAGATGAACAGGCTTCACTGCGCTTAGCGAAAAATCTCCTACGTGGCAAATTCCCCTCGTTTACAGAACATACGCGTGCAACACTTTACGAGCGTCTACAGTTCCAAATCATTTAAAAGTGGTATAAACCTGACAATACAAATTGAACAGCCGATTAGGGATGCGGAGTGGACAAAGGTCTGGTTGCGAGGCTAACAAAATTTTAATTCATTTCACACACGCGCAAACAGTCTAGTACAGTGTTTCATAGTGTGAACATCGGCTGCAACAATGGTGACGAGAACATTCGATGCATGTGTGTGACAGAGACAGAGGTAGTGCACGAGCGAGAACTGTTATCGCGTCGTTTCCCTTCTCCCCTCTCGAGACAACTTAGCTATACTTTTAAGTGGGGGTAATTCATTCACAGGGTCGGCGCAGCCCAGCCACCAAGAAAGTCTGTCACTTCCAAATATGTATTGGAGAATTATCTGAAGTCGAATAGACTTCATCTTCTTCTTCCAAAGCGGGGCTTCTTCTTCCCTGTGAGGACCTTGCCTTCCTCCAAAATTCGCCTCCTTTCACTTTTTGCCACGCGTCTCCAATCTTTTCCAAATCCGCTTCCACCTCTTGCAGCTATCGCCTTTTCGGATCACTTCTCCACCTTCGCCGTGCAGGAATCTCGTTCCTTGCCTGTTTTGACCCATTTTCTTCATATGCCCTGGCCAGCCAATCATTCTGCTGTACTGTATCTCATCCACCTGGTATAATACCTGTTCCTCATCTTCCAGCTTTCTCTTTCTTTTACTAGGCCATAAATTTTCCTTATTTTCTGTCCACACACTTTTAAAGTGAGCCTCTCTGGTTTTGTAAGGCTCCGAGCTTCTGATCTATATGTTACACTGGCCTACAGAGTCTCGCTTTACGAAGTCGGCACATTATTTTCACTAGTAGATTTATGCGATCTAAACCTTTAATAAACATTTGTGTGTCGCAAAGCAGTGCCGATAACTAAAGTTGGTATTAAATTGCAGAAACAAACCAAATCGATGAAACATGAGGAGACGATACAAAAAGGCCAAAAAATCGTCTGCAATCATTAAAAAAATTACCACCTGGAAATGAAGACGTTACGCCATTAAAATTAAAATTTGCATTTTCGTCTCTACGATTCTTCTACGGCTGTGAAACACGTAAAGTCACAAAATGCATTATCATAATAATCAAAATCTGTGTAAAGAGGAGTCTAAGAAAAATATTGCGAGTTTTCTGGCCAGATGATATAACCAACATAGAACGCTGGAAAGAAACAACAAATCAGAAACCGGAACCGGAAGAAAATGAAAACCGTAAAAAAACTATTAAAAAATGGACCACACGTATAGCACACCGATGGACGACGTCTCGCTACAAACTACTAATTGGAGACAAGGTTTTCGCAGCAAAGGACGGACCTGGGATGACACGTAAAAGAACAATCCTCGGTTGGACAAAGACATTGAGAAAATGCTGGAGAGATAGTAAAGAAGTCGTCAACATCCGGACATCCGGGTCGTATAGAAATGACTTACAAACACCGTATGCTCCGCGACAGAATTGAATTGATTACTTTTGGACTGTATCTACAAATAATGAAATTACGTACATGAGAAAAATAATCGTGGTTGATGTTCGAGTAAAAAAGTTGTTTAATAATTATTTTGTATTAGAAACAAAGTATTGACATCCAGGTACCACAAATAGTTTTAAAATATTTGATATTTTTACTACTTATTTGTAGGAACACGATTTTCGTCATTAACTATAGTATTTTAAAAACGTAATGAATAATCTTTCGGTATGTTATGATTTGCCACTGAACTTAAGCTTCTGTCAATCCAGACAAGAACACGTGTACGAAGCTTCAATGGTTTTATGGATCCCACAAGTATTGCGTCACAATTAGGCTTATATTTAAAAAAATTGATTGAATAATCGTGTTTTATGTTCGTTATAACAATAAATTCCAGAACAGTGAACACTCGATTTGCCCAATACGCTTCTGTTAATTGTCAATTTCTGTTTACAGTTAACCTGTTAAGCCCGCTGTCTATCACGGTATCCAGAGAAGCGTCAAGCTGCCAGGGTACGTGTGCGAATGGTAAAACGGAAGTGCGAATGGACGTTAATGGTCGACGGCTTTTAAATAACGGACGTTAATTTAATTTCTGCACCATGTATTTGTCGAGGACGACTCGGTGAATAAAGGCGAACAGGAAACATAAAAAGTAAAAAGCTACCCAACGTGAAACTGAAACTATGGTATGATTCCACGTGCAAACGATTCACAAGTTTTGCCCGTACATAAGATGGAGACGGGTCTCAAAAACTTTTCCATAAGAAATACTGCTGGAGAAAACACGACGAGTACTGAAATAACACAAAATGTCGGACTTTTTCAACAACAAATGCAATCTATATTTCAAAATTGGTTTCTCCTTTTGCTGCATTATATGTGTAATCGGGTGATTGATAGTATTAATATAGTTCTATATTTACACACGTGACTTGGAGACAAATTATAATGTAAAAGTTCTAAACTACAGTGCATTCACAAAATCCGAATGCCTCTATGCAGCACACCGTTTAGTTTTACTCGTAAATAAAAAGGAAGAGATTAAACAATGATGGAAAATGAAAGCAAAATGTTAAGGAAGATTCTTGGTCTACAAAATGGAGGTCAACGGGTAAAAATATCGGTAATTTGGAAACTAAGAAACTTTCAGGTACTACCCGAAAACGAAGAATAAAACTTTACGGATATCTGGTCGAAATGAATCCCAAGAGACTAACAGGATGAATATATATTATAATCATTTTAATAAAATCTCCAGGGCTTTAAATAAAATTCGTTGTCAGAAATGAAGAACCTAGAGGAAATGAATACATATAGGTAATGAAGACATTTTTGACACAAGATAATTTTCGCGAAAGGATTAACGAAGTCAATGGTTTTTTTTTAAGGAAGAGAGGAGATAAAATAAACAGACTGTCTCGTCAGAAAAAGCAAGAACCGATGAAACGAGAAAAGAAAATGGAATAAAGAATGTGAAAAGAGGAAGAAGGATGGAAAGATAAAAAGGTAAGATTGTGGTAAGTTAGTTCGAAAATAAAACACGTTTCATGTGTGCCACAAAAAATTCCAAAGGTATTCGTGGATTCCAACAATTTATTGGCGTTTGCGAAACGCTTGGTATCTGAAACACCAATAGATTTTACAATGCAAAAAGTTCGTAGCGGCAGCAACAAGTTTCCATCACGGCTGCACAACAAACAGCAACGCGAACAACGGTTTGAGTTAGTTTGTAAAACTGAAACAGATTACTTAATTAAATCCAAGTGGAAAATGGCGTGCGATAGAAGAAAGAAAAGCGGTTAGCAGTGGATCAATGAATTTTAGTATGGCGTACGCTGGATAGATTGAAAACAAACCTCTTTAGGTTTCCACGGTGCTCCGTTTACACAAAATCAATGCGCTCTCATTCTTTGTTGGACACAAAGAAGAAAGAAAGCTTGTAACCGACGAAAAGGGGACAACAAAAGAGACGGGTTATTGATAAGCGACACCGATAAATTTGCAGACATTTCTGTCACGCATATGACAAACACACACACACACACACACACACACACACGCTCTTCACTGTAACGAATTTTCCCAAGCTATTTATAAACTCGCCTTCCCAGTTCATTCAATTTATTTTTTAATGAATTACATCGACATTGTCTTGTATGCGTATATTAAAGTACTCTGCGCACACCTAGCGTAAAGTACGTCTACGCGATTTGTTTAAATGTCTTTTCATCTACCCTTCCAGGATTACTAATAAGCCGTGCGATCTCCCAAACCTCGGCGAACATGTCGCTTAAAAAAAACAATCGAAACAAAATTTATAGGCCTACATCCGTATATATTTTTAAAAAAGGTTTGGTACAAATGCAGGGGGCGAAGACAAGTAAATATAGATGGCGTAAACAAGTTTAACTTTATCCCAATTCTACGTGAGAGAATAAGTTGTCTTACAAATAACAGTAATAACATTTTGTAATGAAAACTGAAAGTTACTTGCAACATTTAATCAGAACAGTACTGGCAACCGTACTGGAAATTTTTTGAATGATCGGATAGCTTGTTTTATTTGACATAATTTAACTTCAAGTTTCTCCGACACAGGAGAAAACTAGCCACTTTTTGTTGAAAACCACGACAAAATGATGAAAAATTCTGTATTTTTTTTCACGTAACATTAGTAAACGCATAAAAAAAAGATATATAACACAGTGGAATTCATCTGCACGTTTATTGTTGCTCGCTGTTTAGATTCGAGTTTAGATTTAAATTCGAAACTGCTACAACGAGCAGTTGGTGTGTTCCGGTTTCCTATACCTTATGCTACCGTATCGCCTCCCAACGCTTCGTCATTCTCACCCAGCCGAGCCCCCCCCCCCCCTAAAATTGAGTAGAAAAAAAAGAGTCGCAAAGATGTCAATCCATCTTATATTATCGTCTTTCAAGCTTTACCTGGAATAAACATGTCGATACATTTCCGTGACAACGATTCATGAAGTGGTCATGCGTTCCACAATGTTGTAACTTTCGTTCCGTTTGTTTTCCGCATACCGAATACTTGCATACGGCGATCGTATTATGGTATGATTATTAAGTGCAAGATGCTAATTTTTACAATATCATAAAGTTGTAATTAAACTGCATAATTAAAGTTTCAATGACTTACCAGTATGCACTATTTATATGATCACTGTATACGAATATAGCCTATAGTACAAACAGTACGAAAGTTACAAGCCTGTGGCACGCATGCGCATCGTGTGATCGCTTTACATCGCTGGCTGTCATGTAAACGTATCAATACGTTTACTCTAATTTAAGGTTGGTAGAAGTAAAAACATTCTAACAAAGGAGGTGAAAGTTTTTTTTCGTTGCACATTGTTTCCGTTCATACAGAGGACCATGTTTCAACGAGCTGCACTTCTAAAAAACCATCACCCACCCAATAAGGTGGGGCTATCTTAGCAGTCACCGACCATCACCGACACCTCCACGGGAAACGTTCTCATACAACACAAAGGCTGCAACGGCTGTCTAATGAGTCTGATAACAAACGGAAGTTTATGTTACAGTCTTCAAAGAGAAGACCCCGGCAAACGTATCTGAACTGAATCTGAGTCTGAAATCTACGAGAACAATGTTTAAAAAAAATGATGCAACAGGATGAGTACACAACGAGGAAGTCGCTTCTTGCGAACTTTGGAAACCTCGTGTGTAATTTCCTGTTATTGAAGAAAAAACCCAGCTGTCACGACGAACATTTATCTGTAAACTCTTTTTACAAGTCAAAATGTCGTGTTAGTTTAGCGCTAACCAATTTTCATTAGGTTCAGTATTGGTGGCTCACCAGAACGACCCCTCAGAACGACTCTCCGAAACTCGATTAATTCCATTTGCACGGATTCGGTCAGGTAACAATAAAAGTGCGTTATTAGATAGAAAGTTTCCTGAACAGGTTACAGCAATGAAATTTAACTAGAGTGTTCTGTAAAGTAGGTCATAAACATGAGAGTAAAGAAGGGAACTAAGCTTTACTAAGGTAGCATGACCTCCGCTTTACACTCCATCAACATTACTTCGGTGTACGACACAATTTCCACAGTGTTCCGAGACGTGAAATAGTAAATTAGTTTCTCGTATTACCAACGACGTGAGAACTCGATCGAGCGACATCTCGTCCGCACGAATCCTTTGAGGTCCCTCACAGGACAATGTGCCTTGACACTTTTGATACGGACGTTGACGGAAGCTAAACAACTATACCGACTGAATATTAAGAAGACGATTCACACTTCTTTGAAATTTTACAATCGGTATACTCTTCGAGGTGCGGAGTGGGGAGGATTTCTCCAGCCTGGTTTTAAGCGGCCTTATTTAGAATCAAGAATGAGAGCTAGATATTTCCGGCGTAGTCGCCAGAGAGTACTTACCCCTCTTCTTATGGCGTAACTCGTATACGTCAACGCGAATCGTCAAGGCTAAGTACAAAGTAAATATTCAACTGAACACTCATAAAAACAAAGAATACTAAGGTTATTACGTATTATAACAACGTTATACGTGAATAATGTTTTATTCACCGTAGTGAAATTTGTAAATACGGCAACGCACGCAGAAATAATTTACGACGCAGTTATAAGAATAATGAAACAAAGACATACATGACTATACACGTGGCTTGGTAGTCAAATTGACGAGTCGAATGGCAGACGTTTGTATTAGAGAGTACAACTAAATATATTTAGTGTGACGCCTTTCTTTGAATTCAGGGAACCGAGCGTTTCTTTATAAAGGTAAGATTATTTCGAGAAGACAGGTCTAAATCTAAAATTACTTTTCTTTTCTTTCCTCCTCCTTCCGGAAATACGAAACAACGTCACAGGACACAATAAAAAGCAAGTGTTGTACAGGAATTTTGTTCAGAGATGGCGGCTGATAAATAGATGCGGAGTAGTCAACACCATACTTCTTAACAGTCTTCGCGGATTCTAGCCAAAATTCCAGTACTTTGGTTTACTGCCTTAGTAAAACTGGCCCCTTCGGCTGGAACGGAGCTGATATATGCCAGGCCAAACGTGTTTGGTTCGCGAACGGGAGCCAGGGTACTGCCGTCTCTGGTAAGTAGCTGTACGAGGTGCAGTGAACCCTTGTATCGGGCGTGAAACGGAGCCAGGGTTTCCAGCGTCCCTGGTTCAGTAGCTGTACGAAGTAGCGCTGCGTGTTACTGGAACCAGGGCTCTCTTCCCTGGCAAGTATAGCCTGAAGGCGATGCGTTCTTAGGAAAGCTCAAAACACGCAACCGTGAAAGGCGCGGAGGCAAAGCTCGCGTGACTGAGTAGCGACCCCGGAGGGGCCCGGGGGACTCACGGTTGGTCATCACTGCCGATAGCGGGTGGCTTCCCGTGGGTCCAAGACCCCACCCAAATAGGCACTGCTTTCGTGCGCATGGGGTACCCCTTCCTTCGGTGGCATCGACATTTATGGTTGGGAAATGTGCGTATCACTAGCGCGAACGGCAAAGTGTGACCCTTACTCCTTGGGAACGCGAACCAGGATGGCAGTCCCTGGCCAGTAGCTGTGTCGGACCTCTCACGCCAGTCCGCGTTGTCCATTAAGTGAACCCTAGTAGCATCGGACTCGGGCCCCTTGTTCTCCCCTCTTCGGCGGACTGGCATCCGTTGAGTCGGTGGAGTTCTAAGCCGGATCTAGCAAGAGAGGGAGGATACGGCATCCTGCCTCACCACTGGCCTGGGGGGGTAGTGTTCCCCTACCGCCGCCAGAAGGTAGAGGAAAAGCCGTAGACCTGCGAGTGACATCCTGTGGATCACCACTCCGGGCTTCGGGGACCGTCGTGTTGATCAGAGACGTACTCAAAAAATGGTACTACGGGATCGTGAACCAGCCCGGCCGAGGGCTCTGTCCACCCCGTGTTCACGAGTTGAGGCAAGGTTTCGTGGTGGTTGTGGGTGTCCCGGCTAGAGTAACTTCCCCTAATACTGGTTTTTCTGGTAGTTCGGGTGTGTGTCTTGTGATCCTTCGGACTTTGTAGGCCACACTCCGTTCCTCTTCGGAAGTTCTCCAACTCTTAGTTCGCGTCTTCTTCGTCGCTTGGACAATCTACTGTACTTTTGGTTTACTACAAATATAACATTTTTCTCAACAAACTCTATACCCGTCTCGGCTTACAGTTTGTAAAATCGTCTCTGGAACGAACATCAAAGTGGACCAACAAAAATTTCGTAAGTTTTGCAGAAGGCTTCTCATTCATTTACCAGTGAGTGCTTTCAGTCATTTCGCACACCTGTGTAACCTGCTGCTGTTTTGTTGTCCGTTCTGTAGCTGAACCTTGTCAATCGGGACCAATTGGGCTTGGATTTGTCAGTATTAATGGACTTACGCTACGTACAAAAAAAAAGACAAGGTGCTATTAAAATACAAAGCAACCCAATATATTTTGTATTCAAAGTACTAAAAATTGAAACTAACGCATAGAAAAGTAAGTAATGTAATGTATTATGTATGACTACAGGCTACGATCTGACGTTACTTAGATTACAACGCCGTTGCTTTATCTAGTCACGTATTACCACGCTGACAGGTTTGAAAGTAATGTAATGTATTATGTATGACTACAGGCTACGATCTGACGTTACTTAGATTACAACGCCGTTGCTTTGTTTAGTCACGTATTACCAAGCTGACAGGTTTGAAAGTAATGTAACGTATTATGTATGACTACAGGCTACGATCTGACGTTACTTAGATTACAACGCCGTTGCTTTGTTTAGTCACGTATTACCAAGCTGACAGGTTTGAAAGTAATGTAACGTATTATGTATGACTACAGGCTACGATCTGACGTTACTTAGATTACCACGCCGTTGCTTTGTCTAGTCACGTATTACTACGCTGACAGGTTTGAAAGTAATGTAATGTAATGTAATTTCACAAACTTTTGGTTTTGCTCAACGTATTGCTCTTCAGAACTTTCTGTTGTCGACTCTCAACGACTTCCTCCTTTGTAAAAATACATCAACCATCGTGGACTGCCAAATATATCCTTGCACGAAATAATAAAGTGACCTCGGAGAAGGGCATCTAACGGGACAACGACCGGATCTGCAGTACCAGCGGTAATAGGTAAATAATTTGATATCCGGATTAAACGTAGTCCCGTTTAACAGGATCCGAATTAACGAGAATTTACTCTACTTATCTAATCAGCACAGACACGATAGTCAGCACAGATGTAATGTGTGACATCCCTTGGGAAATAGACCAAGTTGCGGGATCTTTTTTGTCACTGAAAATCAAAGAGGACGAAACGCGGTTACATTTTTACAATGTTTTAGAGAATTTATTATTCGCTGCACAAAATTGTATAGAAGAGATATGCGCAAACGTGGCGCCGCGCCGTTTCCAATTCCACGACGACTCAATTCTTCATGTAGCTTCAATGCGATCTCGTTTGCAACTACATGAAGCCACCCCCTTAGTTGCTGCATGAGTGAATAAGGATATTTTCCTTGCTTAATGTGCCTATTTTCTTGTGTATAATTATAAACACGCGTAATTTAATGTGCAGTCTGAA
This sequence comes from Magicicada septendecula, assembly GCA_034769895.1. NCBI lineage: Eukaryota > Metazoa > Arthropoda > Insecta > Hemiptera > Cicadidae > Magicicada > Magicicada septendecula. The sequence continues at coordinate 214,319,092 of CM068373.1, forward strand.
GTGAAGGAAGCGTAATTCAAATCAGAAAAATTATAGTCACATAAATTCAACTGTGTACGAACATAAACTACAAAACTATGGAAGCACCGATTACCATTTCATGGGGCAAGGTTTTGTTTTGAGGAACAAGATGAAATGAGAAAAGCTATAGTACGTGTGACATGTGATGCTAACTTATAGAAGTGAAGTGTGCCGGTTTTAAGGGACGACACTGATATAAAACTGCTGGGAATTGAAATGGATTGTATTTGAAAAAGAAGGGTTCGAGTGTCTAGGTTGGAACGTGTACACAAACAGGTAATCAGAACAAGAACCGAAAGGATCTGACACGATAATAATAAAAGGTCTTAAATGATCTGGGCAGCTATTAAGCACGCCGAATTCAAGATGGCCAGGAATATTATTGTCACGGATCCCGCCCGTAAGAGGGAAAAGAGGACGTTCTCGCGAATGCTAGTACGAGGGAGTCCGGAGGGCTACGCATCAAAGGGACTTGGACCAAGGTTTATGATAAAGTAGATTAACGAATGAGTTGGTTAAACAACAGTTTGTTGTATGATTATTGCATTGCATGGTGTACTGTACGTAATTAGTCCAAATATACGTATATATTAAATTGTGGGAGTATGACTAACAGCTCAACAAATACGTTTCGTACAAACTGCTTTCACGAAGTTGACGGTTGGGATAATGTACTATAGCTACTGCAGTCTTTTGCATCCTGTACATCAGAGACTTCTGTTGTTCCAATCATCACGGTGCAAGTCTCTTTTTTCCGATTCATGGAGTATGTCCTCTTTCCACCATCTTCTGCGTCTACTCCGATTCCGTCGCCCAAGGGGAACCCAGTTTAACAACTTTTTAAGCCAACGATCACCCGATATCCGTACCATACGAGGAGTTTGTACTACGATGTGTAAAATTGTATTGTCAACAAGAACCTGCCTCCTGATATTCTCATTTCTAATTTACTGGAACACGGATATCGCACAAGTTCTTCTCCAGAAGTTCATTTTCACTGCTTGGAGCCATCCGGGTTTCCTTCAGAGCCACAAATCAATATACTTTCTTGGATGGCAGAGTAGTCATTTTTTGACTTTTTTTTTAGGTTATTTTGCCACTTCAAAGCAAAGAATTCACTCTGCACCTGATATCTTCATCACTTCTGTTACCTTTTGATAATTAATCCACTCCAAGATACCTAAAATAGCACTATTTTTATAACGTGGGAATCTACCGTCATATTGGCTTCTCCACATGCAACGACCAGCTGCAAATAAGCCTACGCCTTTTTACGAGGTGAGAAAATTTGGTACTACATTCAAAGCCATTGAAATTATTGAACTAGCGAAGTGAGTTCTCGGTTTTGAGTCGACCGTTTGGCATTTGTCTGTCAGTCTATTTGGGGTACGTCTCACGATAACTTTTGAATGCATCAACTGATTTTCGTAAAACTTGGTATGCGTGGCCATTCTTTTACTCTACAGAACCCTATTATTGAGACCGATTCCTCCAAAATAGAAAGTGTGAGGCAAAAACCGTGAGGGGGTCGAAATTGTGAAAAAATCGCAAAAGCCCATGAGGGATATCAAATTAAAAAGAGAACCTAACCCACAAAATCTGAATATAGTGTTCATTTTTAAAATGAGAGCGCAAACCATTGGACGTGAGAGCGCAAAAAGTGAGCGAAATTTTGATAAATCATAAAACTTCATGTGGGGTATCATAAATAACATCTGAATCTAGTCCTCAGTTTTGGAAATTTCAAAATTTTGGGACCTCAGGGCTCAAAAAAGAAATCAATATTTAACAAAAAATGCAAAAAATCCAGCACAGTGTCAGACTAAAAAGAAACTGAAACGCAAATCCGAATGTTTCGAATTTATAGTGTTTATTGTACGATTGTGTGCAATTATTATCTTACTAAAGAAATAGGTTTTTTGCAGTTTTTCCCATAATTGAAAAAAGATCTACTATCGAAATTTATGTAATAATAAATGTACTTTGTTCAAAATAGCGACCCAGTTCTGCAGCTCAACGAGCATAATACTTGAATTAAATTTTAAAAAAATGCAGGCCTATAATAAAAAAAGTATTACTAAACTGACAACTCTATTTAGTCGAATTTTTTTTTAAGGTTGAGTTTGTAATAGTTTACTTACTGAAAATTTTCTTATGTCTTTATGTCCTTCTCCTGGCGCTGACGCTTTACAGTTTGGTAACTGCTGGCATAATACGTTATTCTAAAGAAAAATTCTGAATAACAAGATGAAATGGAACCGTAGTCAAACTACGTTTTGCGACAAACAATTAACATTTCGACTGAAGTTGTGAATCCGTACTGCAGTCACAAAACAACACGGCGCGTTTGACATTTAACGATGACATTTCTATGACTGCGACATACGACCGTTTCCTGTCACATCACTTTGTACACTGCTATAACGCTGCGAATGTTTTCAGTTTTAATACTAGTATGTTGTGTTGTTGTTACTGCGTTATGTACAGTGATCACGCACTGAAAGACCCCATTCTCTGTTCTAGAAAGGGCTTTGGTCGTACTGTTTATCTATCCACAGTAAGGAATCAACACATAGCCGTATTTTTTGTTCTGTTCTCTCCTTTCGGCTAAGTCCCCGACAGACTCTACGTAGGCGACTGCCCTGACCTAGTCTCTCGGTGTTAAGTACCTTGGGCTTCACCTGGGTCATCGTTTTACCTGGCGGGCACACTCCAAGCAAGTAGCCCACAAAACTGCCCAGCGTCTATATAAGCATCGTCCCTTAAGTTGCAGCAATTCTGTACCCGCCGCCTAGGAAAACTCATCATCATCACTTGATGGTTAACTACGCGCTCCCTGTATGGGGGGCGCTACTTGGCCAAAACTTGTAAACGTAAGCTTCAGTCTCTTCTGGACCGAGGACTGCGCTGGGCGTGTAAAGCCCATTACTTAACTTCTAACAAGACCATCCGAGACTCCCTACGTGTCCCTTGCCTGAACGCCACCACACGTACACTTTCCAGAAAGTTCTTTCGCCGCTGTACCCTTCTGCGGCAGGTGCATCTTGAGCCCTCGGCGAACACTCACGCTCAATTAGATCCTAACTGAATACCTACGGCCGGTACCAGGCCAAATCCAATAATCCACGAATTATAGTCACCGCGGAGGGAGCTATGTACGAAACTCGGAACGCGGCGTACAAGCGGGCGACGGGAATGCCCTTCGTCAAGCACAATCCCACATCTAGGATTAAGTGTATTTAACGTTTAACTCCAGTTTCATTACAGATCCACCTTTTACAGTTTACTAAAAAAACTGTTTACTTACCCTTTTTTTCTGCTTATATTACGGAAGTATCTTATGTACCCCTTATCTGTTCTTACCGGTAGTTCTTTCAACCTGCGGTCCGTTTACAACACGCTCTAAGTCTTCAGTGCCTCACTGCTCTGTTGCTTTCGACCCAACATTTCCCATTTTTTACAAACTCTGTACATTAAAATTCAGAAGTTTTTCAGGACCAACTGGAAGTTTGCCAAACGCGACCCTACGTAAGCAAAATTTAAAAAAAAAAATGATGAGCCTTCAAATGTCGCCACTGTGGAGAAAAGTACCCACACTTGGCATACCTGGCTTGAGATGAGCTGTGGCGAAACTAAGAAAAGTTTCATTCATTTCGCATACGCGCACAACAGTCTTGTACAGTGAGAACAACAAGGCACACAACAACAAGGTTAGCGAGAACATGACATGCATGCAAGAGTACTACCGATGTAAAGCGACAGTAGCGTGTGAGACAGCGAACTGTTTTAACCTACTTTCCTCTCCACTCCTCGTACACTATACTTTTAAGTGGGCGTAATTCTATTGCTGGCTCCGGGCGTATCACTGTTCAAATACTATTGTCTGTTCCACAACATACGACGCGGCTGTATTACAAAAGTCAAGTAAAACAATTTTCGTTTGTTTTTAACAAAATGACGGACATATTGCAGAATTTTTTTAAAATAAAATATTCACATTCCAGGTCAGATAGCCATCCATTCGGCAAAGATGTTCCTACCAATTCAGCCGATACTGGGCGATCCTGTCGAGCTTTTCATGGAGCTGATCCCGTACGAGCTAAAATTGTTGTGGATGGTACTGTTCTAGAGTAGGTCAGGGATTTTGTGCTATAATGTGCCTTACATTACAAACAATGATGTGGTCAAAAAGCTACATAAATTCAACCGTATGTGCGGCACCGTCAGGAGAACTCTAATAGCAACGATAAAAAGACACGCCTGAAGTTCTACACGATGATGGTCCTTCCCACACTTGCCTATGGGTCTGAGAATTGGATATTAACGAAATTCCAGGCCAGTCGTATTCAACCGGCCGAAATAAGATTTGTCAGACACGACAAGATATCGAATTATTTAAGATATCTCTTCACGATCGCAGAAGAAATACAGATGTACGGCAATAACTGAATATTATGAGTATATTCGATAGGGCTGCCTAGTATCAAAACTAACACAACTACAATTAAAAACGAATTATAAAGCAACTGAATTATAAAGCGAAAGGGCGGAGAGGTGTAGTGCGTACGAAGAAGCGTTGGAGTGACCTGTACTTGTCTATCTGCTTCGGACCGGAACAAATCATTATTTATTTAATCCTTATTGAAGAAGATGATGATGATAAATACAAAGCCCCTCATATGTTGTGGCCATGTAGAACGAATGCCCAGAAGGTTGTGAAACTGGGTTCCAAACAGAAGGCAGAAAACGGAGTAGACCCAGAGATCATGGAAGAAAATACATGAGGAGATGGAGTAGATAGGCTTGGAGCAAGGGGACTGGAACGCCAGAAGTCTTTGGAATGCTGGATGCATAGGCAAAAACAAACATTCTGTGATGCCCAGATGATGCCATAATATTTCAGGTAAATTTTAAAGGATTCCGGTGAGTCAGACTTTTAAGAATTATTGTTCTACATGGATCTACAAACTTCATTTTTTCTGAGTCGATCGCTGACCTAATGGTTTAAGACGCTAAATCTCATCGCACCCCTTATTGCGGGACCAGACGTCAAGAACTTTCCTGAGTCAAATACAAATGGTACGGCCTACCACAGATTGTAATCAATATTTATAAGATTTAATATTATGAATCAGCATAAACGTTCTATATGGTAATCTCCTGATTACTGTACGAATTAAAGTACTGTACAACTGAACGACACGTAAAGGTGTTTTTTCCAGGCTGTCACCTCGTCGTCTCAAAGGTCGAATGGGCAAAGTCTTCTTAATATTCTGTTAACTGCAGGTTGTAGAAGCGTCATGAGTAGGAGTTATGATGGTGGTGAAGCGTTGGATGGTGTCTGCTGCCTCGTTCGTGGATATAAGATGTGGTTGGACACACTAACGGGGGAGCCCGTGATAGCTGCTGATCTTCGGTCAACATCTCTGTATGGCGATTACGTTACATTTTGTGTCAGGAGCTCGAATCTGTAAGTCCGTATAGGTTTGAGGACAGTTCTATAGATAATCACTTTATTGTCTACATTAACGATATTATGCCTACCAGCCAGTTAATTTCCTTAAGTCACCTATCCAACTGTTTTCTTTTCTGTTTTAAGTGGTGTTTCAGTTCGGTTTACAGTCTAAATGTACGTCTAGGTACTTGTGTTCTGCTTGGGGCAGTTGCCTCTCGGAATTTGATCATTTTGACACGGTGAAAAACCGTTTAAAATGATTTCAAAAAGGTTCTCTCAGCCGTCGAATCTGTTTTGTGGACTTATAACAAAACAATAGAAACAGCGAAGGTTGAAAGTAAGGAGCAGGAAAACTTGAACACAGTCGGGCAATATTTAACACTAGACGTTTAACAAATCGCGTTAATGAAGCATGATAACGCGACTAATTACTGCATCACAACAAACACTACTACTGTGCATCTTGGTACTGATAGCAACACTCTCTTTGAGTGTACTTCAAGCGTTTACGTCATCAACTGGCTTCAATCACTGCGAAACATTTACTTTGTTATAGATTTCATACGAAACGATGGTATATTGACGATGGCATCATCAACTTGCACGCGCTAATCACAGTTAACCTTTTCAACGGTTGACTGTCATTATCTTTTGTCTCCATCGCCTAGAGACAATGTGTTGTTACTTAATGCTGAGTTTGTAGACATTAAGCCGTTGTCTGCCGTCTTGATCTGGCTTCCCGAATGTCATCCTAGATAGAATTCCCAGCCGTCCGGCTTTTTACATAAAAATTCGGCATTCGAAAAAATATAAGAACTGTCCGTAATTTTGGTATTCTGGTAGTTAGCTATTAAATTAATGACTAATCTGCAAACAATGGAAAGAAAACGTGTTTTCGAAGAGGAACAAAAAGTCGTTCTTCGGTAAATAAATAATAGTAAAAAATACTTTAGTAGCCGAACTTTAAAGTTGTCGCCACCTCGCTGACGTCATTCTTTTGCTTGTTTCAACCTGAGCGCTGTTTTTGTAGTCCAGTCTATCAAACAATAACAAAACTTCTGAACATTTAACTCAGTTCTGCTTTGGATGGCCAAGTGTTAACTTGGGTACTTAACAGTTAGTTCGTGAAAATGTCGAAATCTCTATAGAAGAGAAAATCTAAATTTTCTGTTAGACTAAAATTAAAATTTGACAAATCTTGTGACAAACAGTGATATGATTTCTTTCGAGATTTTCAAATCCGGATCTCCATTCTGAGCTGTTAAACATTTGTCAGTGTCACAACGCAAATGCTGAAAGAATATTTCCCCTAATAAACTCCCAGTGGACAAAGAAGAGAAATCGCCTGCAACCGCCAAGTGTTAGAGGTCTCATTATGGTAAACTACAACTTTCCGGAGATGGAATGTGATCTTTTCACGATTAGGCCTATATCATGATCGATAAAACTGGACTTTTACAAAACGTGAGTTCTTCAGAGAATTTAAACCTTTATAAACATTTGTTTATATTTGATTTTAACTGTTTTTACCATTAGTTTTCAAGTTCCGTGTAACATTTACGAATACTATTAATTATATTTTACAAAATGTCCACTTTAGTACTGATTTACTTCATTTTTTTCAATTTGTCCACCATTTTTTAGAAAAATGTCCGTGTTTGAAGATTCTGTACCTGGGAACCGTAATCTTGGGTAATGCTAAAATATTCACCTCTTTGCAAATGTCTTCATTGTAGAGTCTATCCCTTTGTGTACTACCTTTAACACATCACTAGAATCTCATCTCCAAAGCCAATATCCTACTCAGCTGTTTTTTCGCCCGGAACTCAAATTTCAGAACCATACATTGGCTCAGCCATTACCTTATAAAATTTTAGTCGAATCTCTGGTGAAAACCTTATAGAGACATTTAGTTTGCTAATTTGGTCGAATAAATTTACACCTAGTACTAAGGGGACGATACACAGAGTAAATGTGGGAGCCAATACTGACATATGGAGCAATGCTGGCGGCTGTTGAAAAAGTTGAAACTTTCGAAATTGACTTCCTCATAATAGTAAGTAATGTCCCGGTTGGACCAAATTTCTAATAACAAAATTAGAAGACGGACAAAAACAACTTACATGACGAAGGACAGAACAGAAACTAGGTGGCCAAAACGGGAGAGAATGACGAGGCGAAGATCTACTTTGACTTAACGCAGATAATGAAAGGTGGGAGAGGTAAAAGAGGAGGACGGCCGAAAAACAGGATGCGGTAAGTAGTTTAAAGGACCCCCGCTCAGTAGCAGTGATAACTGAAAGACGCCAAAAGATACTTCGATCCGATAAACAAACAGAACAGAGACAATACTGTGCTGGGTTCAGAATCCCGTCACGCACGCAAGTATCAGACCGTATTGATATACTCTCTCTGGGAATACATTTTTATGATGAAATTTATATTCCTAAATTCCTACTAAAAAATCCTGCGACCACAAAACCGTGTTTATTATCTCTCACACGTCACACGCCAATAATTGGATGGGGATTCCGGTTCTTATTTACATTAACGCTAATCAATCGTGATGAGACAAACACTAATTGAAATGTCTCGTCGCATACGTGGTTCTGTCAAACTGAAAATCACCAGGACATTTCGACGCTACTGTCAACAGAGAAATTATCGGTGGAAAGGCATTAGCAGGGAGGCTTACGCACGGTCCGGTGCGTTTGTTCGGGAGAGGGAAGCCGACATTTTGCGTGACACAGTCAAATGACGTCCATAATTCCACAATCCGATATCAGGCCAGAACGCGATCGAGTTTACCCTCCTTCCATTAGTTGATTGGCATCGAGAAATTCACACAAAAATTCACCCCAGACTAAAATGTACATACGAATAAAAATATTGTGCGAGAAGTATTTTAATTATTATTGTGGCGGGCTTAACTTAATTTTGAAATCATTGTCACCCATGACTCTGAAAATTGGGAAGATAAATAAAAAAACTACTTCCGAAGGCTACAAGCGTGGAGACGGAATTTTGGAGGATTGTTGACCATCCAAGCTCCATAGCAATATACAGAAGGAATAACATCAGCCACCATAAATGTAAAGCATATCGTACAGTAGGCCTATGTCCTCGTGGAACGAATTCTTGGATCGTTTCCATTATGAATGAGTCTTCCCAGTAAACCAATTTGATTGGAGATAATACTGTTTGTTGCTCAATAGAGTAACTGTTCTTCTTCGAATTGACTACTATCTTATCTTCCGTTGATAAATGTTTCCGCTATTGCATTTTTAGCCATTCTATAGTTCACTACATGTTCCTATCTTTGTTTATGAATCGTGCAAATAGTACACAACAGTGAAATTCTGCGAAGATGACCTTAATATAACCCACAACAATGTGAAGTCTGTAAACACATCATTCTGAATAATAATCCGCAAGAAATTGGCGGGCCCAATATGGTGAGAGGGACGAATCTTGTTTTTCGAGGCTAAGTATAATTAGGGTCGTTCACTACCATGTAAAGAAACGAAGGAATACTTTTTGATTACTGTTAAAGATAGGTCGGCCGCTACATGTAACATGTTGCTCCTGGCAGCAGCACTGTAAGCAACATGTTGTTCCGACAAGCAATAAGCTTACCAGAACATAGGAAGATATTTTGTGCGCGAAACATTAGGTACATCACAGCGTAAACTCTGTTGGCCCTCATTCTCTGGCTCACAAAGTCCGTTGAAAATACGTGGGGGAAGGTAAAGAACTAGAATAAGAAGCACTGGGGAACACACCGCATTATGGTCGAATCACAATTTTATGAATACAAGTGGCATTCATTATTATTTATTCTGTTATACTGTAATAATAAATTATTTTCGCTAATTGATCATAATTTTTTTATTTTAACAAAAATATAATTTACAATTTCATTTTAGCAATACTATTTAGGCTACAATAGCCTACTTTGTAAAACATCCTTCGCCTGGTTTTTTAACAGTTGAAAACGTCTTAGATTTTTAGTTTAAGAACGTGAATTTCATTTATGGGGTAGTACAATCTATGGTGTAAATTAATTTAATACTTTACATTTTTTAATGTATCTGAAAAATACTAATCAGCTGTATGTGTCCGTGCATTAGTAAAAAGCGTAAATAGTTAGTAATAAGAGTAGAAATAACAATGGTTAACCTAACCTAACTTAGCTTATTAGCTTAACCAAGATGAACAAACAGTTGCAACAATGCCATCTTGTGTTGTTTTAAAACATTATAATATTAACATTGCAGTACGTTAGTTACACACAACACAACCTAACCTAGAAAGTGTTAGGTTATGTAGGCCTACACAAATAACCTAACATTTCATAAGATGTTAAGTAAGTTTCTATTAACATTGTAATTATTTTTTGCTACATACTGACTGTCTGTATTCAATTTTGTGTTTTCAGTACTATCACATTAATCTGGACTACCATAACATTTGGTAGTCCTTTGGGGAACTCAGGAAAAAACATAACCAATATGACACTAATAAAACACACACCACACAAAGGCACCATAATGAACATATGGGAAAATTTACAAATATACACAAAAAACAAACTAATACCTGAACAAATACAAATCAGTACAAAACATGACATAATTTTCAAAGCACTCACATCACAGCTCAAACAAGTCTGCGCCTCACTTGAGCGAATGTTACAAGATATTGCCTTGGTCATGCCGTCTCAGTTGTGTGCCGTCTTTCCGTTTATACCATTACGTAATATGGAACGTTCTACAAGTATCTCGGCTATCCCAGCAGAACCCAGCTGTACTGTGGTGTGCGTACATACTGCTGCTGCTTTGAGATGGAGATAATTATGTGACACTTGTCATGCGTCAACCATCGAGTCTATTCCAGACCGCGCGGTCAGCGTACTGAGTTGAAGACACTTTTTCTAGTGGATTCGACACCGCCTGTTTGTTTAACACGTCATCCGAAGTGACAGATTTTCTGGAATCTCAGCGGGGTGTAAATATAACCGCAATTTATTCAAGTGAGGTTGGAATATTGCAGCGAAGTGTTATAATTGTGTGGGACTCTATTAGTTGACATTATTATTGCGTGTGGGCAAATTTTGCTCGGATTATTGTATAAGTTGATTATAAACTGTATTTGTGATTAATTAAGCTGGTTATTAGTGGCTTCATTGGTGTCTTGTATTTTGTTTTCTACTGTAACACACGACAATCAGGGAGACCGTCGTAACAGCGGTGTCAGAAATGGGATGGAACCGTTAACGTTGGAAACAGTGGACACCTGAATAAGACTAGTGTAATTTGTAATTAATCGGTTAAAAAAAAATGAATGCCAGTAAGATGATGGAAAATTTCCAGGTGCTGCTGTTGCAAACAGAGAAACGACAAAAATCACTAATTTTGGCATCTGAAGGACGACAAGTAGATAAAACGGAAGCTCTTTTTGAAGCTATGCAGATACAAATGCAAGAACATACTACCGCAGAGTTGGGTCTCCTACGTGGTGACTTGGGTGAATTACGAGGTGAGCTCAGTAACCAAATTACTGAGTAATCTGACGTAGAAGAATCCATGTCAAATAAAATAGCTGAAACAGAAAAACTGTCTCGATTGTGGAAAAAACCTATGTCAAGAAAAACAGAATACTCAATTGCAAGTACGAAAGAGCAGATTAAGAGTGAAGTTGAGCAGTTCATGAAGATACAACCAAAACAAATTTCTCAACAGAGTACACCAATGATAAAGACAGAAAAGACAACAGAGAAAGTCACTTCGCCTGCAGCTGGGTCAGTCATGTCAAGGCTCCAACCTTTGACGGAAGCACCAACTGGGCGACGTACCTTAGACAATTTTAAGCCGCCGCATGCACAAATAATTGGACAGATAAAGAGAAGGCACACAAGAGGCCGTCGTAACAATACGTTAATTGTTTTATTTCAATTTTGTCAATAAAAACGTTTACTGTAAAAAGTTTTGGTTATCTGATCACATTTTCGCGAGAATTCACATTTTACCTATGCTGTTACATGTGCAGGCAGATGACGGAAAAGATCCCAGGAAACTACTGTATTAAAAGTCCTCGGGAAAACCCAAGCTCTGTGACCGTACAAGCATTTAAACATCAGAGGTAACATATATAATCATCGGAAAGAAACGTCAATGGGTGGAACAAAATGAGATATACAATAACTCCAGTGATTATGTTACTGGTGAAGGCTGACTGTATGGGGAAACAAATTTTAAGGAAGGGGGAGAAAGACGTACTTGGTCACGTTACCTCACAAAGGGTGGGTTTCAACGGATAAAGGGAATATAAACGTGAGGATATACGAATTCACAAGCGATCATCACATTAAGACTTCCAGTACGTGGCCACCCGCAAAGGTTACAAAGAAGAGACTGAGAAGATGGAGACAGAAGAGGAGCGGGACTCAGAAAGTAGGGGAGAGAGAGAGAGAGAGAGAGAGAGAGAGAGAGAGAGAGAGAGAGAGAGAGAGAGATCAGAGGATCCCTTTACTACAGTAAGTAACACTATCATAATCGTCACCCTTACCTTTCGCAAATAGGCGATTAAAAGACTTCACTATCGATTATGACCGATTCTTAATACTTACTGGTTTTAAAATGTTTATAAAAGTTTTTGAAGTCCACAAACAACCAGAAATTTAAGTGCTGAGCAATACGAGATATGAGCAACAATAATTCAGTGCCTTGCAATCTACGCGATAAGATAAGGAAAAAGGTCAGCGTTTCCTTCTACGCTTACTCAGTACGTGACCCCACACAAACAGAAAGGGAATAAAGTAAATACTTCATTTATCATACTGCGTTATCGATGCTAGTGTGCATAATGCAGATGTTGTTCACACCGTGTTTACATCGTGTCCAACTTAATGAGTCGCGATTGCACGATTGTACCTGTATTACATATATACATACGTACTTGAGAAAAATATACGAGGAGGGGAAACATTTTAAATTATATAATTTGTTTTGAGCTCCAAATAGGAAAATGACCCAAAGTAGGTAGTGCTGTCTGACGCGCGAGAAGAAAACGGTAATCTTTCTCAATCGTTCAGCAACCAGCATGCATTGTTATTCGTTTAGCAAGTAAGGCTGGGCACACACCGCATCGAACATGTATCTTAAGCGAAAACGTCTTAAGACACAACGTTCTGACTTGTCGGATGTGGTGTGGAGGCGCTCACGACACGACGTGGAGAGACGCGAAGTGGAAAAAGAAACTCCTTCATTTTGCCGCTTATTTTCAGTGTTCAGTTTAAACATACACACGGTCAGTGATATCTAGTTTTGAGTATTTACCTAGTTTCACAGTTAATTATATATTTCGAAGTGAAGGTGAGGAGCTATGGAAGGTGAGGAAGAAGAGACTGTTATCCTATTGTGGAATTTCCTACAATTACTAGGCTACGGTAGAGACAGAAAACTTTGGGTTCACCCTATCAACCAAAATAGGGATATGAACCCTATTTTGGATATGAACCAATTGGGTTTACTGCCGAATTGAGAGCTGACCCAGCTAAATCTTACAATTATTGTAGAATGAGTAGAGAAACCTTTGATTATGTCCTGGAGTTAATACGGGATAGGATACAGAAGCAAAATACGAACAGCTGACAATTGAGGGTCACGTCACTACGCCGCGCATGCGCAGATCGAGTTGTTCGATAGTGTTTTGACGCGAGACGAAACTTTTGGTATACCTTCGCCAGACAAGGAAAAAACGCCTCAAGGCGTCTGACGTCGTGTTCGATGCGGTGTGTGGCAGGCCCACTTATACCCATGCTAAACGGATCGCATCAGACACCGTCCTACAAACGTTTTGTCGTAAGGCGTTTTGTTCGATGCAGTGTGTGGCCGGCCTAACAATGAAGTAGACGTGCATCCACGCGTGGAACGTGTTATTATTAAATTTCTTATCAATAAAACGTGGAACCATCAGAAATTCGATAAAGGCAACCGTCACAATACACATACAGATAACCGGTTTGTGGACAAGCTCTATCCCACGCTCAAGGTTAGGTTAGGTTGACCTGGCCTAACCTTATCTGATCATCGACGACAATTTAAAGGACACTCACCAAACAAACTGGGTGAAGAGGAATAATAACGAAGATATTCCGGGGTCGGCTTAGTCAGTCATATTTGGGAACTGAGTTCAGTGGGATCTTGGAGGACGCAGGAGATATGAACATGTGGCTATAGCGACGACGTTTTACCTCTAGAAATAAATAAGAAAGTTGACTATGAATAACATTGCGTTTCATCTCTATTGCACTCACACACAATTTTATAAATAAGCACAATCTGCTAGCCTCAAGTTTTGTTTGTTACCAAATATTCTAATGCTGGATAAGGAGTCTCCAAAGATTAGACTAGGTCAATATTAGGTTAAGTTGACCTGACCTAATCTAATTTAACCATCGAAGAGAAGTTACAATTACACTCCGGTCATATTTGTTCTTTCAATAACCAACAAATAATTTCTTCTAATGTTAGACTTCACCAATAACAACCCAACAACTGACTTTCGGAACTACACAACATAAAACAAGGAAAAATCTTGCACAACATTCAGTGGTGGACATGGAACTGTAAAGATTGGGCCAAAAATTAACAAACAATTCAGACATCAATCAGATAAGAGCCGGAAATCTCAATCGACTGGGGGTAAATTTTCTACGCTTATGAAAAAGGATTAGAGAACTGCATGTCGCACTAACTTACCTACGGAAACCCTACTGATACTGTATCGACTTACTGCGTTATATACGGCTTTCTAGTAATTAGATATCCCTTCCTTAAAAAAAGGCGAAGTTTTGTGTAAAGTACCCAAAGTCAAAATGATGCAACGCCTGAATTATCACGATCAGGACGGATCATCCTCTTTAAACAGTATTACGGTTATAACAATCTCTCCTGCGTTTAAAGATGAACGTGTGGTTCAGACAATGACTCACGGATCAGAATACGATACTGAACGCCACAATACAATACCACACAAAACGCGTGCGTGCGCGGAAAGGGCAATGCAAGTAATACAGAGAGAGAGAGAGAGAGAGAGAGAGAGAGAGAGAGAGAGAGAGAGAGAGAGAGGGGGGGGAACTTGCGATACGTAGCAAACTACATAACAATACACGATATCAATCGTATGGGCGTGACATCTGAACAAACTGTGGCTCATGAAGTTAAAAACTGTTTAAGTGAGCAGCCTGATTACATAAACCCAGCAGCAAGTTCTTTATTTCGTCTAACAATTAACTAACATGAAGAAGCACATTCATACTGACGGTATTTAATTATCATTTGAAAGCAATAAATTTGCAGCTCTTTTCATTAGCCTGACCAAATTGTCTGGGCCAAAATCGCAGATGCTTTAGATATTTTTACTGAAACTATTAGTATTAATATTAAACTCATTGTTATTATTTGCTGTTATTATTATTAATGTTATTCCATTGCTGCTATTATTTTGTTGGTATTAACTTATAACTTTATAACTTATAAACACACAAAAAACGCGCGCTTGCACTCACTCACATTACTAGTCAAACTTTCGAATTTAATTTTAATTTAATTATACCATTACAGTGTTTCGGCAGTGTTTATTTTACTGTCACCTTCCGACTTATTTATTATTACATATTAAAAATAAAACCAGAATAATGAGAGTTATTTTCATATACAATATAAAAACAGAATACAAAAAAAATTAGATTCGCCCAATGATACTCATCATCCTTGACAATATGGCGAACACAATCAGCAAGCACCGTACACACAAGCAATTCAAAGGGCCAAAGATTTTTTACGAGCGAATCCTACTGGTCCTACTCTGTCTTACACTCTTTTGTTGGCCTTATGACAATGTAATGTAAATATTAATATCAATGATACTAGAATGATGTAGGCTCGTCTGTGTGCAAGTTCTTTGTTATAAACTGTTAGCTCTTCACAGACTTACTGATTCTGCGTTTGCCAATAATTATAATTTTCATTTTCAATCAATTCAATACTACACTTCAATAAAATTCAGTAAATTCAAAAGGAACAGAGTCACTGGCAATACTAATTGGTTAGTCACACGATATTGCCGTCATCTTATTGTCTTGTTTTAAACGATCCATCAGACTGACTACCGATACATTTCCGGTAACACAGAATCCTATCATTTCTGTTCTCGTTAGTAATGATAATAACTGGTCTCACTGTCACGTTCCATCACAATTTTGACCCTTTCCCGACTGACCGAAGGCATTGAGAAATCTCCCGGGCCATCGAGCCGTGGTCTATTACTTAACAGCCCGGATATTTTACCTTCATCTACGTGCACTGTCTTTAGTGAACCATCTTCTTTTTTCTCAGTCGATACTATCGCGTCGGTGTCTGGTCAAAGTTCTCGTGTTGCACAGGCTTCTCGCTTTGTGAGTACTAGGAAACGTGTGACGGTTTGTTGTAAAGAGGTTGAAGATCGGTCGAGGCAACATAGCTGTGCAGCGAAATTCCCAGCTCTGAGAATAATTAAGCTGTTGCCGTAAGGGTTGGACGGAATAGTTACCGCATTCTTGCCCAGAGTTTCCCTGAACCGTGTCATATTTCTGTGTATAACACATTGCAGCGGTTTATGTAAAACTACCGTGCGTTGACATTACAATGAATGATTTCGCACAAATAAATAATTAACAGACTCGTATAAAGCGGAAAAAGCGAGAAACGTGTGGATAGGTTACATAATGTAGTGTGACACTAACTTGAATTCAATCTTGAACAAAAAATATAATCTGGCATTTAGACCGTCTCCTCTTTCAAAACGGTGTCAAATCAATGGTGAGAGGGCGAAGCGAGAGCATGCAAAGTATTGTTTTTAACTCGCAACTGATAGTAAAAACATCATCATCATCTGCCACCACTAGTTGAACACCAAGTAGTTATGTGAATTGATTTGATTTAAATCGCGCGTTCTGGGATTGATAGTTGTTCTGCTTACTCGTTTGGTACCACCAGGAAGTTTCATTTCCCAGGCACTACCCAAATATAGAACGCGATCTCCTAACGCTTTCATTTTGTATCCAACTATGTGCGAGCCGTCTCCCACACCCTGCAGGCTCAGAAGCTTCTGTTGTTCTAATTTACTCGTTCCCATCCTCTTGTCAATATGGCCTCCTTCCACGATGCCTTGGTTACAATGAATATTTTATTTTAATGTGATGATATTAAATCGATATAACTGATTTATAACGTCCTACGTACTTTGGGTGCCATTTACTAGAATGAAAGTTATATTAATATTTGGGTTGTATATGGTAATAATAAACGCATATATAGGATCAACTTACATTACTAGTTTATTTATCATTCACAATAAATTATAATCGTACATATGATACGTCGATGTACCTGTAATACATACATATTTTATAAGAACAAATTCATGTTTTAATATATGCTGAAACAAAGAAAACATACATACATATATAAATCAAATAAGATAACAATTCATATTCTACTTATTAATGCGTTCATTAATCCCAGATAGTTTTTTGTTAATATATTCATTAATTACGTTTTAATTCTGATTTATTCATTGCGTTTATTAATAATTTTCTCAGGGATGAATTCTTTGAAAGAATCAGGTCAGTAGAAGTAACTAAATAGTAATGATTAAAATAATGGTTACTTGATTTATGAAATATCCATTAGTCTTTGGTGAAGTCCAGTCCCAGTGATGAGGATGACATGAAGACACATCTCGTTGAATGCCGTTGTTATCACAAACACTTGCACACACTCTTCCGGTCACTCGCGTTGGCGTAGGTTTATGTGAATAATTGATGTTTAGTGTTCAATTAAATACTTCATCTTACGATATATGTTGTGTGTTCGTTTTAACGTTAATGTACATGTCTAGTTCCACTTCTATCACTGCTTTATCAAATATTCGTGTGATTGATTGATTAGTTTAATGTTTCATGTTCTTTTATGGTGTTAATAAGGTGTAGTAACACTGAATTAAGTTCAACTGTGTAGCATATTACATATGTGGTGATATCTGTTCGTGTAACGATCTGATTGTTCACTTTGAATAATTCTTATCTAAGTCCGTTACATCGCACTTCGAAATTCACTATTAAAAGTTTACTAAGTCTGACTATCGTGACATGAAGGTTTCACTAAGTCTTCTAAGTTACGAGTTAACGTACTAACTCCCGAACTTGAGTTATCTCTCCGAATGATTAATATACTCTTGTGAACTTAGAGTAAAACTGACTCCGAACAATTAGAGTAAACTGTTTTGAAAATTGAAATAATACTGGCTCCGAATTTAAAGTAAACTCGTGAAAATTTAAAGTAATACTGGCTGACGATTTGAGTAAAAACTTACTAACTAACTTCGTACTTAAATTGTATTACTTGAAAAATTAAGATATACTGGCCTCGTCCCCGTCTTGGACAGATAGTTTTATTAATTCGTCCCTACTCAAAATTTTGTCCCTGGCGCTGTTTACGCCTTCTTTATTCGTGATTGGTCAGTTTTGAGTTTTCTTGGAATATTTTGTCCCACTATGTCAAGATCCTACGTCATCGTTCTTCCGATAGGCTCTTCGTTTCTGTTGCTATGGAAACAGTCCTCTCTACCAGTTTTTGTCCATGGCTTTAGGCATCTGATAGGTTCTTAGACATCCCCCGATTTTGCTCTGTCGAACGTTGACCCTTTTCGTAGAAACTATGGCTATAACAGACTTGTCCATCAACCTACTGTCTGAAGTAAACTCAGTGTTTCTCTAGATTGCCATTATCTGTACTTTCGGTTCTCCCGGCGTATTGTTCTGTGTCATACCCCTTTTTTGTAGATATTAATAATTTTGGACATCTGCTGGCTGGTGAAGTCACCCCAACTTTCCACTCGTAAATTCTGTCTGTCACTTAGACGATAACTCCAGCTGCGTAACATGACTTGAGTTTTTGTCTGATCTCTGCCTTCGTATTGTTTCTTAAGGTGCAGTGCATCCGTTCCATTGTAACATTTTTGCCGTCTATCGTATACTGACGTAATTTGGTCGAACATCTGCCACATTTCTCAGTACAAGTGTGAATGTCCTCGCCTGCATTGTTACAGCTGTGTGAGCAATAATTCTGAACTAAACTTTCCCTGTCATCTTGTGCAACCAATTTCTATAGTCGGATCGAACTTAACGTCTTTCTATTGTCAAGTTAGCGACGCTGCTCTGACATCTTCTCATTACGCTTTATTTATTGCGTCAACTATAAGTCGTTGACACCGCCTCGTGTGAACGCACTCCTTCGAGGTGAAAATTTAAAAATTTTAAATTTTCTGCTCGTTACAGTGTCCTCAATTTTGATTTGATGATGTGACCTCAGGGAACAACTCAAATCCAAATTCTGCGCTCTGTACGTCGCCTCGCCATGTTCGTCTTCCTCAGGGAAGGGTATTACATGATAACCTACTTTTAAAGACTTATATTACAATTGGTGTACCCCCTTTTGGTTTTAATTGGATCTCTGAATTTATTGCTAGCTATTTGGGATGGCTGAACGCATTTAACATTATCGTATTTACATATCGATTACATATAAATACCTTATCTTTCTAATTACAAAACAAATCATAAATTCAATGAGCAATTAATTAATTTAATTAATTGAATAATCTTTTTACTTTCTAAAATATTATTCTCGCAATGTATTATCAAACAAATCAATTGGTTTAACGTAACGTTTTACATGAAATCAGAGAAATCTCCTATACATATACATTTTGTGCAGTACTAATAGTCCTACCAATAATTTTGTTCTTAAAATGTTACTTAGAATTAGATTGGTAATTAACATATTCGCTACGTTAGTTGCAATTATATTCATATTATTTGATAATTCATACATACACGTAATACATTTTGCTAATGAGTTATTTACTTTATTCTAGCATCATTTACAATCCTAGTCTATTAATTATATACATTCACTTTAACAGAGTTCATTTACGATATAGTTTTTTGTATAATATCACTCATTTAATTTTAAGTGTCCTATTTTTTTCACTTTGTTCCAATAATTTATTACTATGTGAATCAAGTAATAGCAACTAAAATGTCCCTTGTATTCACTACAATATTTCATAAAATGTCACTCAAAACGTTAATTCATCCTTATTATCTAACATTTAATTAGTGATTAATTAACTAAGTAAACTCTTATGTTACATTTGACATTTAGAGTACATAAACTTTTCTTGGTTAAGCCAGCTTGAATGAGATAAGCGCGTCAATTACCCTAACGCAGATGACTCATCACCAACAGCTAACTTATTATGATATATTCTTCAACTTCCTCCACTTCCTTCATCTTCAATTTTCTGGCTCATGATATTTTTTCATCTGTCTGACATTAAATTTCCCGCGGATTTTGCTTTCGTCATCGCAATCGACGAGTAGGTATGTAGCTTCTCCAAGAATTCGATGTACTTTGTATGGTCCGCAGTACAGTTCGCAAAATTTCTCAATCCTTTTCTGGATCGCGTCCGATTGATAATATGTCCTGATTAACACCTTCTCACCAATTTTGAATTTTGTAATGGTCTTGGTTTCATTACACAACTTCGCTTGCTTTTCCCTCTTCTCTTTCATTTTGACAAATATTTGGTTGTGGTCAGCTCCTTTAACTTGAAGTATGTCCTTGTCTAGGTATTTTTCCCAAACTCTTGTCGGTTTTTTCCCGAGCTGTGCCTCATAGGGTGTTACTTCTATAGTCTCGTGGTACGTCTCGTTAATGCAACTTTCAATGATAGGTACATAACGCGACCACTTTGTGTGTTGGTCACAGACAAAGATCCTGAATAAATTTCCAAGTTGTCTGTTGATTCTTTCAGCCAGATTCGCACATGGGTTTCTTATTGCGGTGAATCTTGGTTGAATATTTAATTCGTTTAAACCGTCTAACCATTTCCTAGAGGTAAATTGTGTTCCGTTGTCAGTGATAATTATTCTAGGACATCCTAACTCTTTACAATATTGTTGTATTCTTCTTAACGTGGCTGCGGTCGTTGCCCTCCTAAGTGTAAATAGTCGCACGTATTTTGTGAAGTTGTCTACCATGACAAACAAATACATTACTCCAGCGGACGAGACAGGTAGTGGCCCAAAATAATCAGCGCTCACTAGGTCACCCTTGCTTAACGGGATAATGGCTTTCGTTCCCCGAACAGGTTTTTGTTGTCAGTCCTTCCTCTTTTGACAAGTGTCGCAAGTCCGTACGTAATTTTTCACCTTTTTCAACGTACCATCTATGGTAAAATGCTCCTGTAATAATTTTATACATTTCTTAGCTCCAGGGTGTCCATACATCCGGTGTATTTCGGCAATTACTTCGCTGGATACACTGTTCGGTATGTACAGTTTCCATTCCCTCCTACGTAATCTATATAATTTCTCGTTGACGTATCTATAAAATTTACTTAATTCCTTATCTAAACACTTTTCCTTAATCTTATCTATAATGGTCTTAAGCTTAGTATCTTTAAATTGATACTTTCCAATATCCATAATTATCTTGTTTACCCTTTTATCCATCTTGATCGTCAGGTGAGTAATTAAGTATTCGGACATATTGTCGCTAATTTCTTCTAACGTGGCATCTTCTGGGTTTCTGCTTAGAAGATCAGCAATAATATTGTCCTTGCCCTTACAATGGACAATGTCGAATTTGTACTCTTGGATACTTAAAATCCAGCGTGTAATTCGCGAGTTGTTTAAATGACATTTGTTCATAAAGGTCAATGCCTTATTATCTGTAATAATGGTTAAAGGTTGCCCTAATATGTATATACGGAATTTTTCAAGACATCGTACGATACTCAAGAGCTCCTTTTCCGTGGTGTAGTAATTTCTTTCTGCACCCTTGAATGTTTTGCTGGTAAAAGCTATAACTCCGATTTTTCCTTCCTCGTCCAGTTGATATAGTTGCCCGCCATATGCAAAGTTGCTGGCATCGCACTGCATATAGTATCGTTGGTTTATTCGAGGAAACTTCAAGATGACTGTTTCTACGAATAACCTTTTAACTCGCTGAAAACATTCATTTAATTCCTGTGTCCAGGTAAATTTATGTCCTTTCCGTAATAATTCAAGTAATGGTTTGGTGGTTTCAGCGTATTTATCTGTAAAACGGTTGTAGAAATTTGTCAGACCCAAGAAACCCTTTAATTGCTTTTGGTTCCGAGGTGTTGGAAACTTCATAATTACATCAATCTTTTCATCCGTTGCTTGTATTCCTTGCGTAGTTAATCGATATCCAAGGTACGCAATTTCTTGCCTAAAGAATTGAGACTTATCCAAATTGATGGTTAAATTTGCTCTTCTTAAGTTGGATAATAATACATCTAAATGTAATAAATGCGTCTCTAAATCTCCTGAATAACATAGGCAATCGTCTACATAAATAATGGTATTTTCCTTAACTTCATCTTCCAATACTGTGTCCAATCCCCTGGTTAGTGCAGCAGAACTGGTACTCAGTCCAAACGGCGTAACTGTGAAGCGATAACATTTGCCTTCGTACATAAAAGCGGTGAAGTTCCGGCACTCCGGCTTCAGTGGTACTTGCCAGAAACTGCTAGTTAAATCTACGGTAGATAAATATTTCATCTCACAACATCTAGCCAAAATGTCGTTTATCGGTGGGGCACCCTCGTAGTCCGGGATAGTCACGCTGTTCACCTTCCTCGCATCCAAACACAATCGTACTCTACCGTCCTTCTTAATTACAGTAACAAGTGGGTTGATGTATGCGCTGTTGCATCGCTCAATGACCCCATACCGTAACATTCTTCTAATCTCATCATCCACCTTCCCTTTATATGCTAATGGGACAGGCCATCCTCTCTGAAAGTACGGTGTCCGGTCGGTGACTTGGAACTCGTGAACGTACCCTTTGATCCTTCCGGGGCACTCTCTGAATAAACTTCTATTCCTTACAAGAATCTCCCTTAATTTCTCCAACGTCCCTTTATCTCCGCAGTCAATACTCTCTACTTTCTTATCGATGTTCCTTATGATCTCTTCTTCTTCTTCTTTGTCCACCACTTCTATATGCATCATTGGCACCGTGCACGCCGCTTCGTCAGCCTCTCTTCTTAACTCGACGATCCTTTTTCCCATCTCAATGAGACATCCTGTTTCCTGAAGAAAATTGATTCCTAATATACAAGGTTTTATTAAATCCGGTATAATGAGAAAAACACATTCATACTTAATTCCTTCAATATAAATATCGCATAATATTTGCTTCCTTATTAACTTTGATTTATTGCCGACCGCGCTAACTATTAAAGTGTTAGTCATCGGTAAAATTTCGTAAGGTGCTATGTTATGTTGGTTTTGATTAAACCACGATTCGGACAATCCGGCAATAACGGATCCTGTGTCAAGCAACGCTTGTACAGTAACATTATTGTTAAACTTTATATTTATTTCTGGGCACTTTATTATTCGTTGGGTCAACTCCTCGTCAGCATTACATAATAAATCGCTTCGTAAATCTGGTAGAATTATATTAGTCTGGTAGTCATTCGTTTTATCGGCTATCTCCGTTAATGAGTAAAGGGATTTTTTTTCTTCTTCTTCTTGTTGACGAACCCTTTTGGGTTCAGTGCTCGATGTACCGGCAGCAGTATTTATGAATTCCATTGTGTTGACTGCGCGCCGGTCCCCAGTGCGATGTTGTTGTGTATTTACAGCCGGTCTGTCACCCCACGCTTTCTTCTGCGTTCCACTTGTTTTGTTCGAACCGCTTTCACTTTCCTTGTAAGAATTCCTCCCCTCGTTCGCCGTCACATAGCTTGACTCCCTATTATTTCTCGGTTGTATCTGTGTGTATTCTATGATTAAAGATTCGAAATTTGGGATTGTCACAATTCCTCTCGTGACCACAGCGAGCTGAATCTCGCGCCCAAAGTGACGAGATATCTTGCGTATCAGTTGATTATCAGTCAGAGTAGGTGTTAACTGCCTACTCTCCAACAATATACGTTCTATATACTGGATCGCAGTAATCGGTCCACGCCAATCAAACCTACCATATTCCAAATGGTCCCGTATGCTGTCTTGTCGTTCTTGTCCCCAATATTTTTGTGAGAACGCTTCCTTGAATTCTTCAAAATTTGATATTTGGTTACGTATAACCCGCCACCAAATTCCAGCGTCTAATTCTAAATGTCTACCTATCCACTTGATATTGTCAGTGGGGTAGTATAACTCTTGTAATTCAGACAACTCCTTAAGGAATTCCATAGGGAATCTGTCCGTACCATTATATTTAAGGTCATTGTGGTTAGGTCCATTAATTCGGTTTAATATACCACACTCACCTTCCATTAACTGTCTCTGCAGTCTCTCCTGGTTTTCTCTTACTTTAGTCAAATGTCCTTTTAACTCTTCGATCCGCGTCGTCTTTTCTTTTGTAGTCTCGTCCAACCTCTGTTCCGTTGAACGTTGTCTACCGTCAACTTCTTCCAACTTCTGTATAATGTTATTATTTGTTCCGTCTTGCTCCTGTTGTTTCTGCCGTATGGTGTCATGTATCTCGGCCTTGAATTCTTCGTGCTTCTTATTGGAATCCTTGACGTGAGCATCGAATTTATTGTTAATCTTTTTAACGGTCGTTTGGGTATTGTGTATCGCTACCATCCATTCTTGACGATCGTTTTCTCGTGTTTCTTGTATCTCTACGTACTTTTTGTTTGCTTCTTCTCTCAAGTTTCTCACGATATCATCTTGTTTCTTCTGTAGCTCGTTGACCTTTCCTTCCCAAGCCTGCTGGTATTCACGTATCTCGGACCGTATCTGCATAATCTGTTCCGCTGTCTGACGTTTAATCTCTTCCTTATGCTGGTCGAGTTTTTCATTTTGTTTTTCTAATTTTTCACTAATTAATTTGTTACTCTCTTCTTGTTTCTCACTAATTAACCTAATATTCTCTTCTTGTTTCCTGCTACTTTCTTCTTGTTTCTTGCTTCGTTCTTCTTGTTTTTCGCTCTGTTGACGGATGAACTCCATCAACATTTGTAGACTTACATCTTCTGGTTTTGATGTCTGTCCTCGCGCCCTATCTTCTGGACTCTCTACGGCGCTACTTGGTTCGCTAGGTGTAGTATTCTCTTCCGTATTTACCGTACCTAACTGGTTATTAATGTCGAATTCTACGCTATCGGAATTGCTCGCCATTTTTGCCTTCCTACGCGTAATCATTCAAACTGACTTATAACACTAATACTTATCTTATTTCTAATTCTATAACGATACTTTATCTACTTCTTCTACTGCCTGTTCTTTGCCAAAGCTGTACGTTTTAACTATCTTTGTTACTACGTATCATGCCGTGCGGATGGGCGCCATTTATTCAATGATTATTATATTAATAATGATATTAAATCGATGTAATTGATTTATAACGTCCTACGTACTTTGGGTGCCATTTACTAGAATGAAAGTTATATTAATATTTGGGTTGTATATGGTAATAATAAACGCATATATAGGATCAACTTACATTACTAGTTTATTTATCATTCACAATAAATTATAATCGTACATATGATACGTCGATGTACCTGTAATACATACATATTTTATAAGAACAAATTCATGTTTTAATATATGCTGAAACAAAGAAAACATACATACATATATAAATCAAATAAGATAACAATTCATATTCTACTTATTAATGCGTTCATTAATCCCAGATAGTTTTAATAATTTTCTCAGGGATGAATTCTTTGAAAGAATCAGGTCAGTAGAAGTAACTAAATAGTAATGATTAAAATAATGGTTACTTGATTTATGAAATATCCATTAGTCTTTGGTGAAGTCCAGTCCCAGTGATGAGGATGACATGAAGACACATCTCGTTGAATGCCGTTGTTATCACAAACACTTGCACACACTCTTCCGGTCACTCGCGTTGGCGTAGGTTTATGTGAATAATTGATGTTTAGTGTTCAATTAAATACTTCATCTTACGATATATGTTGTGTGTTCGTTTTAACGTTAATGTACATGTCTAGTTCCACTTCTATCACTGCTTTATCAAATATTCGTGTGATTGACTGATTAGTTTAATGTTTCATGTTCTTTTATGGTGTTAATAAGGTGTAGTAACACTGAATTAAGTTCAACTGTGTAGCATATTACATATGTGGTGATATCTGTTCGTGTAACGATCTGATTGTTCACTTTGAATAATTCTTATCTAAGTCCGTTACATCGCACTTCGAAATTCACTATTAAAAGTTTACTAAGTCTGACTATCGTGACATGAAGGTTTCACTAAGTCTTCTAAGTTACGAGTTAACGTACTAACTCCCGAACTTGAGTTATCTCTCCGAATGATTAATATACTCTTGTGAACTTAGAGTAAAACTGACTCCGAACAATTAGAGTAAACTGTTTTGAAAATTGAAATAATACTGGCTCCGAATTTAAAGTAAACTCGTGAAAATTTAAAGTAATACTGGCTGACGATTTGAGTAAAAACTTACTAACTAACTTCGTACTTAAATTGTATTACTTGAAAAATTAAGATATACTGGCCTCGTCCCCGTCTTGGACAGATAGTTTTATTAATTCGTCCCTACTCAAAATTTTGTCCCTGGCGCTGTTTACGCCTTCTTTATTCGTGATTGGTCAGTTTTGAGTTTTCTTGGAATATTTTGTCCCACTGTGTCAAGATCCTACGTCATCGTTCTTCCGATAGGCTCTTCGTTTCTGTTGCTATGGAAACAGTCCTCTCTACCAGTTTTCTCCATGGCTTTAGGCATCTGATAGGTTCTTAGACATCCCCCGATTTTGCTCTGTCGAACGTTGACCCTTTTCGTAGAAACTATGGCTATAACAGACTTGTCCATCAACCTATTGTCTGAAGTAAACTCAGTGTTTCTCTAGATTGCCATTATCTGTACTTTCGGTTCTCCCGGCGTATTGTTCTGTGTCATACCCCTTTTTTGTAGCTATTAATAATTTTGGACATCTGCTGGCTGGTGAAGTCACCCCAACTTTCCACTCGTAAATTCTGTCTGTCACTTAGACGATAACTCCAGCTGCGTAACATGACTTGAGTTTTTGTCTGATCTCTGCCTTCGTATTGTTTCTTAAGGTGCAGTGCATCCGTTCCATTGTAACATGTAGTTTCACTCTTTTTGCCGTCTATCGTATACTGACGTAATTTGGTCGAACATCTGCCACATTTCTCAGTACAAGTGTGAATGTCCTCGCCTGCATTGTTACAGCTGTGTGAGCAATAATTCTGAACTAAACTTTCCCTGTCATCTTGTGCAACCAATTTCTATAGTCGGATCGAACTTAACGTCTTTCTATTGTCAAGTTAGCGACGCTGCTCTGACATCTTCTCATTACGCTTTATTTATTGCGTCAACTATAAGTCGTTGACACCGCCTCGTGTGAACGCACTCCTTCGAGGTGAAAATTTAAAAATTTTTAAATTTTCTGCTCGTTATATGGTCTACCTCATTTCCGTCGTCTACTTAGAAATTTCCATCTTCAACGATCCTCAGGCACTCGTTCGAACATGGCTGTACCACCGTATGAGGCGCTACATAATTGGGTGTCTATAATAGTTTTGTCTACACAGATTTCAATGCTAATACCTTCACTTCTAATGCACTGGAGCCTGGACACCCCACACGATACCGTCTCCAGAAGTCCGTTTCCACTGCTTGTAGTCTTCGAGAGATTTTTTATTTATCTTCCAAGTCTTAGAGGCACAGGTGACTACGTTTTATAAGATCTTCTTCTTCTCTTCAAAGATTAGGTTATACAAATCTGTTCCGGCACCCATCTCATCCTCGGACGACCCACGTCTCTTCTACCAGTGGCTTTATAGTTCAGTGCCGCTTTCGGCAATCGATCCTCTGTCATCCTTTGCAGATGATCCCACCATTGTCTTCTGTAAACTGAAGTAATTTCATTCATGTCCTTTACTTCGAGTTCTGCTCTGATATCTTCATTCCTTATTCTATCTTGCAATGTATAGGTATAATTAAAAGTATTTCGAAGAGACTGCATTCAGCACTCTGAATCTTGCCGCTATCGTTTTTTATTGTCTTATCAAATTTAATCTTTGTGGTGTATCTTGTTTTATTTCTAAGATTTCTATGAATCGTACCACAAATAAGTTATATAAGATATATTTATATTTGTGTTTCATAAGATACAAAGTAAATTATTTTCTTGGCTTCGTTAGTTATTTTTCCACTCCAAAGAAAAGTATGTAGTTACCCTTCTTTGTTTTTCCGCTTATATCACCGCCACTTCTACCGTCTTTTGATGTCCTTTTTTTTTGCGAATGCGCTGTCATAGCGATCCTTCATTTCATATCGGCAACAGATTACCATGTGGATAGCTATATCGAACGAAAAGTCCAACTAGAAATGCAGGGTCAAGATGGGATTATGTGGAAGTAAACGGTTAGTCAGAATGTCCGCCTATAGGCCTATTAGTCACGACACTTCAAGCCGCGAACGAATGAACTACTTCCTAACAGTCAAGTTACTCGTACGAGCCCTGTGGTCACACTACCTCCTAGTATTCGCCACGAGCAATATTTAAGTTAGGAAAAATATAACAGAAAATACACTGGAAGAACAATCCTGATTTAGAAGAGAAAGGTACTGTACACATAACATATTTATAATTACACAGTCGATTGAAAAGCACAGAGAATTCAATAATAGAACCCCATATTCTGTTTGTTGATTATAGTAAAGCTTTAGATAGAGTAGATACAGAAAAAGTATGGAATATATTCCAAAGAAAAGGTATCTCACAACACTTAATGGAAGTTATTAAAAACCACTTATGACGAGAAAAAGATACACATTGCCGGGAATGAAAATATAGAGGATCAGTTCATTTAGGTTTAAGGCAAAGGTACAGCCTAACCCCGACACTTCTTAATAGATGACGTATTACGAGAGTGGATTATTAAAATAGAAAATTATACACATAACTTACGTCATAGAAAATTTGTAATGACTAAACTCTTTGCAGATGTCCACGCGATAACTGCAGACAGCGAATATTCTCTTCAGAAAGCAGTAGGCCTACATGAATTATACTAAACAGCAAAAGATTACTACTTAGCAAATATCATCGCAAAAAAAATTTTGTCACATAAAGAAAACGAACCTGTTAATAACAAAATAACTGTTAACAATATCAATACAGAGCGAGTAAAAGAATTCAATTTGCTAGACAACTACGCCTCATACAAAGGTGAAATCGATTCTAGACAAAAAGTTAGAACGATTCAACTACACCAGTGGTACAATACATAGAAACGTGAAGAATAAAGTAAGAAAAAATACATTAGTAAAATTTATAAAACTATGGCTATCCAAGTTTATTGTATAGCAGTGACACATGGACACTCGCACGAACAAATCAAAATAGAATCCAAACAGCAGATTGAGAATGCTGCGGAGGATCGCAGAATTCACAATGAATTATTATGAGGAATACAGAAATATGGAATCAATTACAAGTTGCCAGCTTAAATGACCAAATTAGAGAGTACAGGAATAAATGGGAACAACATTTACAAAGAATGAGCACTGAGGGGATGGGAAAGATTATGTATAAGTATCTACCGCAGTACCGCAGGGATGGAGATCCCTCGGAAGGCCAAAAAAGAGGTAGTATGATCAGGACGCAACAGAATGTTAGCCTGTTGGTAGGTAGAAGAGAAGAAACAATATTTAAATTGTCTGAATTTGTTTAGAAGTGAATCCTCTGTTTCTGTACTTTCTATAAATTAGCACTTTAATTAAATTAAAAGTTTTAAGAACTCTCTACTTCGTTACAATATTCCATAACGTCCTTTCAATTTCCCTAAATAAGGTATTATTTCAAACTTAGATCTCATAAGGGCCTTCAGACTTCTGCAAGGTCGATTAAACGTTCCAGTATTTGTATAATTAGTACACATAAAAATAATTACTCTGACGATTGACAGTAAAAAACTTAACTTTTTGTTTCTTCGACTCGTCACAGTAAGCACGAGTTTAACCCTGAAGTCGCAAGCAGTATACCCACGCTAACACTTTACCGAGTATGTTTCACTTGTACGAATAAGCACTAGTTGTACTTCACTCGGAAAACTTAATGTTCACTGACTCAGGTGACATACCATGGTCTACGGCAACGAAGTACTACAAACTTCATAGGCATATAGGTAAAAAAGGAAAACACAACAGGAAGAAGGTTGTAAAGAAACAGAAGGTTTGATACGATATACGATGGTGAAAATTCTAGAAAGTGTGACGCAAAAAAGAAAAACGAGACACTTACGGAGGATTTGCTCGTCTCTTAAGGTAAGCAATCGTACTGGAAAATGTGAAAATCTCTAATACAATCTTGTAAGTATATTACATTATTCACATTTCCCGGTAAAATTGTGGACTGAAATTGAATTTTTTATCGACAAAGTAAGTAAGTATTCAGAGAAAGATTGAAACGCTGAAATACACACACAAAAACTTAGTAGTCGGTGAACAGACACACGTAGCCAGAAAATCCAAGCGCACTGCTTGCATATGTCACCCGGCGTTGACGTAAAATATGACATCCGGCAATATTACTTCTCTCTGCCCGACACTTGAGGAATGTTAAACATTTTCTCTAGAAGGCAGTGCTCGCGTCTCCGCCATGCTTTCGATCCCCGCACGCTGCTTAATACATTACTATAGCAACCCACTTGTCTCTGCAAAATGTTTGTACATTCAGTGTTCAGTGCTTTAACGCATCGGGCCGACGAATTTACACCCCCCCCCCCACACACACACACACACATATTCCATATAGAATGTTTTACTATTTATATATTTTCTTGTTACGGGTGTGACAAATATTTGGTTTATTCGATTCAAAAACAAATATTTTCTTTACTAGACACTGATTTCCCTTCCCTATTCCATATATTCCTCGAACATTTTCCTGGTCATATATTCTAGACTAGTCCGTCTCTGTACTGCGTCACCGATATACGATAGTTCGAAACTTCAGACTGTACCGTATTCTGCACTTATATCACCAGTTTTCAATCTCCATCCTCTTATTGTTTTTTCCATATGTTCATGGCTCGTTTGATAAATGTTTTAAGTAATGTATACAACTCACATACCCCGTGTCTTAGGCATTTATTTTATTCGTACGGCTTTAACAACGTTATCATTGACGTTAGATTCATATAATGCTTGCCACATTTGGACCAATATCATAAAATTTAGTCAAATCTAAGAAGAAGCGTGTACTTCACTGATTTAATAGTTTACTTTTTGAGATACTTTTTTTTTGTCCACAACATTTGTATTCTGGAGAGAGAATAAAGTAATACATCCAGAACTGGAAGTCCCATGTGGAACGCATGGTAGACACGCGTATTCTTAAACATGCGTTTGAATATAGGCCAGTGGGGACGAGAGATCGTAGAAGACCCTGGAAAAAATGGTCAGAGACTGTAAAGTCGGAACGGACTATAGCCCCAGCCATGTAGTAAAAAAAAAGAAGAAGAAGAAGAAGAAGAAGAAGAAGAAGAAGAAGAAGAAGAAGAAGAAGAAGAAGAAGAAGAAGAAGAAGAAGAAGAAGAAGACATTTGTATTACACAAAACATTTGTATGCAGCGGATCCCTACCTAAAACTGCACTGTTCTTAAGACCCATCTCACGTAGGCGGGCGTTAGGCTATGGCTAGACGGATGTTTTTAACATAATATTTTTCGGTTAAATAACGCCAAGAAACATGGATACAGTGGGGTGAAACTGGAAGTGGCTAGTCGCTACTGAGTTTATAGCAAAATCTCTAAAAACAAGTCCGTCCTGAAGGTCAAAACGCAGGCGAATAGATCACTGCCCATTCTACTCACGTTAAATGACAATGTTACCGGCTACACGTATGTTAATTAACGTAGGTACGTCTACGTGTTTTACGTACTTTAGAAAGAAGATATTGAAATGAATTGAGACAAACGATAATAATAAAAAACAGTCTCGGGTAATTCTGAACTTTTTCATATACTGTATGTTTCTGAACTCTCCTTTATCAGGTCGAGCACCTATTATTGGATGTATCCACCACTTTCTCAGTCGTTTCTGTTTACAACGTCGTCTTCTAACAATCAATCAGTAACGAAACAGTCGCTTTTGATGTTATGGTCAATTCTGTCATGTCTTTGAAAATCACGTAAATCACTTGACAATAATAAAATAATGAAGCACGACTGTCCAAACCTAGACTTTCAACAAAGGAAACTACGTTAAAAACGGATCAGCCGGTGTGTTGCAAAAACCTACGCCATTTAACGCGTAAATAGTTGACTGATTTAACGTACAGTCTTGCCGAGATGAACGGAATAAAACGTTACGTTGATTTCCATAGAAAACAGGTACGTTGAAAAACGACCGTGCGCCGTAGCGTCAGTCATTAACAACGCGACACTTATACACACGTGAAAAACCATCACACTAGCCACCTCAACTAGGCAGTTCATCGGTGCACCAGGTCATAGGAGCCAACGCTGGACGAAAGATATTGATAATGATGATGATGGCACTAACTATGCAAGGGCAGCAATATTAAAATACATGAAACAATTTTATTTTACGGACAGCAGCCGGCGCATAACGTTGCGCACAGCCGTAATGCTACTGCGTAGACAGCGCGACGGGTGGAAGTGTATGCCCGTTTTATCTGGCTTAAAAACGTTACGTACACAACAGCCAATTAGTAATTTGAGAACAAACACGCTAATATGCAGAACTCGCTCACAGTTTTGAACGAAGTACGTTTATCATAAGTTTACAAAAATTATAAAAATCTGGATTACTCTACTATTTCTTCAGTAATGTACCAATTGTAGAGGACACAATCGTACAATAAACACTAAAAATTCGAAACATACGGATTTAGGCTTCAGTTCTTTTTATTCTGACACCGCGATGGACTTTCAAAATACTTTCAAATTTTTTATCTCTGTTTTGGGCCTTGGGATCCCAAAACTAAAAATGTCTTGAACTTAACACTACATTCACTTGTTAGTTAAAATTAACTTTAATTTGATACTCCACATTTTTGTTATTTTATCCAAATTTTCACGCATTTATTGGACTCTGCCGTCAAAAGATTTTAAAATTTAAAAAAATCTACATTATACTCAGATTGTGGTTAAAATTCCCTTTACTTCATACTTGCATGTACTTTTGCGATTTATTCACAAATCTGACCCCTCAGAGTTTTGCCTGACCCCCACCCCATAGAATGGATCTATTTAAAAAACAATACGGTTTTGTAGGATAAATTATGGGCAAACTTGCCAAGTTTTACGAAAATCTGTTGATGTGTTCAAAAGTTATTGTGAGACATGCCTCAAATTAACAAATGCCAAACGGTCGAGTAACATCTTAGTACTCAATTCAACTTCACAGGGGAAAAGAATAACATGGAAATCAATCCAATCGGTGATGGTTACAACTTACGTAACATTAAGAGCCTTATGTAAATCTTGTATTTATCCGTAATGTGTCATCAGCACTTACCAGTAACAGACAAAAACAAACTTCTCAGTTAAAGTACATATTACAGAAGTACTCAATCAACAGAACAGAACAGAAGGAACACAAGGTAGCCTACGACTCATATAATTATATAATATTATCAAAATTAAATATAAAAGCCACCTACAATTAATAGGAAGCAACCAATACCGAAAATAGATTGCCAAGCGCAACACCCGACAGTCTACTATATCCAAATTGCGATTAAAGTAGCGATCTCATCGTTCAGGCTGAAAAACTTGATCGTCTGAAATCACGTGCAACGGTGCAGGCAAAATTTCATTTCGAGAGGAATACAAAAGATGGAGGGGACAAATACATAGTATGGTCACCTTCCTTTATATTTCTGTAAACACAAAACGCAGAATTAATTCTTATTGCTTATAAATACTACTTTGAACTAAAAAGGACAATAAAACGATACAATATTAGGGATTTTTATTTAATCTTTTTATATTTCGGGGAGGGTTTGAACCCCCCTCCCCAAACTCTCTCTGCCTACGCCCATGAACATGTACAATTCCAAAATCGTAATAAACACCGATACTCCAATTCAACAGTGGTCTGCAGCATTTAGATTGGCCCTTTCACCCGATTAATAATCTAGTCATTTCGCGCAAACACAGTGAATCAAATGATGATGATTCGTTACACGGATCTGTATCACGTGACGGAAACATTTAATCGGTAAACAAATATACACTTCAAACGCAAAATTCCCTCCCTCCGCGTGCGCACGTACACACACTCACGCACGGAGCCCATACCGCTTTAAACTCTGGTATGCGCCTGAGGTAGTAGCGCTTCACAGAGAACACAGGCTCCTCCCTTGTCTGGCTGTCAAAAAAATAAACCTGAAACATATCCCCTAGCGTCACGCTTTAACCACACTGAAGTATCCTAGTCACCCTACTGCTACGAGCACAAACGGTTATTTGAAACGACCTTAACAAAGAGAACTGGGGCCGCGCGACATCCGTAGGAACGTCGCCATGAATAATATATTTCTGGGGTTTAATATGCGGGTTACGACAACGTGTCTATTCCATCATTATCCCTACAACCATCTTTTTCTCATTCTTCCACAGGATTTTATAAGCGGCTTTAGGATTGTTGTGTTTACATCATTCTTCCTAGACGTCTGCCACTAGTCTACACACACACACACACACACACACACACACACACACACACACACACACACACACACACACACACACACACACACACACACACACACACACCGTTACCATGCTTCACCCTTTGATGCGTTAATGTCTTCTTAGAACACTCCTACTCTCCGTGTACATCAATCAGATTTCCCTATTTGTACAGTCGACAGCTGCACGTCCAGTCCGCGTAGACTGACCGCTGTCACAATTACTAACGAATAAACGATAACATATCAACTAAAATAATACTATAATATTTACAAAATTATAAAATCACAACCGTCAGCCGTGCTTCCGAATGAAAAAACTGATGAATCGTTTGGCTAGTAATAGTGGCTATGTAGAGACGTCAACTGTACAAACGGCGCGCGGGGGAATCTGATCGGCGAACACGGAGAGCAGGCACGTTGTAAGAACACATTAACACATCACAGCATGAAGCATGCCTATAGGCCTACTGATGAATCGTTTGGCTAGTAATAGTGGCTATGTAGAGACGTCAACAGTACAAACGGCGCGCGGGGCAATCTGATCGGCGAACACGGAGAGCAGGCACGTTGTAAGAACACATTAACACATCACAGCATGAAGCATACCTATAGGCCTACTGATGAATCGTTTGGCTAGTAATAGTGGCTATGTAGAGACGTCAACAGTACAAACGGCGCGCGGGGCAATCTGATCGGCGAACACGGAGAGCAGGCACGTTGTAAGAACACATTAACACATCACAGCATGAAGCATGCCTATAGGCCTACTGATGAATCGTTTGGCTAGTAATAGTGGCTATGTAGAGACGTCAACAGTACAAACGGCGCGCGGGGCAATCTGATCGGCGAACACGGAGAGCAGGCACGTTGTAAGAACACATTAACACATCACAGCATGAAGCATGCCTATAGGCCTACTGATGAATCGTTTGGCTAGTAATAGTGGCTATGTAGAGACGTCAACTGTACAAACGGCGCGCGGGGCAATCTGATCGGCGAACACGGAGAGCAGGCACGTTGTAAGAACACATTAACACATCACAGCATGAAGCATGCCTATAGGCCTACTGATGAATCGTTTGGCTAGTAATAGTGGCTATGTAGAGACGTCAACTGTACAAACGGCGCGCGGGGCAATCTGATCGGCGAACACGGAGAGCAGGCACGTTGTAAGAACACATTAACACATCACAGCATGAAGCATGCCTATAGGCCTACTGATGAATCGTTTGGCTAGTAATAGTGGCTATGTAGAGACGTCAACTGTACAAACGGCGCGCGGGGCAATCTGATCGGCGAACACGGAGAGCAGGCACGTTGTAAGAACACATTAACACATCACAGCATGAAGCATGCCTATAGGCCTACTGATGAATCGTTTGGCTAGTAATAGTGGCTATGTAGAGACGTCAACAGTACAAACGGCGCGCGGGGCAATCTGATCGGCGAACACGGAGAGCAGGCACGTTGTAAGAACACATTAACACATCACAGCATGAAGCATGCCTATAGGCCTACTGATGAATCGTTTGGCTAGTAATAGTGGCTATGTAGAGACGTCAACAGTACAAACGGCGCGCGGGGCAATCTGATCGGCGAACACGGAGAGCAGGCACGTTGTAAGAACACATTAACACATCACAGCATGAAGCATGCCTATAGGCCTACTGATGAATCGTTTGGCTAGTAATAGTGGCTATGTAGAGACGTCAACTGTACAAACGGCGCGCGGGGCAATCTGATCGGCGAACACGGAGAGCAGGCACGTTGTAAGAACACATTAACACATCACAGCATGAAGCATGCCTATAGGCCTACTGATGAATCGTTTGGCTAGTAATAGTGGCTATGTAGAGACGTCAACTGTACAAACGGCGCGCGGGGCAATCTGATCGGCGAACACGGAGAGCAGGCACGTTGTAAGAACACATTAACACATCACAGCATGAAGCATGCCTATAGGCCTACTGATGAATCGTTTGGCTAGTAATAGTGGCTATGTAGAGACGTCAACTGTACAAACGGCGCGCGGGGCAATCTGATCGGCGAACACGGAGAGCAGGCACGTTGTAAGAACACATTAACACATCACAGCATGAAGCATGCCTATAGGCCTACTGATGAATCGTTTGGCTAGTAATAGTGGCTATGTAGAGACGTCAACTGTACAAACGGCGCGCGGGGCAATCTGATCGGCGAACACGGAGAGCAGGCACGTTGTAAGAACACATTAACACATCACAGCATGAAGCATGCCTATAGGCCTACTGATGAATCGTTTGGCTAGTAATAGTGGCTATGTAGAGACGTCAACTGTACAAACGGCGCGCGGGGCGATCTGATCGGCGAACACGGAGAGCAGGCCCGTTGTAAGAACACATTAACACATCACAGCATGAAGCATGCCTATAGGCCTACTGATGAATCGTTTGGCTAGTAATAGTGGCTATGTAGAGACGTCAACTGTACAAACGGCGCGCGGGGCAATCTGATCGGCGAACACGGAGAGCAGGCACGTTGTAAGAACACATTAACACATCACAGCATGAAGCATGCCTATAGGCCTACTGATGAATCGTTTGGCTAGTAATAGTGGCTATGTAGAGACGTCAACTGTACAAACGGCGCGCGGGGCAATCAGATCGGCGAACACGGAGAGCAGGCACGTTGTAAGAACACATTAACACATCACAGCATGAAGCATGCCTATAGGCCTACTTATTATTCCTGCTTCAAGACACCCAATTCATCACTGATATCCTGGTTTCCTACACGACCAAGCCTCGTGTGCCCTTCGACTAGCCGAAGAACACGGCAAAAGTGTAGAGCAAGTTGGGCATTTCTACAAGTGACATCACTACTACGGTAGAAGATGCACAAATTTCAGATGACTTGTAAAACTAGTTATAGAACTGTACGGGACACGGCACGGAGGGACGCGATAATAAAATTTTTATTACACTACAAATTTTTATAATAACCCAAGAAACGCAGAAAAGACACTGTTCATTTTTACCCCTTCTTTAAAATACATGGCACTATTATTTCGAGATACAAAAAGCGAAACTGAAGATGATTTGCAACATGGGCTGTGCATATTAGAAAAAAAAAAGAGCAATGCGATGTTGTTACCTCCACAAGAAAAGTTAAAGTGTGTTTAGAGGCAATGACCGTGTCCTTATAGCGCTTCGGAGACCCTACCTGGCCTACCTCTATTTTGACCCTTCCAATCTACTGTGTCAGCAGTGAAGGACTTTCTTTCTTCCTCCTTGAACTCCCACCGTCTCTCTCGCAACTGCGGCCAACATCTCATCATTTCCTTCTGTCCTCCATCTTTACTATGAGCCTCTTTACGGTGTTCGCCCATTACCCAATTTCACATTAAAATGCCCATTGCAGTCTCCTACGTTTAATGCGCACTTCCACTGCTGACTCGTTGAGATCATAATAAACATCGTGGTTATCTCGTAGTACTTCTCATTCCTATACGTCTACAGAATTCATCTCAGCAGTTCTCTCTCAAATATCATCAGGCATACTAACGCTCTTTTGGTTATATCCAGGTTTACTACCATTGCATAGGGTGGGTCGTATAACATTTTTATATATGGGTGTTTTTGTCAGCTTACGGATGTCTCTTGATTTAAAGGCGGTGATGAGTTAAAAATACGCGTTGTCAACCTTCTTATCTCTCCATCTGATATTGTTGCTCCCAAGTATGCGTAACTGGCCTTTCATGGTTCACGTTTTGGTTTACGCACATCTATTGATAGTCCTATCCCTTTTTGTACCTATTTTTAGGCATAGGTTTATTTATGCCTACAAATCATCACGGCTACATTAAATCGAGATATATCAATAAATGAGCGTGATGATAACTATATCGTCAGAGCGATCTACACTCATTTTTCTTACTACGTATTCAAGAGCCAGGCTGCAGAGGAGAGAAACAAGTCCGTGGCTCTTTTTAAACCCTGTCACCCTCGGCGAACCCTCAGCGATTCGGTAAGTTCGCTGTGTATATTCACCTGTATTCGTTCCCATAATCTAGAACACTTATCAAGAAGTGTTTGCTGCCGCACCGCTAAGACGGCGCATTTCGGCTTTCATACCGTTACAAGTGGACCTATAATATAATTGCGGACGTAAATTAGGCGGATGAAGCAAATTACGCTGGGGTCACGTGTGAGACACCATGAGAGCGACAGAAGGTCGAAGATCGTTTGCTCCTGCACACGAAATGACAACGCTCACCTCGCGCGTTTCCAATTCTTTCACGGGGCGCGGGCGTAGCGATTTTCGATC
This sequence comes from Magicicada septendecula, assembly GCA_034769895.1. NCBI lineage: Eukaryota > Metazoa > Arthropoda > Insecta > Hemiptera > Cicadidae > Magicicada > Magicicada septendecula. The sequence goes on from CM068373.1 coordinate 214,357,710, forward strand.
TTCTATCGCTTTCCTGGTCGCATACGTGGCAACAGTGCTACTTCCTTCATCCACCGATTTTCTTTCCAGAAGGATAGCGACAGGTCATGAATTTTATAATATTTTGTATAAAAGACTTTTTTGTCTAAAATTTTACAATGAAACCAGTATGTTCCTTCATTCAGATTCGGCGACTGAAAAAAGGAGCGGATAAATCTTGCCTGTCTTGGCAGCAACTGTGGGCGGGCCAAAACTGTTCTGAGTAAGAAGACTGTAAAGAAATCAACATGTAACTAAAGGTATAATATCTTTCACATGAGAAATGACAAGGCTGATACAAAATCCAGCTTCGGATTTCTGTACTTACGTGGAATAATAAAAGTAATATTTGAAAATACACAACAGGATACGGTGCTTACACTTTATATTTCTATATCGATGTGAACGTTGAACGTTTAACGAAAAACTGAATAAAAACATCAAAAAGCATGGAGTTTCTGAGATATATGCACGACTATACAGGAAGAGAAGTGAGGATATCAGACATGAAATAAAGATATTCAATTCATCAAAGGAAGAAAACAGATATACAAAATGCCCCCCTCCCGAATGGTGCCAAACTTCGGAAAATGATTCTACGCATAAGGTGTGAATTGAAATTTGGTATACACGTTAAGTGTACCATTTCTTATAAGTACAAAACAAACGACAGAATTATCTTACAAATTTTCAAAATGGCGGCTGATTAAAATTTTTTATTATAAATTTCACAAAACCAGTAATTATAACACAAAAATGTCTTGTTACATAAAACAATAGCTCCTTTATTCGTAATTAAATCGTACCTTGTTTTTATGGAATTCGGATAAAAAAATAAAGCAATTATTACATTTCTTTCCTAACAAAACGTTCGGCCTATTTTACTTAGGTTATAGGAAACATTTTTTCCCTGCGTTGTCACAAATTTAAATGTATATTTAATTATTTATTTATTTCTCTTTTTTAAAATACTGACCGTGGTATACATATTTTCGCAATACTACTAAATATGAGCATTCGTCTTAGATATGAGTTGCCATGTGGGGTAAATACAGTAGGCTATTATTCAGTAGAATTAAATATTGATTCATCACGGTAAATAGAATAACCTAAAGCAACTTCAAACAATTATTGATGCAAAACTCATGGTAAAATGATGTAATTGCCAATAAGCGGTTCTTATAAGGAAAATACGTCAAATGTTTTGTTATAAAAGACATGTAGGTCTAATATCTCCGTTATCTTTAATCCAAATTCCATAAACGACGTACAATTGGGTTACGAATAGAAGAGCTAAACTTTTATGTAACAAGACATCTTTTTGTTATAAGGACTGTTTTTTTGTGAAACTTAGAATTAAATTTCAATCAGCCGCCACTTTGAAAATTATTAAGATAATGTACTTCTTTTTGTTTTGTACTTATAAGAAATGATAAACGTATTGTGCACACCAAATTTCAACTCCAATCTTATTTCCTTCGGCAGCAATTAATGTTTTTTAACACGTAGAGAAGTACAACTGAGAACTATAGAAAGAAGCAGTTTTCGGCATATGTTTACCTGACATTTTTCCTTCAGTTTAATGAGCAGAATTATTTTCTGAAGTTTGACACCATCTTTTGGGAACCTCCTGTACAAGAAACTGGAAAGAAAATTCGCCACAAATGGAATAAACAAGACAACCAAAAATACTGCAAAACTTTGAAGCAATGAATGGAAGATATAATATTCGATGACTTAGGAAGACGTAGTAGTTTCAACGAGAAATGTAAAGACGGAACAAAGATAATTTCGATTTAAACCGTGAGGTTGATGATGATGATGACGATGCATTTTTCATTATCGGCGTTAATACCAGCAGTGTAGGTTAATATCTCCGAATAATGTGCTTTCACATAGTTACGAGCATAGCGAAGTAATTCTGTTTCGTGTAAGAAGTGTGTTGTAACAATCTGTATAGTAGGTTATCGTGCACTTCTTCGTCTTGTGTAATATTTTCTGCACGATTATTCAAAATAAAGGATTTTCCTCGGTTAAGCGTTTCCTGGAAAACATAAAAACCGTCTGTATAGTGGGATCGCGTGAGCCGCAGCGCATTCTGACGCTGTAACGTGGCTCGGAGAATGTATGTCATCGTCGTCTTTCAGTTCAGTGATGACGAATAAACTTCGTGTTGCAGTACTGTATACGCTAAACGTTATGCAGTAGGTGGTACTGCCGCGGTACAGTTAATTCCATGAAACGGAAAAAGTCAACAAATATTTCTCAAAACCGTAGACTTCTACTTCTTATATTTATCTACCCTGTTATACCACTGAATTTTCACAATAATAAAAAGTTTTATACCCACCCCCTACACCGCCAAACGTTGCGCCATGTTGATCGGTTGTGCCAAATATTTTCTTGCGGCTTACCACTGCTTCTTGGGCGTCAAGGTTAAGTATGTTCTTTGCACGTCTTTCTTTGGTTTCTTACTCTTCGTGTACATTTCCACCAGACTCTTCCTAGCCGTCTTTGGTAATCCACTGGAGTGGTAAAACCATACAAGGTGATTCTGGCCCATGGTGTCCACGAAAGACCCATTGACTTCACGATTCCCTCGAGTTCTTGGATCGTACAAGGTTCTTTTCCTTGAACCCACTGCATAGGCAAGGAACTGCGTGTTGCGCCTTCAGGGGACCTTCGGCCAATTATTCCTGCACCACGTCCTACAAGCTTATACTTCAACATTTGCTTGGCCAATCTTCAATCTGACAGTTTTTTAAAATGTTCTTTCCATTTCTGTTTATTAGCCTGTAAACTATCGATCAGGTTAAACATTCGTAATTCTTGTCTTAGGCTATCTCTTTTCTTTAGAATGTGGCTGAATTTGGTGCATCTTTTATTATAACAATAACAGGCCTTTGTGCCTTATGTGAACTACAGGTGGGCCGATCCACCTACAACAGGTATTTTGGAACGATTATTTTCGTGGAATGGATATAACAGTGACTGAAAAGTTGATATACCTGTTCCGATTCAACGATAACTGAAAAGTCGAAATGCCCGTTCCGATTACTCGCGGCCTCGCGGTTCCGAGTCGCGGGACCCTCATACGCAACTAACGAATACAACGAGTATTACGAGCACACGAGTACAAAGTTACTTTTTGATGCTGAATCCTTCATTCTGCCCATGTACCGATTGCCATATAAGTACGAAACGAAACAAAACAGCGATGTTCAGAATATCTCTATGCTAAAGAGACGAAGCTGTTTTTAATAAATGAAAAAATTCATACTGATGTTACGTTTATTCTTGTGTACGGATTATAATAACAAATTATATATTATACTAGTCACCAACTTGGTAAATTTAAAAAAAACGAATTATATTGTGTTATAACCTACAGAGTGACTAATAGGCCATATAGTACTTTTTGTTAATGTAATTTGGGAGATGATTTTACGTTCACTGCACATCTCACGTAATTTTTTTTTGACATTATTTGTTGTGCTATTACGTGCATTCTAAATTTCATTGCCTGAGTTTCGCAACTGATTTGTCTAACCAAAATGGAATCAATAATTTAATATTAAATCTATGTCAGATTGTTTACTCCTAGTGAAAACTTAAATTAGTATTCCCAGAGGCCTATAAATTCTCTTGTTTCTTATTCTCCTTTAAACAGTAACCGCTTAATAAAGTCCCAGCGTAAAGTAACACTGTTAATACCTTTAGTTTCAATTTATTTCTTATAACAAATTATATAATACAGGTATATGTGTAATAGGTATATAATAACAGGTATTTGTACGTGTTATTTTTTGGAACTGTTTCGTTCGTACCTGTTATTCTCAAATACTAGTTTAGCACACCTCTAAAGTGAACCATTCGGCACACAAGAAAGGCAGTGAGGCTACGCTATAATATACACTCTGCATGATATCCAAGTACTCGTTTCCACAGGCTGAAATGACCTGTGGCCTGAGAAACGCACCTCGCTATTACGATACGCTACAGAAAATCGAAACCATGACCTCTAGGTTAGTAGCCAGGCGCCACATTCTCTGGTCTACTAAGCCCCCTAGTGTAGCTTCTAATTCCTCTTACAAACTGTCATTTCTAACGTCTGAATTTTACTTTTTTTTTTTTAAGCTGTCGATAATTCACTGAATTATGAGCTGTTCGACATTCCGTTCCTGACATCCCAACCGATAACCTTCAGCAGTTCATCTGTTACCTTCAACTGTTGTTTCTTTAACGAAAATCTGACGTTTCATATTAGTACGTAAAACTATCAAGAATGACTTGTGCTTTTTCACATCTTTATGAATTTTATAATTCCATAACACCGTGTTTAACTAACGTTAAACTCTTAGTTTCTAGGGCAATAAAGTACACATATCCGTGCCCACTGCTGCCATATTTAGGAACAGGACACAAGACGAAATGGCTGTGGCCAGAACAGTTATTTAAGTTCGACACACATAAGAGTTAACTATTAAAAGGAAAAGGCTGACGTAACAAATGATAGGACAAAATAGGAAAATGGTTCTATAACTTTTGCTTGCAAAAGGAAAACAATTGTCTTTGTAATTATTAAATCGCAAACGATGTTTATTAGACTCGAGTCGATGAGTCCGCGACTCTGACGTTTGATATAATAATATGTGGTGGGAGTAAACGCCATGTAATCGAAACTCCGCAATCACGTTATAGGAATTCGTTCACGTCGCCGGACTGTTCACGTTCACGTTCGTTATAGTAACGGCCTGTAATGGTACTGTGATGCCATTTTCTTACCCAGGTAAACATATGGTCAATTTTGCACCGTGCAGCGCTTTGTAATCGCAAATCTTTTTGTTTCTCTTGGCAACGTCACAGCAAAGTGTCAAGAGTCGCTTATCGAATGGCTCAAGTACAGAGTCGGGTTAGAACTTCAGATATTGATTACATAAAGCGGTTGATTCAATCTATCATTCAAATCTTCTATTCTTGCGACAGATTCAAGACGTCGGATCTGAACATGGGCCTCCATCCAATTCATCTATCCCACACATGCCTCCTCATCCCGTGACATTAAGTCCTCCTCCGCTGATATCACAATAATGTTTAACCTTCGACTTTCCATTTTCTATTTCCCTCTGTCTTCCTTTCTATTATAGTCCCAGTACGCAATTTGTTCGCAACACATATCCTAACCGATTGTCTTCTCTTTTCTGAATACACTACAAAAATTTGCTCTTTTACCGTATCTTTTCCATCCCTATTTCGTCTCTTATATGTACATTCTACATTCTGCATTCTCGTTCAGGCCCACATCTCCATCGCATGTTACCTGGATACAGTGTCACGAAGTACAGTGTTCACGTTCTTCCTTCATACAGTTTAAAATGCATGTTGGTTCTTGGTATCCAAGTCACGTAGGAATATAGATTAATAAATAAATCACCTTGTATCCGTCGTGTGACTTCGTTACGTCGATTAAAATGACGCGTTTCGGAACATCTGCTCCACCATCAGATTAAATCACTCTATTGAGGTCGTTAACTTATGTATTAACAATCTATTGAGAAGGTTAATTTATGAGTGTCCGATCGGCTTCGCGGTGGTGCGCACCAGTTAGAAAGCGAGTGAGTTACATTGGTTGACAATTATGTGTAACATGTGATTTTAACTGTTAACGACCTCAATAGAGTGATTTAATCTGATGATGGAGCAGATGTTCCGAAACGCGTTATTTTAATCGACGTAACGAAGTCACACGACGGATACAAGGTGATTTATTTATTAATCTTCATACAGTGCCTTGTTCCAGACATAACTACCAATAATCTTTTCCCTTGACGAAGAATTCAGTTTTCCAGTAAAAAAATTGTAGATACGAGTCTACATAAAAGCACTGTTCAGACTACAGAAGGAGCCGAACGGACTGACACAAACATGAGCCAACTGAAACAGATTACGTGAGTCAAATGCTTCGAAACTAAGAAGAATTAGGAACAAAGAGGTGAGAAGACGAAAAATAAATTTCACTAGTAATGTAACGAGACGACGAAATGTGTCAAGATGTACGGGACAAATTTATTATGGATTTTCGCGGACAAAAGGAAAGAGGGCCTAGAACACAAAATTTTCAGCCCCGGACTTATACATTTTTCGGATTCCTGCTAAGTTCTGAAACAAAACGAGCAGAAATTATATGATTATGAGCACATATAATAACACTGAGTGTGAATATGAATATCTTGGAAATTCGAGACAACAAAGGGTGTCCTACAGTGGAAAAAGTTTCCTGCCACATACAACGGTACCTTGGAAACCGAAATGTGAAGGAACGGGAATACCAATAAGATACGCCCATCTTTACGCTCTAAGCTCTACAGACGATCAGGTGATCATCGCACGGGAAGATCTCAGTTTTATGTTAAGAGAATTACAAGAAGACTACACAAGACAGGGCTAGAGATAAATTCTAATAAAATGAGTATACGGCAGGAGGCATAACATCTCTGTAAGTGGCCAATTGAGAAGGAGTTAAAGGGACACGGAAATGTCAGTACATTTTTATGGGGCACCAGAAGAATACGTGCTTCAGACAACTCAGTTCCATACTCTCGATAGGCATATTACAGGACATACTGAATATTATGGTGCCGACTACAATGACATAAGAAGGGGAAAATCGGGTCATAAACAGGAAATAACAGCAACAGAAACGGTCTGCTGGAGGCGGAATAAGAATATCTTTAAAAATCACACACACATGCGCGCGCGCGCGGAGAGAGAGAGAGAGAGAGAGAGAGAGAGAGAGAGAGAGAGAGAGAGAGAGAGAGAGAGAGAGAGAGAGAGAGAGAGATATCAGCGATTTTCATATTTCATTTCCCATTTGCCAACCGACATTTCAATCTGGTTTTGTACGCGGTCAGATTTTGTATTTGGTACGTCTGACATGGAACAACCTTGTATGTGCGAGATAACTGGTGAATTACACACGAGTTAGTCATGAAGCGGCGTACTAAACGCACAGAGATTAGTAGGCGATAAGTCAAACGCTGCGCTCGGTTAACTAATTTTTGTCGAACGACGCGCTGGGGAGTCAGTCGGTTTGTTCCATCTTACATTATCATGAGCAGTATATTCACAGTAATATCCAGACAATACGTGTCGGGAGGACATATGTACCCTGCCTGATACGACATATTCCCTCTGCGGTTAGTCTATTGCAAATATTTAACATTAATTGTCCCTACACATATAATTGTCCCTGCATCACTCGGCCGACATACATGTTCCTATCTATGGTAGCTGGATACAAAACTCGACCATTCAGAGTTAAAAACAGCAGTTATATACACGTCCGTCACCTTACTGGATATACAAGAATGTTACCACTAAGTAGCAATACGCGGCCTGTAGAGCCAATACGAGTCTATACAAGATTCCCTCACCGCGGATCCATCCACTGCATCTCGTTCTGCTGGTTCCGGATCCGGGTTTCGTTCGGAATTCTCAAGAGCGGCATTCTTTCTGAGGCCGTCGCGCGCCTTTGTCTTGTACTAGCGTTACTCGCAATATGGGTAGGTGGGTATCCGGCGGAAATGAGTGGAAAAGCGGGTATTTTTTTCTACCCGTGCCATCAGATATGTTTCACGGTTCACTAACCGTAAATGGTCAGCTGTCTGGTATTCCGAACAACTGACATCTTGCTCTCTGTAAGCTTGACGATGATATAGCTTGAAACATTCTTCATAACTTGTTATAGACGGCTGACAACGCAAATCGGAGTGGAAACTGTTCCCATCGTTCTCATCACTTACCATGGAGTCCACAAGTGATCCACAAGTCTAAGCTATAGAGAACGTCCCGTACTTAGTATTTCCTCTGTTGTTTAATATTAAAAGTTACTGTGTAATAATTGCCAAATGGGTTATGTGTGTGATAGAATATAGTAATCTGATCTAGTATTTGTTAAATGTTTAGGATACATATGTCAACAGATATATTCCCTAATTTATTCAACATCATCATCAACCGTTCAAGGCTTAGCAGCATTCTCCAATTCTGGCTAGCCTCAAGTTTCTCGCCGCCTTGATATCTGGCTGGTAATTATAAGCAAACCGTGAAATGCGGGTATTATCAATTCGTTGCAAATGGCTTTTCCATTTCTGTCTATACAACACTATCTTTTCTGCAACTGAAAATATATTCAAATCCTTTCTTAGATTCTCATTTTTTATACGGTCTGCTTTTGTACATCCCTTTACTGTTCTTAAGTATTCATTCATACTAATTTATTCATATCGATAGTTCGTCTGTACACCACTGAAACAAATTTTTATCTGTTCCACCACTCATGACATTGGTCGCCGAATCCAAAATAATGTTCTACTGTACTGTACTTTTTTTAACTTCCAATTCTACACGCAGTTCGAAAAAACTATGTTTCCGCGTTCGCAACGTTCACATCTTTTTCCTCTTCAACTGGCCACAGCAAGTAGGCCTACTTAATAAACAAGTCTTGTACAGTGTTTCACGGTGTGAACATCGGCTGCAACAAGGCTGATGCGAACATTAGAAGAATACGTGCGAAGAAAGAGAGAATGGTAGCGCGTGAGTAAAACGGCGAACTCTTATCACGTTCTCTCCCCTCTCTCGACACCTTACGCCACACTTAAATGTAGGGGTAATTCTTTGGAGAGTTCGGCGTAATCCACCGCTCTATAAAGACTGTCAGGCTTCTACCGTCACTATTTTGTGCCGAGTACTTGTTTATTACTTTTATCCAAATAACACTTAATTCGTCAGTCCTTTCGTACAAATATAAAAACGTATTGTTCACTACTTACGACAAACGGTAGCAATGACTGGGAGTTGCTGCCATCGCCACTTTATACGAACGGGGTGAAGTAACGCTCAGAACTGTAATGTCGACAGTTCTGAAACGTGCTATTTATAACACATTACGTAACACACTGTTTCATAACGTCGCTGAATTCCGATACGTACTTAGTCAACGACGCTGAACGCTAATACAAGTTTTACGTCAACAATCAGCTACAGAGGTAGAAAACCATTACAATGGTATGACGTACACAAGACCAAAATAAACCAAAATCAACGATTTGATTAAAAAAAAAAATAACGATAAGGATAAAAATGTCGCACATATAACGGGCACTATATAAGTTACTTAGTTACCCAAGAGTACAATATGATTATATCGACACAGAAAATGAAAGTAATAACCCTTTACAGAGACCTGTACTGTCCGATCTAAGATAGTCATCACCACTAGAATATTAGAACGGGTTAACCGTTTTAATAATCTTGGGAACGATATTAGTTACCACTATCCCCTTCTCTTTTTGATTTATATACAGACAAAAGACAAATAGCAGATGAACCTTCTAGCACATTTTATGATTGGTAACTCTGCAGTTGACACGCTGTTATTTGTTGACCAGGCTATCCTGTCGAACTCGGAGAGTGGGGGTAATTCTATTGCTGGCTCCGGGCGTATCACAGTTCAAATACTATTGTCTGCTACACAACAAACGACGCGGCTGTATTACAAAAATCAAGTAACACAATTTTCATCTGTTTTTAGTAAAATGACGGACATGTTGCACAACTTTTTTTAATTAAAATATTCATATTCCTAGTCAGATAGCCGGATACTCATTCTCACATCAGCGAATGAAAAATGCCTGCCACACGCAAGTATTATAACGGATGATGCACGAGAATATGTCTGCTTGTTTCTGTCAACAAACTTTCAGCAGAAGTAAACATCTATTATTATGAATGAGAACTAGAAATACACAAGACTGACTAACAAAATATCATGTAACACTGAATTATTAATGGATTTATACAGTTCGTTTGAAAAAAAAATCTGTACAAGTTGGATCACAGAGGTTAACTCTGTATGGGGAAAGAATCACATCCAAAGTCAGAGAGATTTGGAGATAATACTCGCAATGGTACAGCAGACCAAGGAATACAAATCCAAGTAAGAAAAATAGATACAAATACTTGGGAATGGGAAGATAACCCACAAAACCAAGAAGATAATTTACTCGGCCATCTTACAAAGAACAGTCCCGTACGGCTCTGAAACTTGGGAGCTTGGGAGATCAATCAAAAGGAACTCCCAAAGGATCCAAGCGGTGGAAATGGACTTCTGGAGAAGGTTTTATGTGACGGTCATGCTCTAGTGATGATGTTTATGTTTATCATGCTCTATAAATGAGGATATCAGGAGGTAATTTCATTTGAAAGACAATTTCAGACGATAAAATTACAAAAAAGGGACCCCGCAACACCCCGTTAGAGTCTATATGGGGAAAATAAAAAATCTGAATTGAGACAGGAAGACCGAGCAAAAATCCTAGTGTGGGTCTGATCAATTGTGGAGTACGGCAGGGGTGACCATTATCACCTTCTCTTTTAATTTATATATAGACGATGTCATACACATGAACTTTCCGAAGCATTTTATGATTGGTAACTCTGCAGTTGACACGTTATGTTTCTCATGACCAGGATATCCTGTCGAACTCGGAAAGCGGTTTGCAGATGGCTGTACAATCACTGAGGATTTACGAATTGAGTAATGTACAGATCGTACGAATCTGTAAGGATTTCGGATTACAGATCTCCACATTGAGGACCACAGTGATGGCTTTTCATGGAGCTGATCCGATACGAGCAAAATTATTGTAGAAGGTACTGATCTGGGGACGGTCAGTAATTTTGAACATCTAGGCTATAATGTCTCTTACATTAGGCCTACACACAATTACGTGGTGAAGAAGCTACATAATTTCAACCATATCTGTGGAACCATCAGGAGAACTCTAAAATCAGCGAGTACAGAAACACGCCTGAAGTTCTACAAGGCGTTGGCCAAAAAAAAGTGGACGCGTTGTCATCTAAACGTGTCATGTTAAATTAATTCAGCGTTATAAAACTGCAGAAATGATAAAACTCGTATAGAAACAGCGGGAGCGTAGCTGAATCTGTTTACGATCGATCAGTTAAATTGAAATTCCATTGAAATAATTGAATACGTCCGTAAAATGTATGGAAAATTTTGTACTGGATTTAAAGTAAAATTAAGCTTAAATTAGATAATAATAATAATAATGGCTCCCATGTATACCGTACCACCGGGTAGCTTAGGAGTAGGGAGGGTAGGCTGCCTAATGTGAGCCGTACGGCATACAAGGAAGGCAGTGTGGCCAGCACTACGCTTCAGCCGCCCATTATTATCCCCAGGATGTTATCCCAGGTACTCATTTTCAACAGGCTGAGTCGACCTGGGGGCTGAAAAACGCACCTTGATTTTATGGTGCGGGCCCGGGAATCGAACCCGGGACCTCTAGATTAGTAGTATGGTAGGTGCCATACCCACTGGTCTAATGAGCCGCCTAAATTATATAATGTAGTGCTAAAACCCTTGGGAAAAAAACAGGAAATTAATATATCTCATTATGCAGAACTTATCAGTTACCAGCTACGCTGGAGAATTATATGAATGCGCGATGCTAATGGCAATTTGTCACGTTTGTAACATTTTGTCTTCCCTTAAACAAAAGATGTAAGTTTCAAAATTAGTGGTCAATAATCATTTAAATAGAATACGCAACGCAGCTGCCGCTTTGTCTTGTAAGGAAATAACAGATGTTCTTCTCTGCCAATTTTTTTACTGGGTGTTCTAATTTTTCAAACAGTGTACGCTGCATCATGTGCTCCTGCATGAGGTGAAAAATTCTGAATTATCTGCTCTCCCAGTCTCTTTTGAAATTAGCGGCATTCATTCGTATAACCTAGTTGGCGACAAACGCGTTTACTTGAATTCAGTCTCACAAGGTAATGTAAAATTCTGATATTTTTCAAGACGATACAATTGATTTGTGATTCCACAATGCAATAACCACGTCTGTACCTGTACTGAACTGCTAACAATCTTCAAAAATATGTTTAGAGATAGGCTAAGTCCACAAAGTACGTACGACCGAAAATAACAATAATCACAGGCTATCGAGAAAAATTACGACGATAAAGAAAAAGTAAGAGAGGGATAATTGGCAATTAGGGTAATAGCAATTAGGATTTGTTGAGCTAACAAAACGTCGCTACGAGACGATCGTTAATTCAGAAAAATAAGACGAGTCTTGTAGGCCTGTTCTATTCAAACGATGCGTATTAAATAAATTATGCAAATACCTTTCGACTATTTACTGCCACTACTATTTACTCGGACCTGGTACTCCGAGGCCTGACGTGGAAAACTTTCCTTGTTTACTTAGACGATGTCATAGTCATCGGGAAGACTTTCAAAGACCATTTGGAAAACCTTAAGGAAGTTCTAACTAGAATTCACGGTGCACAACTGAAGCTGAGCCCGAAGAAGTGTTCTCTATTCGAGAAGGAAGTACAGTATCTGGGCCATCTGGTTTCGGCATCGGGTGTTAGCATGGGTCCTAATAAAGTAGACACCGTAAGAGACTGGCCGGTGCCGAAGAGTAAACACGACGTTCGGAGTTTCCTGGGGTTATGCTCATATTACAGACGTTTTGTGAAAGCCTTCGCTACTATTGCTAAACCACTACATGTGCTAACGGAAAACAAACGAAACTTCCAGTGATCACGGTCGAGAGAGTGTGATCAAGCATTTAGGACTTTGAAACTTGCATTATGTTCGCAGCCAATTCTCGCTTTCCCAGCTTCCGAAGGGAAGTACATCGTAGACACAGACGCATGCAATACTGGTCTAGGAGCAGTTTTATCTCAAGTGCAAAACGGTGAAGAACGAGTAATAGCGTATTACAGCAAAACGCTTTCTAAGCCAGAGAGAAATTATTGCGTTACAAGGAGAGAGTTGCTGGCAATCGTCCGAGCTTTGGAGCACTTCCATAAATACCTCTATGGGAGAGAGTTTTCACTACGTACCGACCATGCCGCGCTTGCATGGCTCTTGAGATTTAAAAATCCGGAAGGACAGTTGGCAAGGTGGCTCGAACGTCTGCAAGAGTACAACTTCAAGGTACAACATCGGCGGGGGCGCCTGCATGGTAATGCAGATGGCTTATCACGAGAAGACCGTGCTCGGAAGACTGCCGACATTGCCACAAAAAGGAAGAACAAAACTCAAGCGAACATGTTCAAGCCATCACGGTAGATTTCCTGGCAGACGGCTGGACAACACAAGACTGTCGACAAGAACAGATGACTGATGAAGACACCGGACCGATCTTGACAGCAAAAGAGGAAGGTCGCCGCCTGGATTGGAAAGATATCTGCCATGGTTCCGAAGTGCTGAAGGGCTACTGGGCACAATGGGAATCTCTCACCTTAGAAAACGGTTTGTTGAAAACGGCTTGGGAAAGTGCAGATGGACGAGACGTGGTCATGCATTCGATAGTTCCCCGAAGTAAAGTGCAGTCTGTTTTGGAGATGCATGATGGAATATCTGATGGGTTCATCTTCGCCACGACGTAGAGGATGGGTTCGGACGTGTGAAATATGTGCTGCAAGCAAGGGCCCACAAACCAGAAGCAGGGGAAAAACGAGACAGTATAACGTTGGACTGCCTTTCGAGAGAATTGCCATAGACATTGCTGAGACCATTCCCAGTTACTGACGATGACACCGGTACATCATGGTTGTAGGTGACTACTTTACTAAGTGGGTGGAAGCCTACGCAATTCCAAATCAGGAAGTTACCACTGTGGCAAAGCAGTTAGTTCACAACTTCTGTTGCCGTTATGGAGCCCCTATGGAAATCCATACGGATCAAGGGGAAAATTTCGAATCAGGAGTGTTTAAAGAATTATGCCGTCTACTCGGAATTCGAAAGACCAGGACAACGCCTCTGCATCCTCAGTCGGACGAGATGGTTGAGAGATTCAATATGACACTTGAGCAGCATCTTTCGAAGGTTGTTGACGAGAACTAAACAGACTGGGACCAACGTATACCACTATTCCTCATGGCGTATAGATCATCAGTACACGACACAACCGGCATGACTCCAGCAAAATTGGTGTTTGGGCGGGAGATTCGTCTTCCTGGGGACTTAATGTTCGGATCACCTGAGAGTCAGTCCCAAGAGCCACAGAATTATTCCTCGCAATTAGAAAACCAACTGCGAGAAATGAATCGCTTGGTAAGAGGACGGCTGGAGATTGCCAGTGATAAAATGAAAACTCGGTATGACGTTCGCAGCAATAGTGTGGGTTTCCAAGAAGGAGATCAGGTCTGGTTGTTCAACCCAAAGCGCCGTCGTGGTCGCTCACCTAAGTTGCAAACTAACTGGGAAGGACCATATACTGTGAAAAAAAGAATCAACGATGTTTTTAGTGAAAAAAAGAATCAACGATGTTGTTTATCGAATTCAACAGGAAGGACAACGAAAGTTCAAGGTCGTCCACCTAGATCGCCTGGGTAAGTATTACTTCAGAGACGGTTTGCCAGTTCGGGACGAACAGGGTTAAGGAGGGGGAAGTGTTACGACATCATAGAACAATCTACGTGTTTGTCGAACGTGCCAGAAGAATCTCGATGTAACGCGTGTGGCGTACGTGCTTGTCGACGCATTTTCGAGAGGTTTCTCGAAGGCGCCAGCCGCGCGGACTGAGTCAAGGCCGCAGTTAATTACGTAGTTCACACGAGCGCTAAGACGCAATTAGGAACATTCTGGTCTCTGAGCGCAGGTATAAATACATGGCGGCAGCGGCCTTAAGTTTCAGTAGAACAGCGATATATTTTCAGTGTGGTTCGAGAGTTATTATCGGGCGATATTACTGTGTACGTTCAAGTGGTTATTAGTGAAGTGCTGCGTTTTATAATCGGGCGGTATAATTGTAATTCAATTGTGTTTAATATTAGTGACATTTATTTGCGTGTGAACAATTTTTATTTGATTTGTTGTAGGAGACTGTGTTGTTAATTACGAACTGTTTAACTGTAAAAATTAAAGCTGGCGATAGTGACTTAATCGGTGTCTTGTACTTATTTTGTTTCCACTGTACCTACGACGCCTATCAAGTAGACCGTCGTAACAATGTCTATGGAAACATACATACACTTAAAAGCTAGGACTATACTATTTCACATTTAGTTATTACGGATATAAATTTAACTATAAAAAAAACAATGCAGCAATTCAAAAATTGTTGTGATTGTTGTGTGATTATCTGCGTTACAACTGTTATTTTGCTAAAAACATTGTAGAGTAATCGGGGTTTTCGTAATTTTTATGGTATATGAATATTTATCTAATATTCTTAATACTAATATCTAACTTCTCTAATGTAAAAAAGGTATCTGATAATAAGTGTATTTCGTTCAAAACAGTGAGCGAGTTCTGCATTTCAGGAAGCTTAACAGATAAATCCGTCCATTAAGATGGTATCGAGACTCACTTTCTGGTTATAACAGCAGTGTATGGTCACAACATAGTCCATTTACATAAATAATTAAATGTTTGGTTAAGGCCACGTTGTCTTCTGTATTTTTTATACCTGACTGAATACACTTAAAGCACTAACTCGGATAATAATATCGGTATGGAGAACCATACATGACTTCCATGTTCTAAGATTTATATTTAAAATCATTTTCGAAATGAAATATTCCCATAGAAACTACTTCTTTCTTGAGCCTTAACCACAGTACTGTGGTCATTAATGTATACCACCTCACGTCAGCGCACTCGATTTTCACTGATGATGGCAGTCGGTAGCACTGCCGAAACGTCTGGTTTTGTAGAAAACGTTGCACCACGGCCAAACAGCCCGGGAGAGAATTTTAACAACAAACTACTTCTTTGTTGCCGATAACGTAGTACACATGACATATAAATAAAAATTATCCCCTCCCCCTTCAACTATAATTTTCATTTATAAAAAATTACCCCCACCCCTTTGAACTACTCTCTTCATTTATAGTTATTTCATCTACGTTTCTACAGTGGATTATTATGACCTTCTTATCAGGATACTTTATTTATCAAAATTAAGTACTTTACTCTTGTTAAAACATAAAATGTTGCAGGTACTCTACCCTTTCCCCTCAACCGATCTTCACCAAAATCAATAGGCCTTGAGTCCTCTATAATTTAGGAAAGGATGCAAAACATTATTTGATTCTGTTTGAATTTGCGGAAGTTATCGTTCCCCATAGAAAAAATTCTACAGACAGACAGACACTTCGAAAAATGACTTTTCTTCATGTTTTGAGGGTAGTACAATGAGAATCAGCTCTTATCTCGAACACGATTTTTTCGCCATCACCATACTTCCATTTCCTTATGGAACATGGAAGTAAACAATTTTGTGTTTAGGTTAGGTTAGGTTATTGTGTGATTATCTGCGTTACAATTGTTATTTTGCTAAAAAAGATTGTGGAGTAATCGGGGTTTTCGTAATTTGTCTGATATATAAATATTTATCTAATATTCTTAATATTAACATCTAATTTTTCTAATATTAAGATCTATTTCATAGTAAGTGCATTTCGTTAAAAACAGTGAGCGAGTTCTGCATTTCAGGAAGCTTTAACAGATAAATCCATCCATTAAGATGGTATCGACACTCACTTTCTGGTTATAACATCAGTCTATGGTCACAACGTAGTCCATTTACATAAATAATTTAATGTTTGGTTAAGAGCACATTGTCTTCTGTATTTTTTCTACCTGACTGAATAAACTTAAAGTACGAATTCGGATAATACAAATATTTAATTTTCGTCATCGTTTACCATACTCACTATTAGAACATCGCTTTAATCTGATCCTTCCCACTGTACTATCCAGTACTGATACTTCTGCGCGATATTTTACTGTAGGCCTACCAAAAATTACTTTAAAGAAACAATTATTGCTTACAAACTAAACGGTTAATACCGTAACATTAAGTAGCAAGCAATACTTTTCGTAGTTACAAATTCAATGCAGAAATTCACAGAACAGGCTGTCCCCTCCCCCCAACTGTGACACCAAAATATATACGATACACATATTATTTTTCTCCTTCCACACACGCCCACGTGTCAAATATACGGCGCAGACGAATTAAAGCGTCAAATTGGCTAAATTATTAGAGCGGAAAGCAATTCAGCCCAGCTTGCAGCGGCACACCCCCCGCAGAGCAACCCCCTTACCGCTACACTCTACAGTCACACCAAATTAAGTGATGTCATGTCGTCTCGAGTGCCTCCACCCTAAATGGCGTACGTAAACTCAGCAATTTCACAATTACCACGTAAACGTTTCCAACAAAGTTTCCATCTATCCTTGTTCATCATTGAAGACGTAAGCCAGAGACAGAGACAGAGAGAGAGAGAGAGAGAGAGAGAGAGAGAGAGAGAGAGAGAGAGAGAGAGAGAGAGAGAGAGAGAGAGAGAGAGAGAGAGAGAGAGAGAGAGAGGGGGGGGGGGAGTGAGAAGGGATTTTGCGTGTTAACCTGAAAAGAGCTATACAGACGAATCAATTTTTGAAAGCGTTGTTCTATACACAGTTGACTGGCCGGACCGGAGCTCTAGTGTCAACTAGACTGGATAGAACAATCTGCAGGCGAACAACCCGTCCCTTGAATGCAATGTTCTCTGGTGCAGTGACCTTGCCGGTGTTGTCTCAAGGCGTTCGCTTTGGCAACGTCGCGACCATATGATTCACGCAGTGGGTCTCGGCGAGTGGAGACTCCGTTCACCGTACTGTGGGGCCGTCCCAGACTCCTCCCTTCCCTCTACTTCTGCTCAGCAATCGTACACGTGTTCTGTCTGGTGCAGAACCAAGCCTACGTAACAGAGAAAACGTTTGAATCCATTGAAATGGTCGACGCACTACTAGGTGTTTCACGCAGACGTCACTGCGGCATAGGTTAGACAAATGGCCTGATCTGACTTTCAACGCTTCTTGGCCTGCTGCATAGAGATCATCTACTTTCTAGCCCAGTGGCGTAACTACAGGGGGGTGTCAATTAAAGAGCTATTAAAAATTTCGGCGTTCATCAATAATCAGTTAACGTTGGCATATTTCGAATCCAGTTGCGTGTTTTAAAATAAGGCGTATAAATACAGTAATTGTAGAAATAAAAGGAATTAACAGTATTTGTTACTTAATCAAATAAAGTTAAGAGTTTTCTTGATAATGACAATTGCAGCCATTAAAAAAATACGTGCAAACCAGAAAACAAAGGCAGATCCTATTAATCTACCTTTATATTTTTCGCCCAGATACAGTTAATTTTTTTTTTTTTTTTAGTGCTATCTGAGTGTCGGTTGGATAAGTCTCGGTCTGTTTTGGGGACAAACCCCCTTCAGCCGGTGGAGAGTTTGTAGGATGACGAGAGCCAGTGCAGAACATGGAGGCATCAAGAAAAAGAAAAAAGACAGTGAAATTATTGTGTATGTGTGTTTAGTGTGGTTGGACTAGCTACTGGGTTAGGGGTGTGTATTAATGTCACACGGTAGTGTTGGATAGGGGTGTGTATTAATGTCACACGGTAGTGTTGGAACGGCACTGAGGAGCACCGCAGGACACAAAAGCTGTAACAGAACGTCAAACTTGGCGTCAAGAGAACAGCGGAAACTAGTTAGTGCAGAGAGGGTGTAAAGATCCGGAGATGAATGAGGCGGTATGGAAGTTAACGATAGCGATAGAGACGTCTATGCTTAGTACCTGTTGTTTTCAGGTGTTGTGTTCACAAATGTCAGCGGGCGGTTTGTGAGGAATGTGGTATTTGTGTGTTTCTAGTTGGTCTGTTGATGTAATTGGCCAGTGGATGGACGGGGAGGGGGTCACACAGTCTAGCGTACCGACGCGACGGTTGAATTTATGTAGGAAGCAGTCGGGGTCGGAGAAAATGATATTCAGACAGTAGACGATAACGTTGCTAATATTCACCATTCATCGTCTTCTTTAACCGGGCCATAAACAAGTCTTACAATCTTTCTTTCAAACCTTCTTTAGTGTATCTTGTTCCTTTTTTGCTACGGCTTAGCTATTAGCGCCAAAGTATAATGAAAGTGAAATATTAACTGACTTCGGACAGGATAACTCCAAAGGGGGGGAAGGGTAGCGCAGAGGTTTTAATAAGATGTGCGTAATGGAATGAGAACCGTTAGAGAAGCTACAAAAATAGTTTGGATCTCAATGCTATCGCTGATAAGAACAAGAAAATATTTCCAGCCTAGAAAGTGATGTCAGTAATTGTTTCTTATTAAATGAAAGTTCTTAAGAATCAGTTGTACGATAACAAATACACGACCACTTCAATTGTGTTCGGACTGCTTAATGAAGGAAACTGTCAGATATTACGGCGCAAGATAACAGTCATTAGAAATAAGATAAGAAGTAGGGCAGAGAGTGGGAGGGAGTGAACGAGTCACGAAACTGTGAAACTGGGTGGATATAAATAACGTTACATAAAACGTCGAAGAAAATGTTTCACAGTTTAAACTGTGCACCGTTTTTCAAATGTGTAATAAACATTTAATGCTCTGAATGGAAACGGAAATACTTATAAGAAGTTATGGATCAGTAAATAATGTGAATATACAGCGGCCGAGGAATTCGGGAACTCTAGACTCCGATGACAAAATGTAGATAATGTAGAGCGATACATCAAGTCTCTCAAAGTACATCGATTGGGCATGTTAACTGTATGCACGATAAACGAATCTTCAGAAGAACTATAGGTATTTTATTGAGCAGAAAGACAAGACAACGATGTTTCTGGGTTGTGGAAGATGGTCTCAAAAGGATACAAGTCTGCAGATGGAGAAAGGTATCCTGGGAGAGAAACAGCTGGACATGAAGTGTGAAGAAACCGAGATTCGTCTTGTGCAGTAGAGCCGCACTATGTTGGATGATATTGTTCGTAATTACGCTTAATTAATATTATTAGCGTCATCTTTAACGACTGTGAATGCACTTTTATCTGCTGGAGAAACTTGTTTTCTTACCTATTTCAACCTTCATGGCCTACACGAATTATGACCTATTTTTTTTCTGACACGAGAGAACTCTTTGTCGTGGAGTTCACGGAATGTCGCACCACAATCGCTCCGGAAGTGTGTATTGTCAGACATTTAAAAATGCCCGATGTGGATCACCGTGCACAAAGGAATGCAGGTGGCAGAACGTTGCGGCGATGGAATTCAAAAGCTCGTGAATGGCTAAACACATGTAGCCTCAACTTGGTTGCAGACTACATTGAAAAATAATGTAAAATTTCAGTGTTAATCTTTACAGACATACTATATAAATATTATGATTATTTTGATATTTTTTTAAATAAAGAAAACATTAATTGGCAAACCTATTTAGTAGGCCTATTTTTTTTTTCAAATTACTGGATATATCTTGTATTTTCTGATGACTGTAAAATTTTAAAAGACGAAACGTCAAGCGAAATTATACAAAGACGCCTTTAGCATACTTGGAGAAGATGATAATGACGAATCTTACACGTTTATACACGACTTGTTTTCTATAAAACCTTACGTCACACACAATCCTGTCACCTTCAGCCAGATGAGTGCTCTCCTTACAAACTAATAACTAGTACAAGCCCCCACCTCCTCTTCAATCTATTCTCGGTACAGATTTCCCCTTATCAACACATGATTAATGGTTCCTACAGTCAGTCGCCTGTATGATAAATCGATTCTGAGTACATTATTTTATCAGTACCGTACCGGAATCTTGTGCAACAACGGAATCGACTACTTGACACTTTTTCTGCTCGATTTTGTACGCCCGGGTCGATATTAACATCTCGAGTGGATGATTATTTCTTGGGCCTCGGGTTTGTTTTATTTACAGTGCCGGCTCGACTCGACCTGAAGGTTACCTGACGTCAACGAAATTTGCATACCGCTATGAAACTGTATTTTGATACACATGTAACGTAATTCTGCCTCAGAACAGAACAAAAAGCAGCACTTGTGTAATTAAAATTAAATACTAAGCAAATAAAACATAGTTAAGTTCCGAAATTTTCGTAGTAGCTTAGTTCTACTGTGGTAGCGGAATATTTTGTGGCCGTATAATATACGTAATGAATACACATAACTGCATTAAAGTTTATAATCAACTGCATCTTATTAAAGCCAACATTATGAACTGTAATAAGAAAAATAAAACCTGGAAAATACAAGGAACACAAGCAAAACAAACACGATGACACAGCAATGTAGCACGATAACAAACTTTACTTCACAACACAGGATTAATAATCGAATTGTTTTGTCGCGATTAGCCTACATAAATGCATATGTCCCCGAGGCTCACTGTTAAAGGTCAAACAGCTCATAAAGGCGGGGTTCAGCCTGGTCTGGCAACGAAGGATGACACCACTTCGCTTTCAATCGGCATTTCTTACTGCTTCCGCATTCATCCTCGTGTCCGTAACTGCAATATGGATTACATAGGGAATAGAAATTCAACAGACGCCACGACAGGGACGTATCTTGTCTTACTGCTTGTTTCTCAGTGTATGACTAATATATCGTATATCGAATTAAAAACCAACAAAATAATCTTTTTTGTCAATAATAGGTTAACCGAAGATCTCGCTTATGTTACTCTCTCTGAAGGCCATAGATTAGAAATAGCAGTCCGTGCTTTTGTCTCCCCAGTCGGTCCCCAATTAACTGATGAATACGAGTGTTGTAGACATACTATCGCTGTATGTGGCACGCATCGTGTTACTCGCCGCAAACAACAATGACGACATGTCGAGTAGTTATTGACGTTAAACCCATTAAAGTGGAGCAACGCCTCGCTTTAGTATGAAAATTCTGTAAATTTCAGAAACGTCTCACTCAGACTAGGTAACCTTGCTAGGGAAATTACAACGCCTACGCTAGTACGAAGTTGACAGGCCGGCAAGAGCGCACGCGTCACATCAAACAATAGTCAAACGCGCTGCGCCGCTTTATCGGTTACGCATTTACGTTTTGTTTACAAACTACGTAGATCTGTCGTTTGCACAAAAGTTAAACGTCCAAATCAGGTGTTTAAAACTTTCCGCGAATACGATCGAGACGCCTGATACAATGCCGTTTGTCGGCTAGTTCGAAATTATTATGAAGGCCGCGCAGCAACTGCTTGCAAACTTAAAAGAAACACTCCAGCAGCCAATTAATTACTTTGAAAAGTTCCAATCCCTGTTTATTTCGAATAATTGTGAATATTCATAATTTGAATAGTAGAATTTCCAACTTTATTATTATTAGATGTATGTGAGTGTTTCTACGTTGTAAAAGTCTTCCACGAGCAAAATTTAGTTAGCAATCAGTTCACATCCACATTTCACATTACTATAGGCGTTAGACAAGGAGATGATCTGCCCTCTTTACTCTTTGACTTAGTTTTAGAAGCAGTAATCAACGAGATGGAAATTAGGGAACACTATAGGAATAAAAGACACACAAATGCCTATGCTAATGATGTAGCCATTATAAGTGGAGGCAAAAACTCTTTGAAAGCAGCTTTAATGAATATATATGTAGGTGGCAATGGAGAGTGGACTGACAATAAAGGATAACAAACCCAAGTAGGCCTACAGTAAATGGAAATAACAAGAACATCATGTAATAACTTCTACAGGTCGAAAATCTTGAATTTGAACACGCAAGTGAATTTTCCTACCTAGGCTCACAAATAAACTACACTAACACCACAAGCAATTCAAATTCGAAAGGGTCCGAATAAAGTAGGATTTATTGGTATTTTACAACCATTTTCAGATGCTATTAAGTTATTTTACATGTTGGACGAGGATTATATTATGGTTCATATAAATATTTTGAAACTTGGGCTGTAGGAGTAGTTATTTTATTAATTTTAATGGCTACTGCTTTTTAGGCTAATAAAATTAACTGCACCTAAAATTGATCTTGCTCCAGCCAAGTGAAGGGAAAAAATAGTTAAATCGACTAGTTAAGGCGATAAACCTTAGTGGTAACCTATGTTACTATGCCTACTCAAAATTAATGAATTCGAAAGCACTGAACAAATGATTAAAATTAAAAGTATACAAAAGCACAATTCGACCACCTGTAACATGTGCATGTGAAACCTGGGTATTTGTGCAAAAAGATGAACAGTATTTAAATCTAATATACGGAGGAACAGATATAGTAAGATTTATAAACACTCGAAGAGTAGCCTGGCAATGAGCATGGAACAACACAGAATTCCCACAAAATTCTAGAATGGAGACCAGTAGGTAGGAGATGAAGAGAAAAGCCGAGAAAGAGATGGATTTGAGGAATGTAGGAGTAAGAAAATGGAAAGACTATGTAATAAGAGGGCTGAATGGAGAAAAACGTTGAAGGGGCTAAAACCCATACTGGGTTCTAATGACAGTAAAGAAAGACAAGCAAAATTTCATTACACAAAGTATCCCACATAACCATGCCTGCCAACGTCTCAAAATTAAAGTTAAGATTTTCCAAATTAATTACATAATATTAGATAACAAACAGACCTTGGACTTCGGGTATCTAGTGTTTGTGTTATACTACCGTTACATGCCGTTCAAAAGAGTTTTCACCTAATTTAGTTTTGAAAATATTTGAAAACATTATTTGAAAATATTTTTCAGTACTCAAACAGAGATAAAGTCATACTAAGTAATATTCGTGAAAGAATAGAAATGAATATACACAATGGTGTAACTAGTTTATGTTCGTGTGAAGAGGGATAAGACTAGCTTCAAGGTTGGCTTCCCTCATTTTCCTCACGGAAAATGAGAAATTCAGGATTCTTACCGCAAAATTTTATAAATATTCGATTATAATTAATTTCTGTACACACACAAAGTATTAGTTTTCGTGTCCAAAAGTCTGTAAAGTTGATTTATGATTTTATAAATTATTCAAGTTTTTAAAAATTTTCAACCTAACGTAGCAAAAAAACTAAAACGCATTGTCAAAATTATGTTTTTTATTTGTTTGGTACATTGAACATTCCTTTTGCATATATATGATCACAAATGAAATTTTTATTAAACCAATATTATTTTTATCAGATAATAGCAAATGTCCGTCATTACTTATCAGACATGTATCCTCAGAAATGTTTCATTGGGAAAGCAAATGAAACAGCTCATACAAAGATTTATTTTATTAATGATCAATACGTATTAGTTCTCAAGGTCATTTACCTCTCGGCGCGCTTATATTGTGGCAGTTTACTCACGTTCATCCTTTGCGATCTGATCCTTTCGTATCTTGAGGGTGTGGAAATCGGATATTTTTTTAGACACTAAAACAGTGTGGCAAATCGTCTTCAGACCAGAAAACTAACACCTATATTTAACAATTTAATCAGTATAAAGCCTAACATTAAAGGGTCACGGTAATGTGGTGAATTTCGGCTGTTAATCACCATTGACGTGCTTATCAAACAAATAATATTGGCGACGGTTCAGCACGCCGCGCCAGTGGCGTTTCTCTCTCGGTCTTGTAATAAAATTAATACCCACAGCGTACTGCGTGCTGTATCGTTTTTAGATAAGAGGCGTTATTTATTGACTGGCAGTTAATAAAATGATTGTAAAAGTTGCAATAAAATTATAACGGCCAGCATGTGTTTTGACCAGTACTACGGTATTGTGTTGGAACGGCGGCACTTTATTTTTATCACCGTTTGAAACAACGGCTTTGCCGCTGTGTGTTGTGTTGTAGTTTGTTTTACATGGAGTAGTACCACTTTGATGTCGCCAGTTGATACGAGAATGATTCTGCCTTTACCGACTTTGCTCCGTTAACGATTTTCGTGTTGTAAACCAACTGTTCTTTATTATTGCCGTAAAGAGCAGTACATAAAACACACGGTATAGCTCCGTGGATAACAGTCGGAAGCGTCTGATGTAATAACGTGTTCTTAAGCGGCCCATCCACTTACAGTTTTCCTTGCAAGTTTCTTGACTGGCAAGTCTTGAGCAATTTCCTTCTCAAGTCTCGACCAATTGCTTCGCAAGCCTCGACAAGGATCCTTGTCAGTTTTTATAGTGGATGGGCGCAACATGGCATGGCAAGGCCAAGAAAATGCTTGCGACAAGGATCCTTGCGGCATTCAAACCTTTTGGAAGTTTTCACTGCAAGTCACGTCAGTTTTTTCCGGCGCATGCGCTGTACACTACAGACGGTCCGTCAAGGTCACATACGCTTGCGCTATTTACAACTCGTACAGTTTGTTTTGTAGGTATTGGTTTGTCTATTATGTGTTATTGTGTATTTATTTACAGTGAATTATTTATTTATTATGTAACCGACTTCATCTATACCAAGTAATTTCTGTAACCGTGTGCATCATTTAATCGGGGTTCATCTAATGAATTTACGTGACTGTATAAGTTCCTTTGCAAAAACGAACTTTGCGACCAAAACCTGTCTTCTTTTTGCTTTCAGACACTTTGCTAAAATTACAGCAAACTATTTGACGGTTTTGAACGGGAGGCATATTGAAAACAACGATTGGATCACTGCAAAGTTTACTTGTAAATGGATGGGCAGTTTCAAGGAAACTTGCAAGGAAATGGGCCGAGCCTTGTCAAGGCTGTAGCAGCCTTTTCAAGGCTTGGCTAGCCTTGTCAAGGCTTCACACATTTCCTTGTCAGTTTTACTTGTTAATGGATGGGCCGCTTTAGTTGCGCTGCACTTACGAAGCTGCGTTTGTGGTCGAATCAAATTATATCGTTAGTTCCACGAGATTACCTTGTGAACAGGGGCGTAATAACGGGGGGCAGATGGTTGAAAACAGTTGACGAGTAATCTTGTTAATCTCGTGATTTTTAGGCTGTTTTATTATTGTTTTTTCAGTTGCGTACGTTAATATAGTAGTAACTCATTTTTAAATACAGAATAGAAACAGGAAATAGAAACGTGTGAAATATGAAATGTAGGAAAGTCAGTTCAGTCAGTGTCTTCTAACCAATGTTTCAGTAGCACGCAATTTTATTGTTATTGCCGTTTATTTTAATGGGATTGATTTCAGGAGGTTATCGCACGTTTTTTAGCTACTTTAAATGTAGTAAAATTGATTAGCCTTTACTTGTTTTTTCTTTTGTATGAAGTCGACTCAACCCCTCCCCAGACCAAATTCTAGACACGCCACTGCTTTTGAGTACACATTACCTCTGTGTTGCTACAATTAGTAGCCTATTCATCAACCACAGCATATGGTCTTCAGTGGAGACGACCCTTTCGTGCGGCGCACATTGAGCTGCGTGGCACAGTAAGGGCAGGGCAGGGCAGGGCACGAAAAAAACTGGCACAGTTGTCCACGTATATTGGATAATAGTTCCGTGTTGTAACCAAACTTTTCTGCGTGTAACCAAAAACATGGCGGATTTGAGCTCTGAGTCAGATTCGGATGCCGAGTTAGAAATATTATTATTACTCTATGAGAATTTAAGGAAGGTAAAGCTGTGGAAAAGTGAGTACATGAAAGAAAGAGGAACTCACGGGAAATTCGCACTAACAAGAGAATTCTCTAATGAACGATTTGTGAAATATTTCCGTCTGAATCGAGCGGAGTTTTGAGAAGCTCATAGCATGATACAACCTAGTATCACACGTTTTCTGTGTCAGATCCACAAGTGTGGGATTGGCCACGTCTGGCGCAGTGCTGCCCTGCCCTGCTCTGCGTCTCAATTCGCGTGACTACCCCTCCATAGATGGAGTCACAGAAACTGAGCTGCCCTGCGTAAGTCGCCTGCGTGTCAGTGTGCGCCGGCCTTTCTGTCGACCCATCTTCGGTTAACGAAGTGTAGAAACATGGCAACAACGTATTACTGTTTCACCCAGAAGGATGACAGTCCGCATCAAAGCAACTGTTGTGTGGTAGGCCTAATTAATTTTTTATCTCGCATCAGTGTGCTTTACGTTGTTGACGTGTTTCTATATGTGAACGGGTCGGTTCCGTGAAGGCGAGAAACTGCGGTTGATGAATAGTAACTGTGGCAACGTGAACACAAAAAAATTATCTCACGATACTAACGGTGGAATCTGATTGGTGCACAGAGGTAATGTTGGGAAGTGCTGCTCAATTAAGAACATTATATTGCATCAAAGGCTTCCGAATGTTAGTTAATCTTCCGAGGCAGTATTAACTACACTAATGCTAGATAAATAAATGACCACTGACAACAATTGCTTGCTGCCGCGACTGTCCTGACCGAGGGAGCTACAGTGACAGAGAAGTTTTAGCTGCACGATGTTAGAGGATGAACTGAGGACCAGATTGTAGTCGGCTATTCGTATATAACTAATCGATTGTTAAAAGATCGTTATAAAATTCTTCGCCTGCTGTCGTACATTCGTCTTCGGGGCCGGCCCTTATTTATCTATGATTCACTGTAAGTGTTAATGTTGCTGTTCTCTCATTCTCCAAAGTCGTTGTTTTTATAATGAAATGAAATTTCGTTTTATGAATAGAGCTGTAAGACGAGGGTGTCCCTTAGTATTCGCCGTTTTTAATGCACTTAGTGTTCACACATTTTTTATCATTTTTTTATCTACCTCCTGGTTATTTCTTATTCTCTATTCATCATCTTTAACCAAACCATAAACACGTCTTATGATCTTTTTTCAAACCTTCTTAGTGTTTCTTGTTCCTTTTTAAGATATACATAAATACTCTTAAAATGTAAAAATAAATGTACATAAAAATGTATGAATTATTATTTAAAGTTAAATAAATCAATTCAGTTTAGAGGCACGCACACAGAGATATTACATTCTAAAGTATTGCCTCGTAACTACCATATACAAAGATATTGGTTATTATAAGTATTCAATATTTAATCCAGTCTCAAAAGTAATTGTAAATAATTAAATTTTTGACCGACGGTTGATTTTCTTCTCTGTCTGTCTGTTTGTCTCCCTCCCTCTCCTCCTTCTCTCTCTGTCTCCATCTTTCTTTCTTTATCCTTTTCTCTCCATATACGCGCGGGTGTGTATGTGTGTGCGCGCGCGCAGATGAATATCAAATGGTAATAGGGAAAGGCTGCGCGTTGCTTCATGAGGGATCAGATGCAGAGTTATAAGGCGACTTGAAAAGAATACGTAACCAGAAGGGATGTGAAACGCATGCTCAATTGTAGCGTCATTGTAAGCCTGAGGGACATGGTAATTTGGGACATCTTTTTGGTGAAGTGGAACAGATCTAAACCGTATAAGAACATCGCGACGACTTAACAATTTTTTCGAATTATCCTGATTTCTTCCAATTTTTGACAGAGTGGTGTCTGTAATAAAGATATTTTTAGTGATTCTGTAAGACAATGTGCGTGTTCTTTTATATTCTAGTAGTACTCTGTCGTTTTGAAGGGGTCAGTTTCTTTTTTTCTCGTATATTCAAGTACCTACTGTAGTGTGTATAAATTTTCAGTGACTGCACATGAAACTGTGGCAGGAAGTTGTTGGTGATAAGAGCTGACCAGATTTATAAAACACTGCTATAATGTGAACCTGGCTGTGAATACCGCAACTAGCGGCTGGCGGCGCGTTGTACTGGCCATGCAACTGTCACACTAAACACAAAAGCCGCGCGGTCCTTTAGGGACTGTTAACCAGAGGTTTTTATAATGTGATAGAAAAGTAATAACCCTGAGGGTTATGGTAATAACCCTGAACTTAACGTGTTATTGCTCACTGTGGTGGGCAGGTAATTCCCAGTAAATGACACTGACAATGAAAACTTGTATTGATTATTATTGTATTGATTTTTATGACATTTGTAATTTATGTATGTACTTACGGGCAGTGAATGTTTTGTGTAGGTAAACAACACTTGTATGTAAACAGTTTTTTTTTCAATATTTATTAAGTTATTAGTTACATTATTACGTTGTTTCACACGACTCCTTTTTTTATTTTTTAAGTTTGCTTACGTGGGGTTATGCATGGTAAAATCTTCCTAATTAATTTGGAAAATCTTAACTTTAATTTTGAGACGTTGGCAGGCATGGTTATGTGGCATACTTTGTGTTATATAAATCTTAGAACATGGAAGTCATGTATGGTTCTCCATACCGATATTAGGTCTCAGCACAAAACTAACGGCTGTATTTAATAATCGTCTACCGTTTACAACAGTGGATGGAAATTGCCATACCAGCCAACCAAGAAGGAAAGGTGGTGTTAGTCGCAAGGGTAGTGGGTAGCGGTGCTACGACCGCGCAGGAAGATATTAATAATGTTTGGTGTCCAGATAATGTTTGTTAAATTTTACTCAAAATGGCAGTTGATGTCTCGTGCTAGTAATGGATATTACTATTGCTGTTGTCCTGGTTCCGTTTGGTGTTAGTTATGATGTAGTGGTGTTATTTTCCATTTGATAACCTCTGTAACATTTTTTGAGGTTGTACGTCAATGTTTTTGCACTATTTATATTTTTATATCTTCCGTCCGTAAATTCTGATCTGTACACTTTCACGAGTAACAATAGACTGATGACTTAAAGTCGTCGTTTTTGTGGTAATTTATAAAATGTCTTTTTCCTCTTCCCATTGTTTTTTACAAATTTACATGTCTTGGATTTGATTTCAAGTCATAAAAATTCATGACAAGTTTTCCTATTTATTGCTGTAACTTAATTATTTATTAATTTTATGAAAATCTAACTATTCAGCAATATTCTTAAGCTAATTTTACATAATTTGATATATAACTGGGTCTGTTTTAAGTTCAGATAAGCCTAAAATTTACAATTTTTGATATTTATTATAGGCCTTGTATTTTTTACAATTTTAGTATTTAAATGGTTTACAAGTGATTTTATGTTAAATATTCCTTTAAATAATTTTACTCACTCCATGATTACTGCTTGTTGTTAATAATTTGTTGTTATAATACTCCAATATTGATTAATTTACTTTTTATCTGAGTTGAGTACCCCTTAGGCCTAGTATTACATATTTTCAAATAAAGTTAATTTTATTCTTTTGTCTTTACTTTTGATAATATTTGTTTCTGTACTGATTACATTTTCATATCTTTGTTTTGCATGGACTAGTTTCTATTCATTATATACAGTTTGATTGGATTTATTTATTTGGGTTTGACTCTATGATAGTTGATTTTGGTTTAATTGCTGTTTTGTTTTTCTATTGTGGTTTGTTAGTTATTTTGCCCTATTACGCTTTATATGGTTTACAGTTTAATAATAATACAATATTCATATTAATTACTTGCCTTCTCTGCCTTAAGAAACTTGGAAATTATTGAACATTATTTCAAATACAACAGAATATCTTATATTTACTAATGTTTTTATATCACTTAAACATAATAAAAATATCTTACGCCTATTATTTTTTTATATATCATAGAATTATAATGGAAAAATCTAATTATTAGCAATATTTTCAGTCATTGACTGTCCTTTGTTTTTTGTTTCCTTTTATAACAAATTTAATCCTATTAAAACATCTTGTTACTAATGACACTTTCAGTTATTAACTGTTTTTTGTACTTACTATTATAACACAAAAAATTATTATTAAGAATATACCCCAAGCACCGATATCCAATCTCTGGGAACTGCAAGTAAAGGGGTACGGGGTTATATAATAATGTCCAGATGCCTGGTAGGTAGATCGTTTGAAATTGCCTTGTATAAAATAGAAATATCATTCAGCGTCTTAGGAGGGCCTATCAAAAATGTAAAAGAATTATTATAATTTGCTAGAACAATTAATGAAATGTCTTAGTAGTAACACGAGATAAAAGAAAATAGAAATAAGAAAGCAAGTGTATAAAATGAATTATTTTAATGATTAGTTGTCATAGTCAATAAATGTCATGTTAATGATTATGAATAAAAAAAAAATTAATGATAATAGATGTCAATAAGAGTGAAGAAGATAGAAGGGTAAATGTTTAAATGATATATATGTGAAGACAATTAATAGAATTGTGAGAGAAATATTCAAGTTGTATGTATTTAAGATCATGTTTAAGTAAGGACAACTTACAAGCTTAGTATAAAATTGTATAATATAATTGTGTTCCAAGATGTTAGTAAATAGAAAAGAAAAAATGTTTTTTTCTGTGAAAATGCTAGCGAGATATCAGAAAATATGGACTAACCAGAGACAGTAATAATAAAATAGGTTAGAAAACTATAGTGAATTAGGATATAGAAATACGTATTATTATTATTAATACCAATGTGCTATTTATAATTTAGTGATGATAGAAAGTATGATGGTCACTAAGAATGCTATATATATGTGGTAAGTTTTTTTAAAGCCAATTAATTTGGAGATATTGATGCATATTTTAGTAAGTTGTGACATAAAAATTAAATGTATAAAAGGATACAAAGAAAATTAATCCTAAAGGCAAGAAATATTAATACCAGTATCGAATAATTTGTGTAATTGAATTTTGTAGATATTGAAATATTATATGAAGAATAGTTAAGGAGAATTACAA
Source organism: Magicicada septendecula (assembly GCA_034769895.1). NCBI lineage: Eukaryota > Metazoa > Arthropoda > Insecta > Hemiptera > Cicadidae > Magicicada > Magicicada septendecula. The sequence continues at coordinate 214,389,183 of CM068373.1, forward strand.
ATTTAGTTTAAGATTTTGACTAAATATAAATTTGTAAATATAATAACATGTTAATTAGAGTGAAATAAAAACGGATTCATTTAGGATGTTGAAAGCGAAAGTACTTTAGAGGGGCTGGGGTGTGTTTACCATTATGTAACGAACCTTTTTCTGTTACGCTGAGAATATAGGTCAACGAGTAAATGTAAACAACACTATACTAGGTCCAATGAAGAACGAGCCACTACAAGGCAACACAAAGTACACATATTGGGAAGCAGATTTTGGCATTTAAACCTTACTTAAAGGGCGCAAAATTTTGGATCAATTTTGGATGTACAGAGTCCATCCAAATTGACAAAATTTGGGGACAATATAACACACACAAAAAAAAAAAATTTTTCGAAAAGTTTTATTTTATAATCTGCAGTAAGGAATGTCGCTGAAAGCAATAACGAAGGGTGTATGTGTGGAAAACATATTTTGTAAGGGACAAAAGGGGAACGAGCAAGCAAGCTGTAGTGACGGACAGGTCATAAATTTCGTAGGCAGCTGCGACGCGTACCCTGTTAACAGAGTTCACTGCTCCCGGTACGTAGAACACCAGTTTTTTGTGAAAACACATTGATTCCATAGAAAACTACATACAATGTGTACAGAGCCATTAAAGGAGAAAAGGCTTAACAATGGTCAAGCATACATGTGTACGCCAGCTGTCAGGAGAAAGCGACGAAGGGTGGATTGATTTGAAGGACTCCAGCGGTCGATGACAGGGTTTTGACCTTACTTGGAAACGAAAGCGCAGAGAGTACGTCCAAACTCAAGGATGGGGTGTTGCCTGGCAACTAAAAGAAAAAACCAACTTTCAAAGAAGGGTAGGCGAGGCCCTTGAACAACAATAGATAATAACGGCAGAGCGACGAAGTTAAGAAACAATGAAAATGGAAGAGAAACTCAGAGTTGTCACTGAAGACTTTAAAAAAAAACGACAGATACAATTTATTGCTGCGTTGGCTGGAAATGTCAACGACCTCAAAATACGAAGCAAGGGAAGAATCTGGTGGGGAACCAGGAGCCCTATCAGAGAACGCCTTTGAAAAGATAGGTGGTATTTGGACTTGGAGGGAAAAATATGAAACCAATAAGGACACGGCGTCGTTGGAATCAGGAGTCTGGTGGGAGATTTGGTAAGGAAAATATAGGAAGGAGACAGGAACGCGCTCAGGGGAGTTCTAACAAAATTTCGGACGCGATCGGAGTGAAGTCGGTGACGGGAGAAATTAGCATTTTATCGAACTTAGAATAATTTGATACACAGTGTGAGAAGGTAGTTTTCGAACTTATAACAAAAATTAATACAGTCATTACAAGCAAACGAACTATGAAGTAGAGTCACACTATTAGCCTACCAGTGAACATTAACTGAAACAAATAGTAATCAGACAATAATGTGATTTCAGTGTATAAAAAAAAAAACACTTTACAACAATAACTTTTAAGAACGTTTAACAACACAAACTACATTCATGAACACTTAATAACCAGACATACCGCAACAAAGGTGCGTGATATTAATTCAGGTTTGAAATAATTTACGATGTCGATGTACAACAAAGAATGCTAACTTTTATTCATAAATTATAATCCGAATGCGTGGAGTTGGTGAGTGAAGTGTCTGTGAGTGACATCGTGGAATTCATCCAGTGCCATCTATCATCTGGAGGAGTTATCTGCACGATTATGGAACGAGCGACATGAGACCTTCATCAACATCACCGCAACTACCGAGTGATTGGATATTCGAATACCAAGTATAGTAAAACATGTCTTAATTAATTTAGGTCCACTGTCTGTCATCTCAAAGAATCCACACACAATAAAATTCAATAAAGTAATCGCAAGGGAATTAAAGAAATCGATTCTAAAGTTTGTGTAGAAGTAAAATTATCATTGTTTATCAGTTTGGAGTAATGTTTATTTCCAAGTTCTAAATGAATCCGTAATTACAAAATATAGTAACAACTTAAGAGATATTCATATTAAGAATTTATAAGAGGAAGCTAAACATTATAAGTTACTTAAGTACTAAACGCAATTGATGAATGATCATTAATATGCAACCATTAGATTGAGTTTGGATAACTAATTTTATTAATGTATTATTTTGATATTTACAATTTAATGAGTATTTGATAATTACAAATTTAATGAGTATTCAAATTTTATTAATGTATTATTGTTTGATATTTACGATTCAGCCATGAGTATTAAATTTTGGTAATGTGTTAATGTTATATATTTACAAGTACTAATGAGTACGTAGAATTTTGTGCTATCTTAATATTTACAAGTAATAGCAAACTAATGTGAATAAATTTAAGAGTTATCAGTAGAAATGAGCATTTATTATTTTAACCCTGAGATAAAGAGAAATAACAGTAATTGTTAAAATTTAATGTGAAATTGGCGTCCACACGCGGGACATTAAATAGATAATAACAAAAATAATAGTTATAAATTGGCGCCGCACCGCACGGCTTGATAAAATAGTAAGCTAGGGCAGTGACAGACAGTGGCTAGCAATAAGTTTAAAATAAGTACATGTAAGTAGCTTAAGCTATATTATTGTTGTCGTATATCGGTCTCTAAGTCTCTGAATGATAACCCGAAGTCAAGCTAAAATGGCATCTAGTGGAGAGAATTCAAATGAGTTTGATGTCAATAACCAGATGGGCTATGAGCAGCCTGAGGACGGAAACGTAATGAATGAAGAAAGCTCAACAACCGGTGCAGGAACTAGGGCCGGGGGACCGCAATCACAGTCGCAGTCATCTGAAGCAGATTTCCAAATGTTAATGGCATTGATGAAAAAACAATTTGAAGAATCGAAAAAATTACATGAAGAAACAAGGAAGCAAATAGATGAAAGAATTAAAGAATCGGAGAAGAAGAACGAAGAAATGCACAAGAGAACGGAAGAAAGAATCGTCGAGAAATTAGACAAAGAAATAGAGTTAATGAGTAGAGATTTACGAGGACAAATCCACCAGGTGGGTACTGATTTACAAAAACAATCAGAAAAATTGGAAGAAAACAAATTAGATGGAAATACTATGGATCAAATTGACACCGAGTATCAATCTTCAACAACTAAAGCATTGTCTGCACATCATGCCTCAAGATCAAAAGAAAGCTCTACAATTATTAATGGTAGATATGAAGATGATAAAGACACTTGTACTGTGTTTGTTAGCAACTTACCAAACATAACTACAAAAAAGAAAATAAGCAAATATTTCAGGAAGTTTGGTACGGTTGTAAGTACGAGATTGCGATATCTGCAGGATCTGATCCACGATTTCCCAAAAGACGTACTGTTATTAAGAAAGAGTTTCATAAAGACAGAACAAATATCCATGCATATGTACGTTTTACTGATGAAAATAGTGCATATCGTGCGTTGGAAGCAAATGGTAATGTGTATGAGGGTCACCACCTGAGAATTGAGTCAGCTAACACGAAGGCTGAAGAAAAGCAGAGAACTAAAAAGAAAAAATTGAGTACTACAATTAATATTACCAGTACTGATAGAAAAATTAGAAGTAGGACTGGGGAAGTACGTACAAATTTTGAAACCAAACCTGAGATTAAGAAGATGAAAACCCGTTCTTATGAGTATCAAGGGCGAACTGCGTTAGCACGAAAGAAGAAAAGGATGAAATTTGCTGGACTATTCAAGAATATTGTGAAGATTGGTATGAGAACGAAAGGAAGATTTCAAGCAATGAAGATGAGATTTCGTAGAAGTCTTGAAAATAAAACCTTATTATGTGAGTACGCGGACAGGAAAACGAAAATAATTAAAACGCCACAAGCTGTCAAAGAACGTATTTGTCAGAGGGTTGAAAAGAAGAGACGACAAAAAAAAACCCAGCGCGTACATAAATAATGGTAATATGACCGGGGAAAGTTGTCGAAAAAGGATGAGGGGAACCACTTTCAACACTATCATAAAAGAAAGAGAGAGAGAGAGAGGTCATAAATTCCTTAAGTGTCAACGGCCGACTGAAGGGTAAGTGTGAAACGAAACTCACGAATTCAATACCCTTACTAATTACCAACAAAATGTGTTGTAACGGAACTCACTTAACAAAACGTACAACTATGCCTCCACAAATAGAAAATTAAAAGTAATAAAATGTAACGGATTAAAGAAAACAATCTTAAGAATATCCGAAAATTTAATAATTAAGTTAGATAATATTGGGTAAAATACCTTAGATAAGATTGGTTGTGTAAGATTACATTAACCGAAGAAAATAAATAGATATGAATATAATATGAATAAAATTAAATAAATGGTAAATAAAAAAAAACATTGCCGTGAAAGTACGGAATATTAATGAAGAAAATTAATAGCGAATTAAATAGTAAGATGAGTTATACGAAGGAGCAGAAGGAAATTGATCATTAAGGAATGAAGGTCACGAATGGATAAACAAATGAGAATTATGCATACCCAAGAATTAATTGATATGGATTGAAACAAAAGCACCACCAGGGCATGACAACATGATGAACCCGAGAAAAAAAAAATGGAATTTCCTCGACCAAAAGGCACCAGAAGGCTGAAGTAGCTGTGATTAAGGAATGCTTGGAATGGGATTATTAAGAATATACCCAAAGCACCGATATCCAATCTCTGGGAACTGCAAGTAAAGGGGTACGGGGTTATATAATAATGTCCAGATGCCTGGTAGGTAGATCGTTTGAAATTGCCTTGTATAAAATAGAAATATCATTCAGCGTCTTAGGAGGGCCTATCAAAAATGTAAAAGAATTATTATAATTTGCTAGAACAATTAATGAAATGTCTTAGTAGTAACACGAGATAAAAGAAAATAGAAATAAGAAAGCAAGTGTATAAAATGAATTATTTTAATGATTAGTTGTCATAGTCAATAAATGTCATGTTAATGATTATGAATAAAAAAAAAATTAATGATAATAGATGTCAATAAGAGTGAAGAAGATAGAAGGGTAAATGTTTAAATGATATATATGTGAAGACAATTAATAGAATTGTGAGAGAAATATTAAAGTTGTATGTATTTAAGATCATGTTTAAGTAAGGACAACTTACAAGCTTAGTATAAAATTGTATAATATAATTGTGTTCCAAGATGTTAGTAAATAGAAAAGAAAAAATGTTTTTTTCTGTGAAAATGCTAGCGAGATATCAGAAAATATGGACTAACCAGAGACAGTAATAATAAAATAGGTTAGAAAACTATAGTGAATTAGGATATAGAAATACGTATTATTATTATTAATACCAATGTGCTATTTATAATTTAGTGATGATAGAAAGTATGATGGTCACTAAGAATGCTATATATATGTGGTAAGTTTTTTTAAAGCCAATTAATTTGGAGATATTGATGCATATTTTAGTAAGTTGTGACATAAAAATTAAATGTATAAAAGGATACAAAGAAAATTAATCCTAAAGGCAAGAAATATTAATACCAGTATCGAATAATTTGTGTAATTGAATTTTGTAGATATTGAAATATTATATGAAGAATAGTTAAGGAGAATTACAAATTTAGTTTAAGATTTTGACTAAATATAAATTTGTAAATATAATAACATGTTAATTAGAGTGAAAGAAAAACGGATTCATTTAGGATGTTGAAAGCGAAAGTACTTTAGAGGGGCTGGGGTGTGTTTACCATTATGTAACGAACCTTTTTCTGTTACGCTGAGAATATAGGTCAACGAGTAAATGTAAACAACACTATACTAGGTCCAATGAAGAACGAGCCACTACAAGGCAACACAAAGTACACATATTGGGAAGCAGTTTTGGCATTTAAACCTTACTTAAAGGGCGCAAAATTTTGGATCAATTTTGGATGTACAGAGTCCATCCAAATTGACAAAATTTGGGGACAATATAACACACACAAAAAAAAAAAATTTTTCGAAAAGTTTTATTTTATAATCTGCAGTAAGGAATGTCGCTGAAAGCAATAACGAAGGGTGTATGTGTGGAAAACATATTTTGTAAGGGACAAAAGGGGAACGAGCAAGCAAGCTGTAGTGACGGACAGGTCATAAATTTCGTAGGCAGCTGCGACGCGTACCCTGTTAACAGAGTTCACTGCTCCCGGTACGTAGAACACCAGTTTTTTGTGAAAACACATTGATTCCATAGAAAACTACATACAATGTGTACAGAGCCATTAAAGGAGAAAAGGCTTAACAATGGTCAAGCATACATGTGTACGCCAGCTGTCAGGAGAAAGCGACGAAGGGTGGATTGATTTGAAGGACTCCAGCGGTCGATGACAGGGTTTTGACCTTACTTGGAAACGAAAGCGCAGAGAGTACGTCCAAACTCAAGGATGGGGTGTTGCCTGGCAACTAAAAGAAAAAACCAACTTTCAAAGAAGGGTAGGCGAGGCCCTTGAACAACAATAGATAATAACGGCAGAGCGACGAAGTTAAGAAACAATGAAAATGGAAGAGAAACTCAGAGTTGTCACTGAAGCCCTACCAGAGCTCCAGAGCTTGAGAGTTGTCTGAGTTGGCCCTATCAGAGAACGCCTTTGAAAAGATAGGTGGTATTTGGACTTGGAGGGAAAAATATGAAACCAATAAGGACACGGCGTCGTTGGAATCAGGAGTCTGGTGGGAGATTTGGTAAGGAAAATATAGGAAGGAGACAGGAACGCGCTCAGGGGAGTTCTAACAAAATTTCGGACGCGATCGGAGTGAAGTCGGTGACGGGAGAAATTAGCATTTTATCGAACTTAGAATAATTTGATACACAGTGTGAGAAGGTAGTTTTCGAACTTATAACAAAAATTAATACAGTCATTACAAGCAAACGAACTATGAAGTAGAGTCACACTATTAGCCTACCAGTGAACATTAACTGAAACAAATAGTAATCAGACAATAATGTGATTTCAGTGTATAAAAAAAAAACACTTTACAACAATAACTTTTAAGAACGTTTAACAACACAAACTACATTCATGAACACTTAATAACCAGACATACCGCAACAAAGGTGCGTGATATTAATTCAGGTTTGAAATAATTTACGATGTCGATGTACAACAAAGAATGCTAACTTTTATTCATAAATTATAATCCGAATGCGTGGAGTTGGTGAGTGAAGTGTCTGTGAGTGACATCGTGGAATTCATCCAGTGCCATCTATCATCTGGAGGAGTTATCTGCACGATTATGGAACGAGCGACATGAGACCTTCATCAACATCACCGCAACTACCGAGTGATTGGATATTCGAATACCAAGTATAGTAAAACATGTCTTAATTAATTTAGGTCCACTGTCTGTCATCTCAAAGAATCCACACACAATAAAATTCAATAAAGTAATCGCAAGGGAATTAAAGAAATCGATTCTAAAGTTTGTGTAGAAGTAAAATTATCATTGTTTATCAGTTTGGAGTAATGTTTATTTCCAAGTTCTAAATGAATCCGTAATTACAAAATATAGTAACAACTTAAGAGATATTCATATTAAGAATTTATAAGAGGAAGCTAAACATTATAAGTTACTTAAGTACTAAACGCAATTGATGAATGATCATTAATATGCAACCATTAGATTGAGTTTGGATAACTAATTTTATTAATGTATTATTTTGATATTTACAATTTAATGAGTATTTGATAATTACAAATTTAATGAGTATTCAAATTTTATTAATGTATTATTGTTTGATATTTACGATTCAGCCATGAGTATTAAATTTTGGTAATGTGTTAATGTTATATATTTACAAGTACTAATGAGTACGTAGAATTTTGTGCTATCTTAATATTTACAAGTAATAGCAAACTAATGTGAATAAATTTAAGAGTTATCAGTAGAAATGAGCATTTATTATTTTAACCCTGAGATAAAGAGAAATAACAGTAATTGTTAAAATTTAATGTGAAATTGGCGTCCACACGCGGGACATTAAATAGATAATAACAAAATTTATTGTTAAACTATACCTAATTTGATAAAACAATAAAATAAAACCATCTTATAACTATTAAATTCTTATATTACTTAATCTTTAAAGCACTTTTATCATTAAAACTATTCTTAGTCATTAGGCTGTCTTTTATTCTTAGGTTTTTTTATAGGGTATTTTTCTACACTGATGGTAGTCTTTTTTAAAGGATTTCTATTTCCTACACTATTCTTTATTATAATGTGTCACTTATTATTTTCTACACTGACTGTAGTCTCTAACTTGTATTGTTTTTATTACGGTATTTCACCTTACATTTCCTACACTAATGGTAGTCTTTTTAAATGATTTCTTACACTATGGTAAGTTTTGGTTGGTTTCTACACTATTGGTAGTCTTTTGGTTTGTTTTCACTCTGTTCTTAAATTAGGCTTACATTTTAGTTTACAATTTTATTTTAACTGCATTGTATCCTGTAACTTGTGTTATTTGGTCTGACATTTATCATTGGTTTCAATTATGTAAAAAATTGGGTATATTCATTCATCATAATGTTTTAGTGGATATCCTTTCTTGTTTATATATTCCTTTTATGAACCTTGACATATTTTGTCTCTTCCTTCTTATTAGATTAGTATTTCCTTATCTTGTGGTTTCATGTCCTTATTTTATTACAGCTTCTTATTAATTTGTCATTGGTTTTATATCTTGGGGTTTTCTGCTTATTAATTTAATAAATTTCCCCTTATTAATATTTTGTTTACCTTTTACTTTTGTCTTTTCATTTACTGCTCCCCAACCTACTGGGTATACTGCTGTTGTACTGGGGTTTTACATAGTTGGTTATTTATATATGGACCAAGAGTTTTCTTTGTTCTTCAGTTTAATTTTATTAACATTTTATCGACTTAATGATCAGCTTCTTTAGTTTATTTTTTAACCATTTATTTTTTCTCACTCACTATTGACATTTTCTTCATTCATGTTGTATTAAGTTAAATTTTAAGGTGATAATTCTGTTATGCTACAACGTATACCACCTCACGTTAGCGCACTCGATTTTCACTGATGATGGCAGTCGATAGCACTGCCGAAACGTCTGGTTTTGTAGAAAACATTGGACCACGTCAAACAGCCCGGGAAGGAATTTTAACAAGAAATTACTTCTTTGTTGCCGATAACATAGCACACATGACATATAAATAAAAATTATCCCCTCCCCCTTCAACTATCATTTTCATTTATAGAAAATTATACCCCACAACCTTCAACTAGCCTCTTCATTTATAGATATTTCATCTAGGTTTCTACAGTGGATTATTATGATCTTCTTTTCAGGATACTTTGTTTATCAAAATTAAGTACTTTACTCTTGTTAAAACAAAAAACGTTGCAGGGAAACTAACCTTTCCCCTTAACCGATCTTCAACAAAATCAATAGGCCTTGAGTCCTCTACAATTCAGGGACGTATGCAAAAAATTATTTGATTCTGTTTGAATGTGCGGCAGTTATCGTTCGTCATAGAAAAAATTACCTTTGTTAAAACATAAAACGTTGCAGGTAAACTACCCCTTTCTCTTAACCGATCTTCACCAAAATCAATAGGCCTTGAGTCCTCTACAATTCAGGAACGTATATAAAAAAGTATTTGATTCTGTTTGAATTTGCGGCTGTTATCGTTTTCCATAGAAAAAATTCTACACACAGACAATATTCGAAAAATGACTTTTCTTCATGTTTTGAGGGTAGTACAATCAGAATCAGCCCTTATCTCGAACACGATTTTTTACGCCATGACCATACTTTCATTTCCTTATGGAACGTGGAAGTAAAAACGAACGTGTTGCGGCTTGGCCTGTGTATCAACGCAGCTGTCAGTTGCCGGTTGAAAGTTCGATTGCGAAACTGACGTTCTGGTCAATCAATGCGTCGCCTGTTTTTGTATTTCAAACGGTTTATTTTATTTTTTCTTAAGCATAACCACCAATCCGATAGAAACGTTAAAATCTTGTAGTATTCAAACGAACAGTCAACCAAAGTATAAGGAAGTCGTGTGGCTTGCGTTAAAGTTATTGAAACATTAAATATTGATTCCACAAAAACACCCGCTCTGTCAGGTAGGCAAAAAAACCACACGCGTCAAAACAATACAGCTGATATGATTATAGACCATACGGTTATCATGACATTTCGCATGCGAACGGTGTGTGTTATTTACATAACGTTGTTCTAATTTTGTAGTTTATTATTAGAGGTCAGAACGAAGAAAAAAGTTTACCAAGCACGACAGTAACAATTTATTGTAGAGCCAACGGTAAATTTCAGCCGTCCATTACTACCGCAGAATGTTATCCGCAGACTGACCGCACCCTGATTTTACGGTACACACGAGAATAGAACCCGGGACCTTCGAATTAGCAGTCAGAAGCTATACCCACTGGTCTACTAAGACCGCCATTACATTTTATAAAAAATATTCAATTTTATACTTAGAGCAATTTGTTGGCATCACTAAGTATGGCATAGCCTATTAGTACGGGCACCAAGTGACTCTAAGATAAGGCATTCCCCTAACAAGTACTAACCCCCCTCCTGAAGGGAGGATACGTGTGTAAAAGGTACCTTCTCTTGTTCTTGAGGTAGGAACCGCTCGTAAAAGAGGAAGAGTCACTTAACTGGTGTACGGTATACGATCCAAATGGCAAGAGAAACAACTGCAACTCACTGCAAGAGGAACTGTAGAGAACATCAACCCACCTAGGATAAAAAAAAAAACAGAAATAAACTCTGAGAAAAAAAACTTGGTCTTAAAACTGGGATGACCAATTTGAGACAGCTTCCGATTGAGATATCGGATAGTTTTATACCCAGAAAAAGACGTTACAAACTCAACATTGTCTTCATGAACAAGTGCAACGAACGCCCTAAGGAAATCTGCCTGTACATATATAGTTGGTTCAAAAAACGCTGTTAAACTGTGTTCCAAGTTGAAGATGGAAACGAGGTAGAACCAGGGTCCACGATCAATACTTACTGGTCATAGTACTTTTTTAGTTCAAAAGTGATTAAAAACATCCCTTTTAAAAACTCAGTGAGTGTTTAGTATTCTACTTAATACTGTCTTTCATATTCTTTACCGATTTCACAGATCTTACTCTTAAGTAGCCCGCAAAACTGCAATTGTTTGTATCAGCTCCGACCCCCCTGCTTTGCAGCAAATCGATGACCCGTCGCCTCGAAAACGTATCGTCACATACGTTCACGTATATGCCGCCGATGGTTACCTACGCGATCCCTTTGTGGAGCTACTTGGCCAAGACCTATACGCGAAAGCTTCGGGCATGGGCATGTAAAGCGCACTACTTTACTTCGAACCAGACTATACGAGAACCCCTACGTTTCCAGAAAGTTCTACCGCTCCTGTGCCCGCTTCCGGGATAAGATGTATCCCTTCACAAAAGCCCTCGGCCAAAAGCCATCTGTGTCAGCTGAATCTTGGACCCGGCCTCGGCGAACCCTAACACTGAATTAGACTATGTCTAATCGAAACTCTACGGCCGGTAGCAGGCCACATCTAGAGAACCCCTCAGACTTCGTGGTTCTCAAAGGGCTTAGCCCTTCGTGTGCACAACCCTCCTCCTGTGAATCTTACTCTTTGACAATTTCTGCCATTTCATCGCAGTTAATGCTACTTCAATCGCACCGTAGAGTCTCGCCGTAAATTTTCACTTTGCTGATGCAGAGTTATTAAACGTTATGTACCTTTTTCAAGTTTATTCTCGGCCCGACCTTCATACATATACGGTTAACTTCAATAATTTTTCCACCTCCGCGGCACTGACCATAACCTTTCAAATATTAAGACTTAATAACACCAAATAATAACACCACAATTATTTCACTGACCATAGCATGTCAAATATTGGCTACAAAAGTAAATTTTTTTTAATTTCTCTGTTTAAAAGCCAGACGTCGATTTACCGCCGGCGTGAGTGATTACCTTTATAGAACTTTAATTACACATCTTTCCGTCTTATTATGCGCATTATAAACGTCTGTTAATTATTTACATGTATCAAACTATTCACTATAATGTCCACGTCTGCATAGCCTACACAAATCGCTGCTGTGTGTTGTTCACGGCGCAAACTCTGTACAAGAATGCGGCACAACTATTCCGTACGACCCCTGCTGTAATAGGTTAATCATTTTCCAGCTCCTGGAATTCGCAGCTTTGTCGCTGCACAAGTATGTTACCCCGTCAGACTTGTAACCGGTTAACGATAAACCTTTACACGTTTGTAGAGGAATTTACAAAGCGACAACCCTTGTTGCTATGTCGGTGACAATAACACGCCAGAACTGTCGCTGAGTGACATTAAGTTACTAACGAGTCGGACTGGAACGGGAACGCGAGAGTACGGCGTTACCGGGACGAACATCGTACAGAAACGAGTCAATAGTTGCATTACGCCTCAACGATTCTATTACAAAGGACTTAATGCACAGAAGAACCATACACAGACGGTGATCTCAGAATGTTGTTCATGTATGTGCTACATTGGCGGGATCGAAACTGTGTGAGTGGATCTTAATTCCAAAACTCACAACGTAGGCGGTAATTAGCCCGCTTTAATTACTGTTGAATAATGGATGGTATAATTTTCATAATAAACGCTCAAATTCTACAGTAAGTACCAAATTACAGTAGTATTATTGAGTTGTAATATTCCACATAAATAAATTGTAGACACTGAAGAAAATTCAAACACGCAACCCCCGGATGTACGTAATAGCAGCCACGAAATGATATAGCCTACTGTACTTTGCACGACCATCGCAAAGATCTCCAAAGACCACCGGAGAGATCTGAAAATGTTTGCTGTCTTATAAGAGAAACCCTAACTGCTCTCTTTGAAATGGTATAATCTTTCATATTTCTGTTGATACCATTAAGTGAGCGTCACAACTCTCTCTGTGAAATGGAATTATTGATACTATCATCTGCAACTAAGTCTCAGAATGGAAATTTTGTACGTACCCACTTCACGACACTGCCACTACAACATTCCTGGCACTGTCTGAGTTACACTGAACACAATTCAAGGACGAATTAATGTCGGGTTATAATCAGAATTCAAAACCAAGAAAACTGTTTCAGCAACGATGTTATTTCGCTTTTTCTTGTCCTGAATTAACCGAAAATCAAGAAAATACTACTTAATTATTATATAATAAAAATTGTATAGCCATTCACAGTATTTTAGATTTTTTAATTAAAAAAATATTTGATATTTGGTTTATACGGTTTTCCTAGATATTATTCTTACTAAAAAATTACTAATCTGTTGGCTACTAATCTTGAGGTTCTGGGTACAGTCCCCGGTGCAGCATCAATCAGGGAAATTTTTTTCACTGCATGGTCAATTCAGTCTGCGTCTACAATATCTTGTATAATATAATTGGCGGTTGAAGCACATAGTGCTGGCCAACCCTTTTTTAGTGTATGGCGTTCGGCTTCCAAAGGCACCTCCTACCTACCTTTCTTCTCCTATTTCCCTGTTTACCTACCTTCAATACTACACTATTTACTTACGCTATTTCAAGAAATACTACAACAAGAAATCAATTATTATTATTATTATTATTATCATTATTAGTAAACAATTTTTAAAATTATTTTTATGTATACCTACACGTGACATTCACAAATGGAAGAGGTAAACGTAACTAAATCACGTTTAGTGTGTATGAATGAATAGAAATGGCAAGAACTGCGTTTATAAAAGGAGAACGCTGGCCATCGATAAAGGGTTGATTTTAATTTTGTGGATTCGTATGGTGCGCTGCCTCGTCTTTAAGCTCTTGCTCTACACGCAGAAACTTGACGCTTAAAAGACACAACATGAGGGCAAAACCGAGGTTTAAATCATGGATATATCGAAAGATTCTCATGATATCATGTAAGCCGAGAGTGTCTAACAATTAAGTATTACGTATAGTGAGGAAAAAGTTAAGTGATTTTTTGAATGCGTGAACGAGGTCTCAGTTTTAATTCTACCATGTGAGATTTGTCTGCCTGGCTGTTCAGTGGGATGTCTCACAACTTCTGAACGCATCAACCGACTTTCATAGAACTTTCCATGCATATCCGTACTTCTACCCCCACACACCCCATATATTTTATCTCACTCATCCCGTTAAAAATTGGATCAAATGTTTGTAAAAACTGCATACGCCCATCTCGGATATCGCATTAAAGAAAACTTTAATCGAGATTTGAATACAGGTATATAAATTTCCGAAATTTCAAATTTTCTAACAACAAAAAAGGGAATCAAAATTTTGAAAAAAAATTGTAAAACCCCATGTATATTTAACTAAAGGGAATTTTCACCCAAATCTAAATGTAATGTTTACTTTGAAACTTTCTTAACTTAGAAGTATCACAGGGCAAATATGGAAGTCAAAACACGGAAAAAAATTACATGTCAATCTTGGGCATTAAATTATGAGGAATTTTATTTAAAATGCCTCGCTATCTTTAATAATTGACAAAATTGAAGAAAATAATATCCACCAACACGTATGTTAACAATAATATCAAATTCATTTGATTTTATCTATTAATAAATGTATTTAGTTTAAAATAGTGTCAGAGTTCTCAGCTAAAGGAACTTAACACGAGGTAAGTTCTATGGCACTCAACAGATTTGTTCAGAGCGGCTGTATCGAAGGTGGCCGGATTGCCAAGTGACTGTTAACCTCCGCCGGGAGACGGCACCGGAAGAGAATAACCAGAAACCCCAGAGATATAACGTCAGACGGAGTAACTTCTAAAGTCATCAACTTCTACAATTCACAATATAGAATACTCTTTAGTAAGTAATCTGTTTCGTAGTACGGGTAACTAAATTTTAATTATTAAATATACTTTCTCAGATAGCCGCAATTGTTAATAAAATGTAATAACCAACCTGTGGCCGCCTCCAGGTGATTTGATAACGTTAAATCGGACCTAACCGGACGAATCAGACGTTACATTTTGCTGACCATCATACTACAGGCCTACTAGCCGAGGATGAGGTAGATGTAAGCTATATGTTTAGGAAGCTTGCGAATAATACACCAAATGGGGCCTCGAAATAAATACATCTAAAACTGAGTACTTGGTAGTCGGTGGTTTGACGCCAAGAACCTAGAGTTAGGAATACGGGTTATAAGAGCTACTAGTAACTTCAATATTCTATTGTAGGGTCTTCAGTGTTCATAACCTAAAGATACCATACATATGATGATTTATAATAAAGTTTTAATTACTCACATTCTTAATTTCGATCGATTTCGGTCATAGACCATCGTCAGGATATAGGACCTATACACAGTGCACTCGCGGTCTCAATATTGTAAAACAGTTACTATTTACAAAAAACGAATTCGTAAACACTGATGATTGTGAAATGTACGTTTGTGTCCGAAGATTCTCGAGAACTGATTTTGTTACGGAGTGTTTATGTTTACATTCAGGTCTATATATTATATGAGCTGATTACTGTATGTTAATTTTCATTTTGCCGCAATATCTCAAATGTGATAACGATTTTTGAAGTCCGTCATGATGTTCAATAGATTTCGTGGCCCTCTTCTTTTACACGTTTGTATATTCGGTATTGTTCAAATATATTAAATCTTACTTCATCATTACATGTTTTTAATACCGTTAAATGTTGCTGTTGAATTCACATGACTCTTGTTTTATGAGTTTGGCTACTGTTGAGTTCGGATTTGAATGTTGAGAATGTCTGGTGTGTTCTATACATCTGTGTTTAAATGCTGTAGATATGATACCTATGTATTTTTTGTCGCACCGCACATTGTATTCTGTCGAGTTAGCAGCTGACATTGATATTGGTATACTCCAGCTTTTTCATAAATGCTTTTCTTAAGTCGACCCAAATTAAGAATGTGAGTAATTAAAAATAATGTGTATGGTTATTATAAATAACCATGGAATGTTTATTATAAATAATATGTATGATATCTTTAGGTTGTGAACAATGAATACACCACAATAGAAAATTGAGATTATAGGTACCATTGGTAAGTAATAAGTGTGTGTATATTACAAATACATCACACTATCATTAGTAACTTCAAGTATTTATGAGTAATAACATTTGATGATGATAGCAATCAAGAAATAAAATCAAGGATGGAGAAGTAAAAACACCTACAACGAAACTGAATAACCTACTATGAAGTACCCGAATTACAAAGCGTAAAAAGATTACGATATATAAAACCATAGTGGAGAGCATAGGCTTATATAGGACAGAATTGTGGGAGATAAATAAAAGAAATATATCCTGAATCAGAGCTGTGGAGATGGATTACTGGAGACGACGCTGTAGACGAACTTAATTGGATAGAATTAAGAATGTAGATATAAGAACAGAAATGGGGACTGGCGTAATGTAACAGAAACGGTAGAGGTGAAAATGTTAACTTGGTTCGGACACCTAAAGCGCATGTCAAGGAAGAAATGGCCAAAGAAGGTATGAGAATGGACCCCACGCAATAGACGGCAAAAAGGAAGGCCTAGACAGGGGTAAACTTAGGATTTCTTTGGGGGGGGGGGGATTTTTCCAAACACATATCGTTTTCTTAGAGTATTTTTTCTCATATTAAAGTTAAAATCGGACCAACAAATTAAAACTAATGGGTAAATAATGACTGTAATTCACTAATTTAATAAAAATCAATTAATAACATACAGTTTGACTTGGAAGCCTAATAATACCTTTCTGTGGAATATAAATACGTTTAAGAGAACGTTAAAATTAAGAAAGTAAATTTTGTATGTGTGTGTGATGTAGGGTTAACACATGCAAGGCACACGAAAAATTTTAAATGAATGTATGTTAATTTTACAATATTTTGTTTCTTAGAGCTAGGTAGAGTCTATTACAACAACCCATGTCCATTGTAAATAATAATGTAAAGAAATTAAAACTCATTCACATTATGTGCTTTGTGACTGAAGTTGTCAACATGTAACATTAAGTTAAAATATAAAAAGATATGTCCCTATTTATCGTAACCAGCGGAACAGTGTGCCATATCCTACTCTTTCAAGCCGACTTCTTTTCATTTTTCACAAATTCTTTCAATATCTGTTATATTTATTATTGAGCATAAGGCCTATTGTTGTAGATTAGTTAAACTTGTCATTGACCCAAATAGTAACTTTTTAAAATTGACACAACTTGGAAGTCGATTAATTACATTTCAAAAAACATAACCAGTTTTACATTTTTTGTAAAATGAAAATTTTTTAATTTTTTCCCGGATTTCGGGGGGAGGATATATCCCCCTAGGATCGCCCCTGGGCCTAGACATTCTTGGAGAAAATATGCTGAACACGCCATAAAATGCAAGCGGTCTCACGCAAGAGGGCTCTTTGGATCGGCATCGGTAGAAGCCAGGACGCGACAACCGTAAAAGAATCACTAAATGACCATGATGACAAGGCGAATGTCTTACTTAGTACGTCTTTTATAATTATCAATTGTTAATTACTTTGTATTAAGTTTTTGGACTGTTTCTTTTTTAGATTAATTTATTTCTCTATTTAATTTTATTAATTCACCAGAAAGCGATCACAGTTATCGAAACGTTATATTCATATGCAATTATGTTAAGAATCCATAACTTTTAGTTACTTTGCATTAAGCAGTAATTTTATCATACACGTTAAGCCCGCAGAGTGTATACAAAAACAATGAAAAATCAACAATCGATTGTGCCAGGTTATTTGTGTCGTCAACGATAAACAATAATCGGTAACTGTCACGGTCATTGTACTGTACTACTACGCGCCGAACACGTGTCGAAGAAATCGATCGAGACAACAGGAAAGAGATCGAACGCATTGTTGTATCATCGTCCGCGGGTCCGTGCTTCCACGCACGATGCCGCTGCTGCACATCGGGCCCCCCTTTCTTGACAAACTAGTTCTCTCGCTGCAACAGCTGTCGCCAAGCGTTAATAAATCTGAATTAGATCCTTGAATACCGTTAACCAGTTCAACCCACTAGTAGTTTGTTGGACCCGTGCTTCGTAGCCGTTTGCTGTGGAGAAACACGAAGTCATATCTACCAATTATAAACTGGAAAACAAATCTGCATTTAGCTTTTTTATTTCTTCAATTCCTTTCGTTACCGGTAGTGGACGCTAAGCAAAGGAATTAAACAAATGCAATTTATATTTGTAAATATAAAATACTGAGGAAAGTACGTACATAGTCCCATAAACGAAAACAACAAATGGTGTATTTTTACATGTGTAGTACACTAAAAACTCGTTTATCCGAATTTGATGGGACCGTGCCCGTTTCGGATAAACCGAAACTTCTATTTAAATAATAATACATAAAGTACAGTAACTTTATTTAATAATAATAATTTAAAAGTTACTTACAGTGAATATGACACAATAAACTATAAAACGGCACCGCACTGTAAATTATAGTTTCTACAGTACTGGAGCAGTCCTATTGCTTGTTCACACAGTAATCAATCATAGTTTTTGCCTAAGCTTTGAATCTCGTTTGCTGGCTGCCTGATCTGGAAGTCGTTTCATTTAGTTTTGATTATTGACTTTCTACTTTATATCACGTGGAATCACTTGTCTACGCTATTAAATATAGATTATAGCGACAGGAAAATGCTTTTGTGTATTTATAAAATTTACTAAAAATTGTTTCGGATAAACCGGATTTTCGGATAAACGAGTTTTTAGTGTAACTGTGAAATACGGCACAAAATGGAAAGAAAAACGTTAGCTGTCTCGTTGAGGGTCTGGAAAACGACCAGAATTGATTAGACACCGATCAAAGGGAAAGGGATGTTTCGGACAGAATAACCCACATTGATGGTCATGTTGCCGGACTCCAAGATACTCGTGGAGTATTAGAATCGTCATATGGTGACCGGTGGGAGGGCGATCTGAGGACGTGGAAGACCGACTGCAGGCATTGTGATGTTATTGCAAGAGTAGCGGGTTTACACGGACGGGAGGTGGCGAAGCATGAGAAAGGTCTACGCTCGATACGGGGCGCAACAGGATTTGTAAGAAGCCATTAATCAAAATGATCAATATTGCACACCACTATATGAAAATTATTCCGATCGGAATAATTTTCATATAGTGGTGTGCAATATTGATCATTTTGATTGTGATTTCAACCACTAACACAACTTTCTTCATTAGAAGCCATTAAATAAAGATTGTTACGATACAGTAGAATTCATATTAAAAATTATATATGGTAACAGCTTAGGTGGGCTGGGCACACTCTCCTCCTTTCTGGCAAATTTCAGGCAAACTCTCCTCCTTTCCCTTAAATATATTTGTAAATAATTATAGATGCAGTAGTCAGTAATTAAGGGATTATTGCATTATCAATATTTTAAATTGTAATACTGCATTAATTACATTTTGGAGTATTATAATTTTGTGTATGTATTTCAGTAAAACAAACTGTCTCAACTCTCTATCTCTCCCCCCCCACACAATTAATTGATATTGTGATTGCTGTTGTCCCATGTGTCCGTACACAGGTCCTGATGATGACAGTAAATATTATGGAAGGGTCGACACAAATAATCTAAAATTTGTGTTATACTCAAAGACCGATCCTCGCTAAACCTTCCATCGTTAAAATTTACTGACCGACGGTCACTACTAAATTAAGGATTCTATTTAACAAAGTTATTGTACGTCGAACCTAAAAAAAAAACTGTTTAGCGACATCACTTTATTGCGTTTTATAACAATTTTCTCAAAAATTGCTACAGACAGATTTCTGGGAAACGATTTATTCAATTTTTAGGTCAAAAACCATCAAATTTATCCCTTAACTTACGTAAGAAGAATATCAGTAAGGTTTCACTTTATTACTGGGGTAGAAAACACGGCAAAATATTTCGCTATCCATAACTCGAACACGAGGCTTTTCGGACAGACGTTTAAACGAAGGTTTTTGCAAAACGTTAATGGCCCGGTATCAGCTCCTGAAATATCGCCGCGAAATACTGAATCATCCTGTACGTCTCGATTTTATTGTTCGGCTGAACATCTCTAGACCAAAATGTAAACAGAAGAGCGAAGTACGCTTACGCTTTACAGCAGAACGGTTTTGGTCACGTTAGTGAAGCAATCTTAATTCGATGACTTTCAGTATCTTTTTCAGATTACCGTATCTGCTGAACAATGAAATTCGATGAGACAATGAAAAGTCACATTTGACAATATAAAATACGACATGAGCAGCGTTTTCTCGGAGGAGAACACTGCGTATATTAATACGATTTTGTAATTAAATCACATGATCATCATCCTCAAGGTTTAAACCAAGAACGGTTTGTTCCAGTCTCAAATAGGCAAATATTACTGCTGGTCACTCCAGCGCTTCCTCGGACGTCCTACACCTCTCCGTCCTCGGCTTATAGTTCCATAGTTGTTTGAGGATGCGGTAGTCATCCGTTCAGCAAAGATGTTCCCACCAATTCAGCCGATACTGGGCAATCCTGTCGAGTATACTCAAATAATCAGTTCCTACCGTATATCTGTGTTTCTTGTATGATCATGGAGAGTATACTCTGCCACGTGCCTGAGAAATCTCATTTCAGCCGCTTGGATGCGACTGGCCTGGCCTTTCGTTAAAGTCCAATTCTCAGACCCATAAAGAAGTGTGGGAAGAGCCATCACCTTGTAGAATTTTAGGCGTGTTCCTTTACTTGCTGACTTAAGGGTTCGCCTGATGGTCGCGCACAAAACGTTGAACTTATGCAACTTATTCACAACGCCGTTGCTTGTATTATAAGACACACTGTAGCCCAGGTATTCAAAACTGCTAACTTGTTCCAGGACAGTACCATCTGTAACAATTTTTCCCTTACGGTATCAGTTCCACAAAAAGCCATCACCTTGGTTTTAATTGTGGATATCTGCAATCCAGAGTCTTTGCAGATTCCATTTAACAGATGTATACCCATCTGCAATTTGTTTTCAGAGTCTGATAGAATAGCCTGATCGTCCGCAAACAACAAAGTGTCAATTGTAGAGTGACCAATCATAAAATAGTCTGGAAGACACATCTGCCAGTTTTGTATGACATCGTCAATATATAAATTTAAAAAAAGAAATATAAAAAAATTAATTATATAATTTAAATATAAATTAAATCATGTGATTAAATTAGAAATCACATGATGGTTTCTCAAATTGCATGGCTATATCATTATTACAACAGAACGTAACTGAAAAGAACAAGAACTGTGACAGAACACTATGATAAAAACACGGTACAAGAATAACTGAACGCACTACATTATTATAACGGATCAAGCGAGACGGCGTACCTAGAATTGATCGAATCTGTTTGATAGTCATCGAGGTTTGAATTGCTTTAGCTTTCGCACTTCGTTAGTTAGTCTGCCGGCTCTCGCTACCGATCTCGCACAACAGATTCAGATGGACGATGAGCGAGCACGAGAATCGCAACAGTCACACTGACCCACATAACAAAATAAAACAACAATCGGAAAAAGGTCACTGTTAGCGCTTACGCAACTACGGACATACGTACGCTGTATTAGTTACTACGCAAACACAATACTATGCAACGTTACGTTCTACTTTCTTTTCACAACACAATGCCGATTATGTAATGCGCTTATTCACAGTTCCGAGTTTACACACGCGGCGTTTGATTTTTACAAACGTCTAACGATAACTCAGCAATCGACGATCGACTTTCTGACAAACTAATCCTAAGAAATCAAACGAGCCCAGACATAGGCTATTGCGAGAGCCAGCCTCTACTATCCGCACGAACACTGACCCCTTGCTTCCGTGCAGAGAATAAACGTCGTTTGCTCTTATGATCCTAAAGCCGCGCGATCACCATTCAGTATACGGTTACTCAGAAGGCACGATGTCGGGGATGCGGACTACAACCGTTTTCCGGCACAATGTTCCAAAAATTAGTCTTCAAAACAATTACAGACCTGACTGCTACTTTAACGTTATTGATAATGTAGCCCCTTAAATTTCAAAAACCGACAGTGAGTTTCGGTAATAATTAGTCTCTGGAGATCAAAGACGGGGTAACAGATTTCTAATATTGGGCTTGAGGAATACAAAGAATCTGAGCGACGTTTCCAGGTTAGGCTCGCCTTATGAGTCACCGTTTAGTCTATTGTCGAAGGAAGGACGAAGATTATCACGATGTGCCAACAATTCCCAAGTGATTTTCCACATTCTAAAACTACGAGTTTAGAAGATCCGCGATGAATCTAAAGACTCTGAAAATTTTTGTCCGATAATTAGAACTCAAAAAGAGTATACCAAACACTTTAACTTCAGAATTTCAGAGCCAGAAAAAGCAATCCATAACATTACTTCCCATTTTCAGTTAAAGGGCTCTGTTTCCGATTTGTTTGGTTTCATCTTTACAAATGCAAATATTCAACGTATTCAAAAAGAAATCGAAACTTCGATTCAAAGACGGTTTAGTCAATTGGAAGTCTCCCAAATGCTATTGGAGTGATTTTACAGGCACTTGAGCTTATTTACTTACAGTGGCGTATATAGAATTTGGCCTTGGGGGGGGGGGGGGTCGACTTCATATAAAGTAAAAAATAAGTTAAGACAAATCAACATTACTATCTTTGATGTGGCTGAAATCAGTCCCACTAATTAAAACGCTAATAACACTATAAAAATACGCGTTACTGAAACATTGTTTACAAGATACTTATTGACTGAATTGATTTTCCTATATTAGCCTACATATTTCAAACGTACACGCTATTGCTGAGTAATAAACCTGTTTGAATAATTATAAAAGAGTTACTACTACATTCGCATACACAGCTGAAAAAATAATAGAACAGCCTAAAAATTAAGACTAATAAAATTCGTCAAACTGTTTGACCTGGGGGGGGGGGGCAGTTCTACGAACAGAAATTCCTGTCAAGAGGTGGTGTAATTATATTTACACATGACGTCTGATTTTTCTTCTTCTGTCTACAATCTATTAACACCAAATTTTTTTTTAGACGGCGCGTAAATACCGTAACGGTTACACTTCAACAAGCAGTTTTTGCAAGATAACTCGCAAAATATTGTATTAATATCAGTGAATACAGTAAAGGTGATGTATGAAATGTATAAAGTGAGAGAGACTTTTACAGAAGCGTTATTAAAGTTTTTTAGTCTCGATTTCTATGGTAGGCCCGCTTAATTTGACTGTTTTAACATTAGAACCATACGCTATCCGCAATACTGTTTACACAACTAATGAAGCAGATTAAAATTTTAGATATATAAAAACAAGTTTCAATTAAACTAAAATGACACGCGGGCGTGCGACGAATTGTTCAGACAGACGAAGTTAGTACAGAACTGAATTAGTCAATTTCGTATAACCAATATACTGTATAGAGTTAGCGCTATCTCTGTGTTTTACCACATGCCTGCGCTCACTCATTCGTAACATGAAAACTTCACTCTTACAAAATGCAAGTTGCAAAATTACACAAGTTTCTCTAAAGAGCGACCTGAATAAAACGCTACGTACAAACGCGATACATTATTTACTAAAGTAGAACCGACTAACGTATTAATTAACGAAGAAACTTTATCCGATTTACAACAAAAGCAACACGACCACTTCAATACACTTGGTTTGAAATATTAACAAGACAATCTGAAATTAACTACCCGCACTTGATTTCTTCTTCAAATGAGTACTAATTATAAGAAAATGTTAACGGACTGATAACTCTAAAGTATTCCACTCATTATAGTTTTAAACAAATAATTAGTCAGAGTATTCACTAGATGTCATTTATGTTGGGCAGTCGAGAGGATCACGAAGGTTGAAGGCCGCGAAACGGCGTGACGAACGGCCCTCCGTAAGATGGAGGTGTGATCCGGTTAGTACTCCTGTACAGCACAATGGACGTTACGGAGAATGACTGGGGGCGAAAGAATAAGGAAAATCCGAGATATTCCAAACAAAGAGGAGAAAATACATCCAGATACTAAATTCCTTTCTGTAGTCAAACATGATAAGGCTTTTCATCTTCTTCTCCCTTCAAGCATTGGGACTCACCGCGGTACAACTCAGGTTCCATCACCGCCAGAGAGAAATCGGTCATCTGACCAACACGTCCCTAGGAAACCATAGGGAAACTTAAATTAAAGATTCACAAGAAGAAAACAAAAACAATGGTGACAGGGAAGGAGAACGTAAAACTTGATATTAAATTGGGTGATAAAATTTTTGAACAGGTTGGACATTTTTGCTACTTGGGGTGTACCATCACTTGTGAAAATAGATATGGAACAGAGACTAAGAGGAGAATAGCTCTAGCAAAGCAGGCGTTTCAGAACAAAAGGAATTTACTTACAAATAGTCACTCCAGTATAGAGGCTATGAAAAGGTTCGCAAAAACATTTGTGTGGAGTGTCTTAACTTATGGGTGTGAGGCCTGGACCTCAGCAAAATAGAAAGGAGTAAAATGGAAGCAATGGAAATGTGGGTCAGGAGAGAACGACGAGGACGAGTTGGATAGATAAGAAAAGTAATGAGCAAGTCCTGGCAGAAGTGAACGAAGATAGCTCAATCGTAAGAAAAGTAAACAATTGTAAGAAGAAGGGCATAATTGATCGGGCACCTGTTACGACACAATCAATTTTTAAGTAACATTTTTGAAGGAAAGGTGTTGGGGGAAACCAAGTGGACGACCAAAAGCAGCGTTCTTCAAACACAAGGGAAAGGAGATGAACTTCCTATCATACTACGATTTCAAGAAGACAATGATGGAGAGAGATACACGTGCCTAACTCGACAAGGCATAGCACTGAGATGATGATGATGACCACCATGTGCGGTGGCGAGCCCCCACGGTGGCGCAGTACCACTGTTACTTATCTAGCGCAGGCATGTCAGCAAAGACAGTTGTATTATTGTTTGTCCTCCCAGAGATAGGGGTGGGACCTTGATTGGATCCCACGACCGCAGCATAGCCGTCCGTATTGTGAGTGTCGAACGTTGCCACAGTGCTGGCCCACCGCCACACACGATAAGGCTAAAAACTAAAATGTGATGTACACAGTAATTACTGAACTCATTTTGACATACGCTGCAGCGTCAACAACTGATCACTAGGGCTAAAGCTATTTCCAAACAGTTGAAACGGACTGTGTAGTATCATATAACGCGACACGTACGCAACGAGGAAATTAGATGCAGAACAGAAAATGAGGGTATCGCTATCGAAAGAGGTTTTATCGATCGCTGAGGCATACATACAATTGGTGTGGCATTCGCTCATCTATCTCTGGGCATGATGACGATGAAGACGACGAAGTAGGTGAATAAAAAAATTAATTTGTGCCTTGTAAAGACAGAATCAACATAAAATAATGTTTATTTGTTTCTTTATTGTGTCGTTAGTCACTAACAGAAATGGTCACAATAATATAAAAGTTTTACATTTATTACCTACGAAGAATGTGATATTCACATTCTCCATATTAATATGCTTACTCTTCTTCCATTTATTGTCCTTTTTGACGTCACGCAACTGAAATTCATAAAGATAGGTTTTATTTCTCTTACAACTGATTGTGATAAAATTCAGTAACACAGATCTTCAGTATACGAAGTCCTGTTTAAATAACTTTTACACTAACTATGCTCCGGATACTTTTCAAGTGACTACAGTTTAGAGAGGACGGAAATGCTGAATTGTTTTTAAAGTTAGAAAAAAAAATATATTCATCATCGTACGAAATTGTATAATTCGTAACTTTTAAGGAGAAAATTCTTTAAAGTGCGGATTCTCCCTTCACAAATAAAATTCTGGGTACGTTCCAAGACAAGCGAAGAGGAAGAACGAGTGGCAGTGATAAATGTTCCACTTGTAATTTTCAATAAACTGCAAGCACATTATATATCGTTAATGTGTTACTGGCGCTACACCTGTTCCCTACTCGCAGCTTCATTCTATTACGTCATAATGAACGAATTGGTCTCTCTCTCTCTCTCGCTCACACACACATACACACACACACACACCACGCTCTTATGCGCACAATAATACATCGTATGTAAGCTTATAGGTTCACATATCTGCTGATGCAAAATAACTTATATATAGAATACTCACATGAATAACGAAAGGAAATAAAGGAATATATATTACTTGTGTAAGTATACTGTTTTCTTACCTAATGCACGTTTTACATTATATATGTGTATCTTCAGAGCTTTCTAAATGAATTAATGAATAATCAATTTTATTTCGACTTACATTTTTGATTGTTGGAATGTTTGATTACTTAATCAGCTGTTTTGACGTTATACTGAAAACATTTTATATTTTATTAATTTTACTAAATTTATAATTTGAAATAGATCGTCTTATTTTTTTTATTTGACCTTGTTTTTATTATTATGTTTGTAAATATTAAGATTTTCCCAAATATTTAACTTTTTTTATCTTCTTGTATGTTTTTAATTAATTTCATATTTTGAATGTCTGTAAATTGATGTTTGTTATTTAGACAATGTGGGGTAAATTAGATTTGTAAATATTCGTTTTTAAAAAGCACTGCGGAACCTACCGAGTAGTTTTTCGTCTGGTCTACGTGAAATTCATTGCAATCTGGACATTCTATTTTGTATATTCCATTTTTATTGTGAATGCTGGAATTAGTTTTCGGTTTTATTATATTAAAAACTATATTATCTGTGTTATGATATTTTTAAATTTGTATTTTCTAATATTGAGTTACTTAGTACTTAGTTTTTGAGTTATATTTCCATAATAAGTAAAGGTTATATATTTTATATTATCACTGATAGCTGGATTTTTATATGTAGTGTTATTAGGTATTTGTTTGCCGAGTTTGTTTTGTTTTATTTTATTTCCTAATTTATACATACTTTTTACTTTGTATTCATTTTCTATTGCCGTCTGTTTTAATAGGATCCTAAGCATTTGGTATATCATGAAGTTAAACACTGCCACTTTATGTTGGTGAGGATAGAATTATTTGGAATTATTAAATTTTAAATCAGGATAAGAAAAATTCGTTGCAAGATATAAAATCAGGAAGGCTGAATATGGGAACAATTCGCTTCCCGAAACTTGTACCAAATAAGGGAATAAACATCTTGAGGTTACGAATTTATAAATATAAATAAATTATATATGCATCAAGAAATAGACTGTAGCAAACTGTTTATATATATATATATATATACACACACACACATATTACATTTAATATTTATAACTAAATTTACCTCAAATGTATTTTCACATCATATGACATCACAAACATGTACACCAACATCCCAGTAGAAGAAACAATAGACATAATAATAAACAAACTTAAAGAACAAAATGAAAACAAACAATATATAACCGAAATAAAAAATAGCCTCCAACTAATACTAAAACAAAATTACTTTGAATTTAATAGCAAAATTTATCAACAGCAAGAAGGTTTAGCAATGGGATCACCATTATCAAGCATAATAGCAGAAATATTCCTACAACACATAGACACCAAAATACAAAATATTATAAAATCACATGACCCAAATGGCATATGGATAAGATATGTAGATGATGGGCTATATGTATCAAATAACAAAAACACAAATGCAGAGAACATCTGAAACAAATCAATAACATACATCCTAAAATACAATTCACAGAAGAAAAAGAAAAACACAACAAAATCAACTATTTAGACATAACCATCACAAGATACAACAACCACATACAATATGCAATATATAGAAAACCAACTTCCACTAACATCATTATACCTAACCATTCTGACCACCCACCACAACATAAAATGGCAGCATTCTATTCGCTATTTAACAGAATGTACAAAATTCCCCTAAACAAACAACAAACTGACAAAGAAAGAAATATAATATACCAAATTGGTTATGCAAATGGATACAATAAAAATACTGTGAACAAAACAGAAAATAAAATCAAATATAAAATAAAAACTGAACAATTAAGAATTAATCAAAATGAACAACACATAAATAATAACAACAACAAAAAATGGGCCACATTCACATACATAAATAATAAAATGACAAAACTAACAAAACTATTTATTAAAAACACAGATCAAAAAATAGCATACAAAACTAATAAAAATAAATTACAAAAACTAAATAGCTCACACAACAAAGATAATACAACAACTAACGGTATATACAAAATTGAATGCCAAGATTGCAATTAATGTTACATAGGACAAACAAAAAAACAGCTGAAAAAACGTTATTTTGAACACCTAAACGCATACAAAAAACCAGAAATATATAAATCCAATTTAGCCACACATGCAATAAACACAGGACATGAATTCCCAGACATAGCCAATGTGTCACTAATAAAACATATACCACACAAAGGCACCATAATGAACATTTGGGAAAATTTACAAATATACAAACATAAAACACAAAACACACTAATACCAGAACAAATACAAATCAATACAAAACATGACACAATATTCAAAGCACTCAACATCGAAAATACACAAAATACAAATACATATACCACAATCACACACAATAATACAACTTTAAAATACCAAAGACCAACAAACAACCTTAATAGCTTCCAGCAGCCAACATACAAATACAGTACTTCACCAGACACAAGATCGCGAAGGCTGAAGATGAGAGCACGGGAGCTCTCGAAACATGTTCCAAATAAGGAAAAATAACATCTTGAAATAAATTTAGTTATAAATATTAAATGTATTATATACATCAAGAAACGGACTGTAGCAGAAAGGGATTGAATATATATATTATACACACACACGCGCGCGCATACAGCATAAATACAAGTCTTAAGTCTAAATAAGATAAAACATTAAAATAAGAATGTACAAGACCCTGAAGACCACTTGTCATCTACAGTTACGAAGCGTAGGATATAGGGAGAGAACAAGAAAAAAAAAACATGTAAAAAAAAAGAAAACAGAAAAGAGAACAAATGTTGGCCACTCGTGAAGCAACGTGATAAAAAAGACATATGGAGCCATAAGCGGAGTCTAAGGACTGTGAATCAGCCATAACTATGACCTAAAACAACAACATGAAGACAGGACTTTAGTAAACGATACCAAATTACAAAGGCATAATTGGACTCACGGGAAGAATTCGACAAAAAATACAACCGAAAGCAAGGGTGGATCGAGCCAGCAATTTTGGGGAGGGAAATGGGGGGACTTGGGGGGGATATAAAAACGTTGGACCATTTTTTAATAGGTTAAAGTATAAATGACAGAAATGAGTGAAGTTACAATACAGTGTGTTATTATTAAAACAATAAGTTTATTAACGTTCAGGTATAAAATCGTAACCGTGTTTGACAGTTCATTGTTCTTTTAATAATACTCACTTAAAGTTTAAAATATACACTACTAATTTATGGTATGTATCAAACAAAAATTAACATTGAGATAAGGTACAGTTAACAATTTAAAGTAATTTTAGAGTAAAACGACGAACTTACCTAATGTAATATACATTTTTTTTGTTATATCCACAATCACAAGACGACAAAAAAAAAAAAAAAAAAATCCTCCGAAGCAACCATTTAGTGGGGGAGGGAGGATTTCCCCCATCGGATCCGAGCCTGGTTGATAGATAGATTGGGGGGGGGATTTAGAAAATACCTGACTTGGCAAACAAAATTATGCTAAGCCTGATTCCAACTGAGTCTTACGTATTTTTAAGTCTAGGAAATGAGTTCAGATTTAGTCTTGAAGGCTTCGTTTCTTCGCCACCGGCACGCTTATATAGCCTATATATACGTATATATTAATTATAATTACTTCAGCAAGTCATTGATATTACTGACGTATGTTTCACAGGTAGTGTCAGTATCCTATCCTCGAAGGTTCACACACACACACTGTAACATGACAGAAAATCTACCTTATTATAATTCAAGAATAAGCAACTATAAAATAAAAACAAACTGGCATAAAGAATAATTACTATAATAATTACTAAATAACAACAGTAAACTGAAATTCTACATCCAAAGAAATCAAATTCATTAAAACCAAACATACAATCTCTAATAAATAATAGGAAGATGATTATAGTCCAACTTATAATGTAGATATACCCAGACAGAATAGGAGCAGGTAAGGAAAAACCATGGATAAACAAACCCACTGAAACGAAAAATAAATATTGAAAAACAATACCACATTATAAAGGGCGTAAGTACGAATTACCAAAATTATTTAAAAGAGTCCACAGGAATGAACATGACAAAATAACTAAATATAATTTAATTATAACTCTAAATGTAAACATAAAACCCCAAAAAGATAATATAAGAAAGGTACAATACCATAAAATAAAAACGATGTAACTTAAATTTAAGTAAAGATGTTAGATATAAGACGACCTCAAGACAAAAGATAAAAGCAATTATGTCATAAGATTAAATGATTAAAGGTGGACAAGTGTAACTTATTTTATTGTGAAAAGTGACTACTAATAAGCACACAGCATAATACCTATCAATGATGAACAAAAAAATTGAGTTATTTTTTATAAACAATACATAATTCAACGTGGAAGTGCAGTTGATAAACAATTAATAATGCAAATTAAGTGATGTTCCTTATTCCCCAAGACTAGATAAAATTATTAGAGATAAGATTAGGGAATACAGTGAATAGTGAGGGGAACCAGGGTAAATCCCTAAATCAATAAACAAAAACAGAAATAGACTGAATAAATGTTAATTTTAATAAACTGTTTAGATGAAGACAGATTTGTTTTGTTGTATTAGAGGTTCATTGAACCCATAGCATTGAATGCTTTGGGATTAAATTTAGTTTAAGAGAATACCTTTGTTATGATTAAATAATGTTAATATCATAGACTATGTTGTAGTTAAGTAAGGGCAATTTAGTTGTTAGGATTTTATTGGAATTGTATGTCAGAAAGGGTAATAGCAATCTGAAATAATTGTAAACTTAGTGACAGAACTAACATCAATACAT
Source organism: Magicicada septendecula (assembly GCA_034769895.1). Lineage (NCBI taxonomy): Eukaryota > Metazoa > Arthropoda > Insecta > Hemiptera > Cicadidae > Magicicada > Magicicada septendecula. The sequence goes on from CM068373.1 coordinate 214,420,328, forward strand.
AGGCCAAATTGTAAACCTCACCAACATTATAAATTCATAGTAAATAAGTTAATGAAAGAAATTAAATGAATGAAAAATGTTGAATTTAACACTAACAATTTATTATAAATGTAACAACACTTTGTGAAAGTAATTAAGGAATGTATAGGATATTATTAGAAAAAGGCAAGTGTACAAACACTGGGGCCTAGAGAAAAGTCTAAATTGAAGGTAGGGTTCAAATTAGCTAAGTAAATCATCAAATTACTGAGACTTAAAGAAACAAAATCATAATAATTAAATCAATGATCTTGTTTAATGATAATTGGGATCTAACATATACTGTAAACCATTTAATTTGCAATGAAGTAAAGGAGGTAAAGGCCTACAAGCAAGTATTATGTAAATATGACTTTTGAGTTAAAACTACACTAAAATATATATCATGTATGGTATTAAATTATGCAGAATTAAATAAGGAATTTGATTATGTAATTAGAATTTAATAAGAATAGATAATAATCAAAATGTAATTTGTAATATAATGTAAAATTCAATTCTTTTGAACAAAATCAAACTTGAGACTTAAGTGTCAGCAGACTGAAAACAATGTAAATTTACTAAGAAATCAGCCAGAACCTTTTGAATGATGAAAAAAAACTGGGAGTTGATTGTCAAACGTCAAAGCGAACGCATCAGGATGTTATAGGAAAAAGATAAAATTTTTTGACAAGAACTAAGCCTAAGAAAGGAAATCTAACATATGAGTTGTTCATACAAAAATTAACTAACTCAAACCAAACCATTACTTTTATGAAGATTGGCAATTATAAAACAGATATAGAAACGGTCAAGGCACTAATAGAGAAAATGCCACTGTGAAAATCCTCACGACATAATGGATAAACTATTTGAAACGAAGACACTTTTAACCAACACCTATTACCGAACCAAAAACGGATTACGAACACTGAATAATCACATTACAACGAAGAAAATTAATAACTACTGCTCTGATGAGGGACACTTAAATAATAAACATTTATTTGGAGGAAAATCGTTGAGAAGATCTTTCTATAAATCCGAGGTGAAGGAATCTGCCATTTTGATAAGATAATATGTTGAGACGACTCCAATCAGCTGTGATGACGTCAGCCCATGCGTAGCCTGTGGTTCGAACATTTCCATTTTACTAACATTTTTTATGATAAATATTATTTCTATATTATTAAGTAAGAACCTTTAGTTGTAAGTATTGTACTTTTCAGCATTGACCTTTTCTCACTTCTGATAACAGTAAAAAGAACCCTATTAATGTTAAAATGTTATTAAATTAAAAAGAAAAATTACTCGATTCAAATCGACCTGAGATAAGAGTTCGAGCCGGGAATAATTATTTCGACTCAAAGTCGACTAATCGCAATAAGATCAATAAATTAAATTAAATATTCCATATTTGAGTTTTATTTCTTTATAAAGTATATAATTAAAAGAATTTCAGATATTAATTGAAACCTGGACGTCAAGGAGGAAGAGAACGACATCGAAAAGGAGTAAAGACCCCGAATCTACAATTACTATAAATCGATTATTCAAATAACATAATCTATTTAACGTTTTTAAACAAACTATTCATCACCAACCAAAATAAGTACTCTAAGAAAGGAATTAATAGAACAACTAGGATTAATACAATATCTCATAAACTAATAAATAATAAAAAAAAATTCTCAATAAATTAAAAATAAACAAAATTTTTTTTCATCTTTAATTGATCAATAAACAGGATTTGTTACAACACACACACACACACACACACACACACACACACACACATTTTTAGAAGTTGGTATGGTGTCGTTTCTTGAATGATTATTAAATTAATATTATGTAAAGGCACTACTGAGATTCTTACATCATACATGTTTCTAGCATCACGCTTGTAACCTCGTCACGCCCATTTTTGGAGCAGTATTTTTGCATTGACTGCTAACAACAGATCATTGTTGACTGAATCTGTGTATAATATTACATATTAATATTTAATATTTGTCAAATATAAGTGTGTGTGTATGTGTGTTGGCATTACAACTCCAGTTGAGTGCTTTTCACACGATTAGTATTTGTATGTATTGTGCTAGGCGCTACGTTAAACGTATTAGGTGCTTTCTACAAAATACAGTACAGTTATTGTCTCGACTTTTCCTTGGAAATGTACTAAAATATATTCTTATCTCAAAGGCTACACGAATTTCAACGTCATTCTTCCTGCATTATGACTTATGACTGAACACAATGACGTCCATCTTTAATTAACTGTAACAAGGCAGCATCCTGATAACGGATTCGTTTATGAATTTATGTAAAATAAAGTTAATCCCGTGCTTGTAGTAAACATATTATATGAACAAACAAAAAATAAAATTTATATTTTACTTATTTTCTGTCATATTCGCTTATGGACACACACACACACACACACAGGAACAAAGCCTATAAAATGTGGCAGGCCAAGTTAAAAATGTTGCTTTATATAATTGTGAAATCTGGCAAACCAATACGCACGACTTGAAGAGAGTGTATGAACGGATTTCTGGTAGAAGTATCAAGGCTCCAAACAGTTTGGGAACGGACGAATCAGGACTGTAATGGATCTCAACGATAGGCTACTACAAAAGGAGACATCCAATAAAGACAATAGTTTCTTATGTCTGCGTGCGAAGAAACAGAATGACGAATTCAAAAACAAGTTAAATAGTGGATACTCGAATGTCGCATGAAGAAGGGGAGGGGGCCCAAAACACAATGACTAAGCGATTTCAGACAGCCGTGTCGGAATAAGGCTCGGGAGACTGGCAACCGGAAGTCTCAGGACGCTGTGATAGGGGATCAGTGGTACTATAACAAACAGTGCCCTTTAAACAAATATGGTAACACGTTCGAAAGGAACACAAAAATACTAGGTGACGCACGTAGTATTTTAACAAAAAAAAGTAACCTTACAACGATCATAATTTAACAGATGTCGGATTAAAAAAAAATTAATTATTGTTAACACCGTTTCTTAGTTTAATCAACGTGACGCGAATGTACCAACTCCATTGACAGCTGTTTTTTTATTATCGAGTAAAAAACCTGGTCACTGGGCGTTATCAACCGGTGGATCGGCGTCATTTACGCGGCGAACCGGTTGTAGTGGTCGTCGGAGAATCCCGTGTGAAAATTAAGGTCAGGTTTTTGTCGTGCGCTTCCGCCTGTTATTTGTAACAGTTATTCGTATAGGTTGGCGAATAACTCGCCAACGGTTTTGTGTCTCTATGCATCTTAAAAGTTTTCACGATTAAGGCAAGATTTATTTTCAAGGCTTAAACTTCATTTATTTATTTCATGCGTGCTTAGATTGTATGCAACTAATTATTGACAACATTATAAATCAAAGAAGTTTCTTGGGAAATACTCACGATCAAGGAGACGGTGAAGTCGCTGATCGAACTGGAAGTCTTCATCCAATACCTCTTACCTTTTGGATGTTTCCGCGCTTTAAAAAAGCGGCCCAGTAGTTGGCTTTTAACTTTATGAATCAGAAAATAATCGCATGGACTACAATCAACAGCTGGGATGTCACAGAACGCCCTTCGATCGTTACTGAACAAGCTAAGCGAGTTTCGCATTTGACTGTCGTTTATGTATCTACTAGCTGTTAGCCGCGGCTTCGGACGCGAATATTTGACTTTTAATAAGTATTTTATTGTCTATTTTATAGACAATTTTTATTGTCTATGTCTATATGGCGTTCTGTCAGCTTGTATAACAATTCTGTACTCATTAGTCAAATTCTCTCCAAAGCTGTTCTCAACACTTCTACTATTTTAACATGTACTAAATTAGGGTATTATGTTGGCGGAATAGCCTTTGGAGATTTAAAAGTACCCGTTTATAAAGCCTTTGGAGATATTTATGAAGTACCTGTTAAATCAAAAACGCTAAATTCTTTATTTTAAGTGTTACTGTGTTAGAAGCATTGTATAATACATTAAACGTTATGTTTCCCTCAACCATGGCTTTTATTTATTTCAGCAGTAAACTAAAAACAAAAACCGTTGTCACCTAACCTCACAAATGAAAACAACACGTATTTTCGCTTTGCATTAAGTAATAGGACAATTTACAATTAGCACACTTCTTCTTTTCCGCATCGTAATATATCGATACAATCGCACATTAGGCTACATAAAACATCGAAAATGTAGTGCAGGAATGGATAAATGTACAGTTCCGATGCCACTAAATAGCTTTTGTTTATTTACTTGTTACTATGGTAATTAATTCTGGTCTCCATGCTATTGTTGACATCTTTATACGCGTCAACGAAAAGACATAATTAAAAGGGCCTAAATCGTGCGAACGGGCAATATATCAAATTCCAAGTTAGACAGTATTTTTCAACTTGTGTCAAAGGTTACCTGTGCAAAATTTGGTAGCAATCGGTGTAACGGTGTGGATTTGTATTCCGTACCCATAAATCCTCAGACACTGAGTATTATATATTATAGATTTGGGGTATGTTTCACGATAACGTTTGAACACGTCAACCGATTTTTGTGAAACTTGGCACGTCCGTTCACGCTTTTACCCTACAGAACCCTCATGTTTTTAAGACTGATCCCCGAAAAATAGGGGGGAAGGGAGGCAACAATTTGAGGGTGTCAAAACAGTGAAATAATTACAAAAGCCCATGTGGGGGATATCAAATGAAAGGGAATTGTAACCACAATCTGAATATAAAGTTGATATTTAAAAATTTCGAAATTTATGGACGTCGAGGCCCAAAAAGTGGGCGAAAATTTTGATGAAATCGCAAAAATTCATATGGGTATCAAATTTAAAGGAATTTTAACTAATATCTGAATGTAGTGTTAAGTTTTGTAAATTCTGAAAACACCCCAGGCCCACAAAAAGTGGGACAAGTTTGATAAAAATTGTGAAACTCCAGCAGGATGTCAGACTGAAACTAAGTAACTCAAATCCGAATGTTTCTAATTTTCAGTGCTTATTATTATACGACTGTGTGCTCTAGAACTGTTACTTATGGAGTAATCGGGATTTTTGTAAGTTTCCTCATAATTGAAAAACTATCTACTATCGAAATTTATGTAATAATAAAAGTATTTCGTTCTGCAAGGGAGTTCTGCAGCTCAGGGAGCATGTTAGTAGTAATGAAGTCCACAATGTCAGGCTTGGAGTCAGCAATCTCAGTCCTGACCTCAAATCGTGCGCCAAAATCTCATGAACAAACTGGTAATATAAATTTAAGTAGTTCATAACTAATCACTGTTAGCATGAAAGGATTATCAAGCTTGATGAAGTCTCTCACTTTCTACGCGTTTGTATCAGCTACTACTGTTCTTGGTCGTCTAGAACAGGGTTCATCCTCCGTGGTCATCCACAATGCTTTGTTCCACCTAAAAACATGAGTCCAAGACTTCATCTCATACGCGTGTGTTAAACCTTGACACAAAATTAAAACAGCCTAATATTATTTATTTTGTGACGTGAGACAAGCCAAACACGAACAAAAACTATGGCACAGCCAAATCTATTAAGGTTTAAGAAGTTGACAATTTTTATGAATGTAAAGGAACATGTCTATAAAGCTGTTGAATTTTAAGACTCAGCGTGTTACCATTTAGTAGGAGAAAAAATCAAATCTCATTTATTTTTACGCAAACCCCGAAGTCGCGTACATATTTATTTATGATTAAATTCAAACAAAATCGTGTAAAAATATCCATTACGATCGTTGGGTTAAAACAAGTATGCGGTAACAGACAGCGCGACGATCCTCTCTGGACGTCTCCGATCTAGAAGCCGAAACCGTATCTACACGGGGACGTTATTGTAAATTTTACATTTACCTATACTGAAGTACATTAACGAGCTAATTACATAAAGCTATCTGACCTACGCCCGATCACATTAAATTCTCTACCTTAATAGCTGCATAAACAAGACTGGCATTTTCCGGTCGAATATTAGATCAATATAATATAAGTGGATAACATGTTTCCTTGTACGATCTGAATGAAATCTGGATTTAACCAGTTTTACTCACACAAAGCAGTCTTGCTTACTTCTAATCGTTTGAAAATTAATTCACTTGCTTTATATATTAGGTTCTTCTTCGCAACAAAACTTAGTAAAATTGAGGAAGAGACATTATTGATGATTACAAGTTTTACTAGCCTATTTCAGTGTAGTGACTTGGATTTTATACTGAAAACTTACTCTTTTTCGTTTTTCGCAAAGTAATTTTGGAGACTAGTGAGCGGCCGTGTTCTAAAACCGTTTTAGGTAACCCTGGCAATCGACGGTCCCGCGTCTGAAATGTGTGTCATCTCAAATCTGTCTCGGCAGCCAAATTAATCCAAACACCTCTTTCTCGCTGATTCACTGGCATTTATTCAATCGACTTTCCTTGTTTAATTTCCATTTTATCAGATTCTTTTCGGCGTAATCTGTTTTTATCTTACTATTTCTCAGAGTTGTAGGCTGTCGCCCATAATTTTTAATATCTATGTGGACTTGCATTAAGTGTCAGCGCAATTGCGGAAGGACAGGGATACCGATTGAAGACATCATTTGTTACCCTGAGGTCTGCCGATGATCACAAGACCTTGCTCACGATGCCGTTGAATAGGTACTAAGACTGTATGAGAGGTGGGGACTGCAAGCTAGTTAGCAGAAGAGTGAATGTCTGGTGACAAATTCGGTAACACTTTTTGAAATACTGATATATGAGTGCCGAAACACGTCGAAAGAACAGGTGGAGGCGTGAAGTAAGGCACCGAGAGAAATCAAAGCGGTGTACAAAGCGAGAACATCAAATCCCGTTTTGTGGGATAAGAACATTCCACTGAGCAATATGAGCAACACAAGAAAGTTACTCATAGTATTAAGTTATGGAAGTGTAGTGAGGGAACATAAAGCAGAGACGGACTGCGTTCGAATAAGTGTCGGGTGTCACCACGTCACCAGTCAGGAAATCAAAAGAAGAATGGAATCAAGTGGTCTAATAATAATAGATAGAACACAGTTCAATGGCCTTAAGTGGTTTGAACATCCGTTAAGAAAACAGAATTCTGAATGACAAAAAGATTACTGTTGCCAAGGAGAAGGAAAAGTGCTGTCCTGGTATAAAGGGCTCAGGAACGATATTCTCGAAGAAACAGCTGACGGTAGTAGAGTGGCGCACAAGTCGACTTGTTATATGCCTACAGTATGATCAAACTGAGATGGAAAGAGCATATAAAAAAAGAAAGAAAGAGGAACCTAACGTAAAATTCCGACCATATAAATGGCTCATAGGAAAACATTCCAACCTGTCTTTATACAGTAAAACTCTTATCTATAATCAGATAATTAAACCCACCTCGCTGTATGGAATTCAACTTTGGGGATGCGCGAAAGATAGTAACATCAGGATAATACAAACATTCCAAAACAAGGTTTTGCGGACCATGGTGAATGCACCATGGTATGTTAGAAACACCGATATCCACAGAGATCTAGGTATTCAAACAATTAAAGAAGAGATTAAAAGGTTTGCGAAGAAGCATGAAGAAAGGCTTCACCTCCACGAAAATACAGAAGTTTTTCAGCTGCTGGACAATCAACACGTGTTCCGAAGACTGACGAGAACAAAGCCATTTGAACTTATGTAGTGTTTTGTGTTATAAAAGCAGAGCATTGTGCGCGGGTGTGAGAGTGTTTAGTTGAAGGACACCAGAACTAACTAAAGGATGTCAATGGACTTAATTTGGCTGATACGTATTTAGTATTAAGAGGTATTAGAGATAAGTTGATGGTTGGACTTACAGATCAGTTTTAACATGTAAAAGTCAATAATAATAAAAACAAATAAATTTCCGAGACTAATGGCAGCGGTATGCTTTCATTTCTGACGTTCGGCACATCACGCGGCAGCCCTCCTGAAAGCGGGGAACCAGTTGGAAAACTGTCCCAACACCGGTAACAAGGCGACACTCATACAGATACTTCATTTAAAGCGTTATCGTCGGCAATCACAGTAACTGTTATGAGTCGTAATTAGTTTTCTACCTACGCCAATGTAGTTTTACACTGACACGTTTCTACACACAACGGAAACAGACTACACCGACAGCAGATTGACGACGACAAGACGGGTCGTCCCTTCGTTCAAGTGCAATATCTGTGACAACTCCGACCCCACGTGGACTCAACAAGGTATATCATTTTATTAACGGGACAATCTGATTGGTGCGCAGATAGTGTCGCGGCAGTGTCACATTTTTAAGAACACACTATTACATCAAAAGCTTCCGACTGTTAGCCGTTTGGCCGAGGCGGTAATACCAGCGTTGGGACAATTTTTCCGTCTACTTCCCCGCTCTAAAGATGGCTGCCGAAATGTCAGCAAGAACCAATGGAATCAATTACAATTATAGACTACGGCCAGAAATGTTAAAGGTAATGATCAAAACTGCACTGGGTCGTTTACTTCTACACAATTGACGTAACGCTGATTTACTTCTACACAAATGGTATAAATATATACTTTTGTATAAAATCTAGAAACAACGTGTGTTTTCAGAAGAGTTCGTCTGCAAAGAAACGTGGACAATGGACAACAAAGCGAATGAATCGCGCTGTTAAACAGATTTCACAGCGTTTGACACGCTTCTTTGACTTCTTATTCAATTATACACTACCGTTTGTACAGAATCGTTTCATTGTTTTGTTTTTAACTCCGGCACAATTCAATACCATTTATCTTTCTCTCTCAACTGCACTTACACGTAAAAATGCAGCTTATATTAAGTATTTTTTTTTTTACTCGACTACACAAGTAGGACGGTCGTACTGTGTTCAGGTGGCACACTCGCTTGTTAACTCCTAACTGTAAAACGGGTGGAACAATTCTAACAAAAGACACATCACATTGGCCGTCTTGAATTTGGGAGTGTCGACGACGACGACATGAAATTTCAGAGAACAACAAAACAACAGACGTCACTATCTAAAACAAGCTGTTAAACAAGAATACGTCACTGTCGGCAGGCTGTCAAACACGTTTTTCTCTGTATGTTTATCTACAATACTAATCTATTGATTACATTACGAAAGGTTTGCTTATATACGCGTTCGATATCCAACAACGATTGAAGAAATCTACAGAGATTCACCGGACAGGCGAACAGGAAACGAAATGGTATTGTCGGGTCTTAAATACTCTTGACTTTAGTTGTTAAAGACGTCTACTACGGCTGCCTCACACCTCGATTTTTTGTTATGTACAATAATTATAACATATTCATTACGAATAATATATGCTGTGTACTTAAATGTTACTGATACGAATTTGAAAATATGCAAATTTAATAGTACCCAAACTAACTTACTTTCCGTCTCAAACGCGGATTAAAACCCTATCACCGTTAAATAGAGATGTTGAACACTCAAACTGAAAATTACAAAGTTTTCATCCAGTAAGCGTTAATTGTATCTGTACATACGTACTGATGAATTCTGTGTTTACTCAAATTAAAGTTTAATAAAAAGGAAAATGATTGTCGAGGGAGATGGGGTGGGGGGTACTGATAAAGCTTGTTGTTATAGTTCTGTGAACAAAAGCGTCAGAAATTTAATTTGTATATTTCCAGGAATTAATTATTATTTGTGTGACAGTTGAGAAATAGCTGCAGGAGTTATAGGCCTAATTTAACAAAAAACAAACATTTAGACAATTAATGTTATTACACTAAAAACTCGGTTATCCGAATATGATGGGACCGCACCCGTTTCGGATAAACCGTAACTTTTACTTAAATAATAATACACATGTAAGTATACAGTAACTTGATTTAATAATAATAATTTAAAAGTTACTTACAGTGAATAAGACACAATAAACTATAAAACGGAACCGCACTGTAAATTATAGTTTCTATAGTACTCTATGATTCTACTGCTTGTTCGTACAGTAATGAATCATAGTTTTTTGCCTAAGCTTTGAAGCTCGTTTGCTGCCTGCCCGATCTCGAAGTCGTTTCATTGTTATAAGTTCTGCAGGGGAAGTTTCATCTTGTCTACACTATTAAATATAGATTATAGTGACAGGAAAATGATTGTGTATTTTAAAATTTACTAAAAATTGTTTCGAATAAACCGGATTTTCGGATAAACGAGTTTTTAGTGTATTTATGATGTACTAGCCAAAATAATACACTATTATGTCCATTTGTTGAGATGAGTCATGGTGATTTCTTGTTGAAGAGACATGTTCGGAACATGTTCCAAAGAACTGAGTGAAAATTCACGTTTAGTAACACATCATTAATAACACCAATATCAGCAATAATAACAGTAAGATACGCTTTTGGTACTACTGGAGTAGATTAGGTGCGCGGCACGAATGCCGTACAAACTAATCGGCACACACGGTAGGTGTAGTGTGGCCATCACTATGCTCCACCCACTGTTATCCCCATGTAGTGGCCCGGTTCGCCCCGGGCACCTTCAACTTGGGGGGGGGGGACGTAAGTTCCAACAGAGTTTCACTAGAATACTTTGTCCACATTTTATACTCTATGGGTGAAAAAAAAATATATTCCCTTTTGGCACAGAGAATGAGTTATTTGTAAAGAGATAACGATTACTATTTCACCTCGTATGTTGTACCCTCAGAAACCGATGGTACCATCGGACTCTCAGGTAAAGCCTCTACTCGGATATGGTACCATCGGATTTCGATTGATTTAATGTCGTACCGTTAAAAATCTCTCAGGTAAACACTGTATTCGGACTGCCTCCATCGAAATATTTTTTCACTGGTCGTTTAGATCTTTTAACCTCAAACGAATCTCCTCCCCTCCCCACCGATACAAAAAATCTGGGCCTTTGTCCGTCACTGATCCTATGCGTCATTTCCACATGTTGAAATGTCCTGGAGACTCAAAAATGCAATCCCTCTTACTGCAATCCTTGGCGAGAAGTGAACACAGGACAATCTCTGTGAAAGTCTACGCAAACCTCAGGAAAAAGCATTATTTTTACAGACTACAGCGTTGACAAACGTAACGGCATTATTGTATTGTGGTCGAGACACTGCGCGCGTCTCCAGACAATCCTCTTCTCTTTCACCACACACACACGCACACGCGCGCACACACACACACACACACACATTACATGCACGCAGCAATGAGCCGTAGTCGTCAGTAAATTAAACGCTCGCGCGCGCGTCATCAGTTGCAACAGACATCTGTGTATTTTTAAATCGTTGAAACCAAATTCGTTTTTTTTTACTATAATCTGCAAATAACTCAAAAACGACGCCATTTTGCAAAAAATGTTGTATAAATCAAAATTAAAGCCTATTAACGGACACACATTTTCCACTTTGTTTGGTTTTGTTATGTCAAATGGTTCTCGAGATACAGCCAAAACAAGATGGCGATTCACCGTTTTTTGATGAAATCACGTGCTTAAAACTGGATATAACTCGGTGAAAAATGGTTCAATCGTAACCAAATTAGTATCAAATGAAAGCTCTGTTAATTTTCTAAATAACGATGGGTCAATCACGTGTCTAGCTTACAAATTACCGAAGTTATGAAGGAAAATATAATTTCTGAAAAAATTTTCCAAGAAATTTAAAAAGGGACGTCCACCATTTTGTCAAATAAACATATTAAGCCGAGATAGTGTAGTTTTCGGTTGTCTATTATATTAGCTATGTCCTAAAATTTTTTGAAGCATATATGTATTGCTGTACAGTAACGGGTAACGTTTTAAGAAAATTCAAGTTTTTGGGGTCTTCGCCAAACTTCGCTCTTTTTATTAAATATCTCAGTAACGATGCGTTTTATCGAAAAATTAATATGGACCAAAAATGAAGCTTATAAAAAAAACAAGAAAAACCTGAATTTTTTTCATTCCTCCAACAGTTAGATTTTGTTATCGTACGTTATACGCTCTGGTGCGGTCCTGAGAGCCTATTAATTTATATTAAACTAAATTTTTTCCAACTGACAATCAAATTAAGTATCATTATTATTTTTTTAACGTCTACTGTAAACAAAAGAATTTCTGTTGTAATTTGTCACTGTCTGTACTGCTGGTTCGTTATATCAAACGAATATTTAATTTAAAAAAATAATATAATGTTTATGGTTCGACTTTTCTTTGATTAAATTTATAAGCATGAATGAAATACACATATTTTTTTACCGAATTTTGAATTATGACCGCTAAAAACACGGACCTTCTAGCGGAGACCAAAAGAGGCTGATGCGCTACCTGATGCTCACTGCTTACAGCTGACACGTGTTTTTTTGGAGCATCAGCTGAGCGTCGGAGTTGTTTGTTATTGTGCAAGGGTTGTAATATTTGTTAAATATTATTCATGTTATGGTGTTCAAGTAATTGTACTGGAAATCAGTGCGATTGTAGAAAGAAAATTTGTAATTCTATAAACATTTTCATGTCATTATATAATTTGTTTCACGTTTTCAACCCTTTTTAAGTCCAACCCTCGCGTCGGATGTATCCCTTACGTCAAAATCGTCATCAGCACCCCTCCAAAAACCTGTAGGTACTCAATTTCAGGACTTAAAGGTCATCCTCGCGTTGTTTCATGTTTTAAACCTTTAGGGGTGGTTTTCAAACCTTTCAAGTCCAACCCTTGCGTCGGATGTAGGGGCCTATCCCTTGACGTCAAAATCGTAATCAGCACCCCCCCAAAAACCTATAGGTACTCACTGTCTAGGCTTTGACCGGCATTCTCGCGAAGTTTAATAATTACACCCCCTGATTATAGTCTGCTTCAACCCTTTAGAAACTACCATTTGCGTAAAATATAATTTTGGATGTCAGAATCGTAATCAGCACCCCCAAAAAAACCATAAGTACCTAATTTCAGGGCTTCAAAATGCATTCTCGCGTCGTTTCATATTTTCAACACTTTAGGGGTGAGAGCGGGCCAAAATTTTTCCTTAACTTTGTTCTAGAAGCTTTTAGGAAGCGATAGCAAAAGGAATCAAAATATCGGTATGGAGAACCATACATGACTTCCATATTCTAAGATTTATATTTAAAATCATTTTCGAAATGAAATATTACCATAGAAACTACTTCTTTCTACTTACTGCTTCAGCCTTAACCACAGTACTGTGGTCACTAACGTATACCACCTCACGTTATCGCACTCGATTTTCACTGATGATGGAAGTCGATGGCATTGCCGAAATGTCTGGTTTTGTTGAAAACATTGGACTACGGCCAAATATCCCGGGAAGGAATTTTAACAAAAACTACTTCTTTGTTGCCGATAACGTTGTACACATATATATCAGTGGCGAAGTTACATGGAGGCAATTGAGGCAATGCCTACCCTAAAAAATTCTGTAGAATAAAAATTATAAATACGTATGAACTACATAACGTAAAGATTATACATTGTTACTGCGACTGTCAAATTTATTAAACCGAAACGTGCTTTATTGAGCGACCGCTAGATGGTGACAGGTGAGATTCGGCATAGTTCGTTTAAAGCGAATGAGGCACCCTGAACTTGCCTCAGCGTTTTTTGTATACATCGTATGTAAGCAATGTAGTGGTGTGATAGGGAAGTGTAGGGAGGGGGGATTGTCCCGCGCTGTACACATAGAGCGTTGAGGCATGCCTCACTTCTGTGGTCCAAACAGTTAAGTTAAAGCGCCTGTGTTGTTTCTAAGTGTTTATTTTATGCGGTTATTAAAAGTGTCACTGTTATTCCGCTGAACTAACAGATGATCAAGATTGTTATTTGAATTATTTGTAACATTAAACATATATATAGAAACTAATCAAGTTTAAAAATTTGAAGTTCAATCAGTTGTATTATTGTGTATGACTAATACAAGGATTGTTCAATAGACACACGTATAGAGCTGTAAAGCATTTTTTATTCAACGATTTTAAAAGAAGTCTCCAATAACATTAAGACATGAGTTCCACTGTTGCGCTAACCTGTAGATTCCCTGCTAGTAAAATTCTTACGGCTGTTTGTGGAACCATTCGGTTACAGCAACTCTACCTCAGCGTCCGATTTGACCCACCGTCCTTTTAGTGATTCCTTAAAAAAAATTTAAGATAAGATTTTTGCCTACCCATTCACTAACTACTAGCTTCGCCAGTAAGCAAATTGATGTCCATTTTTTCGGCTTGCACGCGTTATGTTGGTGTGGGTTTCGGCACTTTCCATTTAAAAAGCGTGCAAATGTAAGAAAATAAACATGAGTGAGGCCAGAAATAACGTGAATTGTGTGTGTGTGTGTGTGTGTGTGTGTGTGTGTGTGTGTGTGTGTGTGTTTGTTTGTGTCTTACCTGCCTTTTTATTGTCGTATTAAATGAAAAATATTATATTACATTAAAATGAAAAAATTTTAATTTTATTGCCTGGCAACAAAATTATTTTATTTTTAACAATTACCATTGTTTCAAAAAGTTTAAATAAATTTTCAAGTACTTTACTCTTGTTAAAACGTAAAAGGTTGCAGGTAAACTACCCCTTCCCCTTAACCGATCTTCACCAAAATCGAAAGTCCTTGAGACCTCTACAATTCAGGGACGTATGCAAAAAATTATTTGATTCTGTTTGAATTTGCGGCAGTTATCGTTTGGCATAGAAAATACGCTTGATAAAAAACGTTGCAGGTAAACTACCCCTTCCCCTTAACCGATCTTCACCAAAAACAATAGGTCTTGAGTACTCTACAAATCAGGGCTGTATGCAGAAAATTATTTGATTCTGTTTGAATTTGCGGCTGTTATCGTTTGCCATAGAAAATACCCTTGTTAAAAAAACGTTGTAGGTAAACTACCCCTTTCCCTTAACCGATCTTCACCAAAAACAATAGCTCTTGAGAACTCTACAATTTAGGGCTGTATGCAAATAATCTTTTGATTCTGTTTGAATTTGCGGCTGTTATCGTTTGCCATAGGAAATACCCTTGTTAAAACATAAAACGTTACAGGTAAACTACCCCTTTCCCTTAACCGATCTTCACCAAAAACAATAGGTCTTGAGAACTCTACAATTCAGGGCTGTATGCGAAACATTATTTGATTCTGTTTGAATTTGCGGCTGTTATCGTTTGCCAAAAAAAAACAATTTCCCTTGATAAAAAAAAACCGTTGCAGGTAAACTACCCCTTTCCCTCAACCGATCTTCACCAAAAACAATAGGTCGTGAGTACTCTACAAATCAGGACTGTATGCAAAAAATTATTTGATTCCGTTTGAATTTGCGGCAGTTATCGTTTGCCATAGAAAAAAAATCTACAGACACACAGACACTTTTCGGAAAACGACTTTTTTTCATGTTTTGAGTGTAGTACAATCAGAATCTGCAATAATCTCGAACACGATTTTTTTGCCATCACCATACTTCCATTTCTTAAGGAATATGGAAGTAAAATTACATGGACTCGAAATCGGCAGATGGGCCCTCTGATGTTATAGACTTTGCTGTTAACAAAATGCCGACGGGACGATACGGATCGGCTTCATTGAAGGTGACAAGCTCCAGTTACTGAATAATACGTTGTCACCCTACCGCAGTACAAGGTCACGTATTATTTAAATTGACATTATTCATTAGTCATAAGTAATGAGCGCGGAGAGCCAACACGTCTTATGCGTGTGTAAAGTACCAACAGTGGCAATCAAATGGGAGCGGGCGTAACGTACGCATTGCCAATAGACGCAATGATTTTTTCTTAGTTTGCACGCGCTACAGACGACTAGCACAAGCACTATATCCAATAGTCACCTAAGCCGCACATAACAATTAATAGCTCTGTTAACACACGCGTTATTAAAAATAAATTATTATATGGTATGCTATGCAAATCGGATTGTTTCTGTATTTTTTAACCTACGCGATCATAATAAGCGTTTAATTAGGCCTACATTCGTTGTTTGATAAGCAGACTCGAATATTATTTACAAAAAACAACCCGCTTTTAATGTTTTGTAAATTATATAAGCTACAGAAACACACAACGTACTTTCAAAACAGGTGCTTTTAAAATTTTAATTACAATATTAACTTAACGTTACGCATGTATTTTTTTTTCTGTTTATACAAATCCTGTTGAAATTATTTCCGTAATATTCTCTAATCGACCGCACTCAGCTCGTTCATTTCCTATTATTTCTATTGTTTTTATTATTAATTATAAACGCACCATTATCAATTTACAATTTTTTGTTATATTTGGGCATGTGAACCCTCTCTCTCTCTCTCTTTCTAATGTGTGACGTGTGTGTGCACTAGAGAGTCCTGACTGTATTGTTGTTTACAAGTGGATTGCAGTCAACTGTTAGCACAAAATTTTAAGCTTTACGCATGCAGCAGATTAACTAAATTTATTTATTTTTGAATGTTGCAGTAATATCTCCATGATCGAATAGCCCAGGAAAAATATGATTTTTTACGGAAAAAATTAGATAAAAGCTAATTTTTACTTCCATGTTCCTTAAGGAAATGGAAGTATGGTGATGGCAAAAAAATCGTGTTCGAGATTATTGCAGAATATGATTGTACTACACTCAAAACATGAAAAAAAGTCATTTTTCGAAAAGTGTCTGTGTGTGTGTCTGTAGATTTTTTTTCTATGGCAAACGATAACAGCCGCAAATTCAAATAGAATCAAATAATTTTTTGCATACAGCCCTGATTTGTAGAGTACACAAGACCTATTGTTTTTGGTGAAGATCGGCTGAGGGAAAGGGGTAGTTTACCTGCAACGGTTTTTTTTTTATCAAGGGTAATTTTGTTTGTTTGGCAAACGATAACAGCCGCAAATACAAACAGAATAAAATAATGTTTCGCATACAGCCCTGAATTGTAGGGTTCGCAAGATCTGTTGATTTTGGTAAAGATCGGTTAAGGGAAAGGGGTAGTTTACCTGCAACGTTTTATGTTTTAACAAGTGTATTTTCTATGGCAAACGATAACAGCCGCAAATTCAAACATAATCGAATACGTTTTTGCATACAGCCCTGACTTCTTGAGTACTAAAGACCTATTGTTTTTGGTGAAGATCGTTTAAGGGAAAGGGGTAGTTTACCTGCCACGTTTTTTGTTTTATCAAGAGTATTTTGTATGGCAAACGATAACAGCCACAAATTCAAACAAAATCATATAATATTTTGCATACAGCCCTGAATTGCAGAGTTCTCAAGACCTATCGTTTTTGGTGAAGATCGGTTAAGGGAAAGGGGTAGTTTACCTGCAACGGTTTTTTATCAAGGGTAATTTTTTACTTTTTCTATGGTAAACGATAACAGCCGCAAATTCAAACAGAATCAAATGATGTTTTGCATACAGCCCTGTATTGTAGAGTTCTCAATACCTATTGGTGTTGGTGAAGATCGTTTAAGGGAAAGGGGTAGTTTACCTGCAACGTTTTATGTTTTAAAAGGGTATTTTCTATGGCAAACGATAAGAGCCGCAAATTCAAACAGAATCAAATACGTTTTTGCATACAGCCCTGTTTTGATGAGTACTAAAGACCTATTGTTTTTGGTGAAGATAGGTTAAGGGAAAGGGGTAGTTTACCAGCAACGTTTTATGTTTTAACAAGGGTATTTTTTCTGTGACAAACGATAACTGCCGTAAATTCAAAGAGAATCAACTAATGTTTTGCATACAGCCCTGAATTGTAGAGTTCTCAAGACCTATTGTTATTGGTGAAGATCGGTTAATGGAATAGGGTAGTTTACCAGCAACGTTTTATGTTTTATCAAGGGTGTTTTCTATGGCAAACGATAACAGCCGCAAATTCAAACAGAATCAAATAATTTTTTGCATACAAGCCTGAATTGTAGAGTACCCAAGACCTGTCGTTTTTGTTGAAGATCGGTTAAGGGAAAGGGGTAGTTTACCAGCAACGGTTTTTTCAAGGGTAATTTTTTACTTCCATATTCCTTAAGGAATGGAAGTATGGTGATGGCAAAAAAAATCGTGTTCGAGATTATTGCAGATTCTGATTCTACTACACTCAAAACATGAAAAAAAGTCGTTTTCCGAAAAGTGTCTGTGTGTCTGTCTGTCTGTCTGTGTGTCTGTCTGTCTGTAGATTTTTTTTCTATGGCAAACGATAACTGCCGCAAATTCAAACAGAATCAAATAATTTTTTGCATGCAGCCCTGATTTGCAGAGTACTCGCGACCTATTGTTTTTGGTGAAGATCGGTTGAGGGAAAGGGGTAGTTTACCTACAACGGTTTTTTTTTAGCAAGGGTAATTTTGTTTGTTTGGCAAACGATAACAGCCGCAAATTCAAACAGAATCAAATAATGTTTCGCATACAGCCCTGAATTGTAGAGTTCTCAAGATCTGTTGATTTTGGTTAAGATCGGTTAACGGAAAGGGGTAGTTTACCTGTAACGTTTTATGTTTTAACAAGGGTATTTCCTATGGCAAACGATAACAGCCGCAAATTCAAACAGAATCAAAAGATTATTTGCATACAGCCCTAAATTGTAGAGTTCTCAAGGTCTATTGTTTTTGGTGAAGTTCGGTTGAGGGAAAGGGGTAGTTTACCTGCAACGTTTTTTTAACAAGGGTATTTCCTATGGCAAATGATAACAGCCGCAAATTCAAACAGAATCAAATAATGTTTTGCATACAGCCCTGATTTGTAGAGTACTCAAGACCTATTGTTTTTGGTGAAGATCGGTTAAGGGAAAGGGGTAGTTTACCTGTAACGTTTTATGTTTTAACAAGGGTATTTCCTATGGCAAACGATAACAGCCGCAAATTCAAACAGAATCAAAAGATTATTTGCATACAGCCCTAAATTGTAGAGTTCTCAAGACCTATTGTTTTTGGTGAAGATCGGTTGAGGGAAAGGGGTAGTTTACCTGCAACGTTTTTTTAACAAGGGTATTTTCTATGGCAAACGATAACAGCCGCAAATTCAAACAGAATCAAATAATGTTTTGCATACAGCCCTGATTTGTAGAGTACTCAAGACCTATTGTTTTTGGTGAAGATCGGTTAAGGGAAAGGGGTAGTTTACCTGTAACGTTTTATGTTTTAACAAGGGTATTTCCTATGGCAAACGATAACAGCCGCAAATTCAAACAGAATCAAAAGGTTATTTGCATACAGCCCTAAATTGTAGAGTTCTCAAGACCTATTGTTTTTGGTGAAGATCGGTTGAGGGAAAGGGGTAGTTTACCAGCAACGTTTTTTTAACAAGGGTATTTTTTATGGCAAACGATAACAGCCGCAAATTCAAACAGAATCAAATAATGTTTTGCATACAGCCCTGATTTGTAGAGTACTCAAGACCTATTGTTTTTGGTGAAGATCGGTTAAGGGAAAGGGGTAGTTTACCTGTAACGTTTTATGTTTTAACAAGGGTATTTCCTATGGCAAACGGTAACAGCCGCAAATTCAAACAGAATCAAAAGATTATTTGCATACAGCCCTAAATTGTAGAGTTCTCAAGACCTATTGTTTTTGGTGAAGATCGGTTGAGGGAAAGGGGTAGTTTACCTGCAACGTTTTTTTAACAAGGGTATTTTCTATGGCAAACGATAACAGCCGCAAATTCAAACAGAATCAAATAATGTTTTGCATACAGCCCTGATTTGTAGAGTACTCAAGACCTATTGTTTTTGGTGAAGATCGGTTAAGGGGAAGGGGTAGTTTACCAGCAACGTTTTTTTATCAAGCGTATTTTTACTTCCATATTCCTTAAGGAATGGAAGTATGGTGATGGCAAAAAAAATCGTGTTCGAGATTATTGCAGATTCTGATTCTACTACACTCAAAACATGAAAAAAAGTCGTTTTCCGAAAAGTGTCTGTGTGTGTGTCTGTCTGTGTGTCTGTAGATTTTTTTCTATGGCAAACGATAACTGCCGCAAATTCAAACAGAATCAAATAATTTTTTGCATACAGCCCTGATTTGCAGAGTACTCGCGACCTATTGTTTTGGTGAAGATCGGTTGAGGGAAAGGGGTAGTTTACCTGCAACGGTTTTTTTTTAGCAAGGGTAATTTTGTTTGTTTGGCAAACGATAACAGCCGCAAATTCAAACAGAATCAAATAATGTTTCGCATACAGCCCTGAATTGTAGAGTTCTCAAGATCTGTTGATTTTGGTGAAGATCGGTTAAGGGAAAGGGGCAGTTTACCTGTAACGTTTTATGTTTTAACAACGGTATTTCCTATGGCAAACGATAACAGCCGCAAATTCAAACAGAATCAAAAGATTATTTGCATACAGCCCTAAATTGTAGAGTTCTCAAGACCTATTGTTTTTGGTGAAAATCGGTTGAGGGAAAGGGGTAGTTTACCTGCAACGTTTTTTTAACAAGGGTATTTTTTTCTATGGCAAACGATAACTGCCGCAAATTCAAACAGAATCAAATAACTTTTTGCATACAGCCCTGATTTGTAGAGTACTCACGACCTATTGTTTTTGGTGAAGATCGGTTGAGGGAAAGGGGTAGTTTACCTGCAACGGTTTTTTTTTATCAAGGGAAATTTTTTTTTTTTGCCAAACGATAACAGCCGCAAATTCAAACAGAATCAAATAATGTTTCGCATACAGCCCTGAATTGTAGAGTTCTCAAGATCTGTTGATTTTGGTGAAGATCGGTTAAGGGAAAGGGGTAGTTTACCTGTAACGTTTTATGTTTTAACAAGGGTATTTCCTATGGCAAACGATAACAGCCGTAAATTCAAACAGAATCAAAAGATTATTTGCATACAGCCCTAAATTGTAGAGTTCTCAAGACCTATTGTTTTTGGTGAAGATCGGTTAAGGGAAAGGGGTAGTTTACCTACAACGTTTTTTTAACAAGGTTATTTTCTATGGCAAACGATAACAGCCGCAAATTCAAACATAATCAAATAATTTTCTCCATACAGCCCTGGTTTGTAGAGTACTCAAGACCCTTTGTTTTTGGTGAAGATCGGTTGAGGGGAAGGGGTAGTTTACCTGCAACGTTTGTTATAAAGCGTATTTTCTATGGCAAACGATAACTGCCGTAAATTCAAACAGAATCAAATAATTTTTTGCATACATAAGTGAATTGTAGAGGACTCAAGGCCATTAGATTTTGGTGAAGATCGGTTAAGGGGAAGGGGTAGTTTACCTGCAACCTTTTACGTTTTAACAAGAGTAAAGTACTTGTTACTTCCATATTCCTTAAGGAATGGAACTATGGTTACGGCAAAAAAAATCGTGTTCGAGATTATTGCAGATTCTGATTCTACTACACTCAAAACATGAAAAAAAGTCGTTTTCCGAAAAGTGTCTGTGTGTGTGTCTGTCTGTCTATCTGTGTGTCTGTCTGTAGATTTTTTTTCTATGGCAAACGATAACTGCCGCAAATTCAAACAGAATCAAATAATTTTTTGCATACAGCCCTGATTTGTAGAGTACTCGCGACCTATTGTTTTTGGTGAAGATCGGTTGAGGGAAAGGGGTAGTTTACCAGCAACGGTTTTTTTTATCAAGGGAAATTTGTTTTTTTGGCAAACGATAACAGCCGCAAATTCAAACAGAATCAAATAATGTTTCGCATACAGCCCTGAATTGTAGAGTTCTCAAGACCTATTGTTTTTGGTGAAGATCGGTTAAGCGAAAGGGGTAGTTTACCTGTAACGTTTTGTTTTAACAAGGGTATTTCCTATGGCAAACGATAACAGCCGCAAATTCAAACAGAATCAAAAGATTATTTGCATACAGCCCTAAATTGTAGAGTTCTCAAGACCTATTGTTTTCGGTGAAGATCGGTTAAGGGAAAGGGGTAGTTTACCTACAACGTTTTTTTGACAAGGGTATTTTCTATGGCAAACGATAACAGCCGCAAATTCAAACACAATCAAATAATTTTCTGCATACAGCCCTGATTTGTAGAGTACTCAAGACCTATTGTTTTTGGTGAAGATCAGTTGAGGGGAAGGGGTAGTTTACCTGCAACGTTTTTTTATCAAGCGTATTTTATATGGCAAACGATAACAGCCGCAAATTCAAACAGAATCAAATAAGTTTTTGCATACGTCCCTGAATTGTAGAGGTCTCAAGGCCTTTAGATTTTGGTGAAGATCGGTTAAGGGGAAGGGGTAGTTTACCTGCAACCTTTTACGTTTTAACAAGAGTAAAGTACTTGAAAATTTATTTAAACTTTTTGAAACAATGGTAATTGTTGAAAATAAAATAATTTTGTTGCCAGGTAACAAAAATAAAGTCATTTTGATTATAAAATATAAATATTTACAACAAGAAAAGAATTTTCAGTTTTCAAAATTTAAATATATTTTTATAAAACAATGGGTTCTTCATTGAGGTGGGGACCATGTCACTCACTCCATCTCAAGCCTCTCCTATTTTGCAGAAAAAGAGGACCCTGTCAAGGCTGATACTTTGACGACAGTAACAGGGCTTTCCACCAAATTCAGCAGAGTGACAGGTAGGCCCAACTCTGATTGGCTCCTCAGATTTCCCCAGCGTTAGTAGGTTCTATGAAAATATTTTATTTCAAAAATGATTTTAAATATAAATCTTAGATATGTTTTATAAATCTCATGTTTTATGTTTTAACATGGGTAATTTTTTATATGACGAACCATAACTGCCGTAAATTCAAACAGAATCAAATAATTTTTTACATATGTGCCTGAGCTATAGAGAACTCAATGTCTGTTGATTTTGGTGAAGATCGGTTACGGGGAAAGGGCAGTTTACCTGAAACATTTTTTGTTGTAACATGAGTAAAGTACTTAATTTTGATAAAGTATCCTGATAAGATCTTAATAATCCACTGTAGAAACGTAGATGAAATATCTATAAATGAAGAGGCTAGTTGAACGGGCTGGGGGTAATTTTCTATAAATCAAAATTATAGTTGAAGGGGGAGGGGATAATTTTTTTTTGCCTCCATGTAACTTCGCCACTGATATATATGTGTACAACGTTATCGGCAACAAAGAAGTAGTTTTTGTTAAAATTCCTTCCCGGGATATTTGGCCGTAGTTCAATGTTTTCTACAAAACCAGACATTTCGGCAATGCCATCGACTTCCATCATCAGTGAAAATCGAGTGCGATAACGTGAGGTGGTATACGTTAGTGACCACAGTACTGTGGTTAAGGCTGAAGCAGTAAGTAGAAAGAAGTAGTTTCTATGGTAATATTTCATTTCGAAATTGATTTTAAATATAAATCTTAGAATATGGAAGTCATGTATGGTTCTCCATACCGATTTTTTCCATAGTAAACGATAACAGCCGCAAATTCAAACAGAATCAAATGATGTTTTGCATACAGCTTTGTATTGTAGAGTTCTCAATACCTATTGGTGTTGGTGAAGATCGGTTAAGGGAAAGGGGTAGTTTACCAGTAACATTTTATGTTTTAACAAGGGTTATTTTTTATATGACGAACGATAACTGCCGTAAGTTCAAACAGAATCAACTTGGTTTTTGCATACCTTTTTGAACTAAAGAGAACTCAAGGTCTGTTGATTTTGTTGAAGATCGGTTAAGGGAAGGGGTAGTTTATCAGCAACGTTTTATGTTTTAAAAAGGGTAATTTTTTTATGACGAACGATAACTGCCGAAAATTCAATGAGAATCAAATAATTTTTGCACTCTTTCCTGAGTTGCAGAGAGCTCAAGGTCTATTGATTTTGGTGAAATATCTATAAATGAGGAGGTTAGGTGAACGGGGTGGGGGGTTCTATTATTAAAAATTATAGTTGAAGGAGGAGGGCAGAATTTTTTATATATGTACTACGTTATCGGCAACAAAGAAGTAGTTTTTTGTTAAAATTGCTTCCCGGGCTCTTTAGCCGTAGTTCAATGTTTTCTGCAAAACCAGACTTTTCGGCAGTGCCATCGACTGCCATCATCGGTGAAAATCGAGTGCGAAAACGTGAGGTGGTATACGTTAGTGACCACAGTACTGTGGTTAATGCTGAAGCAATAAGTAGAAAGACGTAGTTTCTATGGAAATATTTCATTTCGAATATGATTTTAAATATAAATCTTAGAACATGGAAGTCATGTATGGTTCTCCATACCGATATTTTGTACATGTGGTCCTTGAACCATAAATTATACAACACTAATGAGTCTACCACTTAAAAGTGTCTAGGGGTGGTTTTACAGGAGTTGAAAGGGGTAAAAAAAACGATTTTTTGCATATAACTTAAAAACGAAGTAGCCTATTTTATCAAAAAATGTTTCAAATAAAAGTTGTAGCTCACAAAATTCCCTATAATTTGGTGGGTGTCACATTCCAGTATGTCAAATATTGTTGGAATAGGTCACATTTAAAACTTAGAGTATAATGTATTTTTTTGTATTTTGTGTGTATTGTATGTGAATGATTGTGAAGAAGTATCTTACGATATTTACAAAATTGTAATGATAATAACAACAGCAAAAGGATCGCAAAATGAAACAAAAATTTTATAAATAAAAAATTGTTTGAATTAAAAAAAGCAAATGCAATAGTTATTGAGAATTTAAAATCTCAACATTTTTACTGAACTTTATGACTAAAATTTAAATGATGTAAAAATACGAAAAAATTAATTTTGAACTGTACAAAATAGTAATATAAAAAAAAGGTAATTACATAATTAAACACATACCATAAAATGTCAAAATCAGAAAGCAATCAGTTTATGAAATCAAATATTTGAATTACACGAAAGGAAGGTAGAATCAACACAAAACATTTACGAAAACAAACACTTAAGATAAAGTAAAATTTTTACAACTGAATAAATAATTTGTTCATAAATATCATATGATTAAATTTAAATTGCATTAAATAGAAATTATTTAAAAATAATACAAGAAAGAATGTTACAAGAAAATTATACACTAATTTTCAAAAATATGGTAAGATTTTCCATTTGTAAGTCTTTTTATAGTAAAAATTTAACACTCCAATATAACAATAAAAATTTAAGTAACAAAGTCTTCAATATCACTGTTTTCATTGACATTTGTTTCTTCAAGATCATCAATATGAAAGTCACTTTCATTTTCATCATCAATATTAATCTCTTCACTATCAGTAATATTAATATTATAACCTGGCGTTTCACAATTCTGACACGTTGATCCTTGGCAATTTTTACACATAACTGTGCATTGCAATCCGGATTTTAGGCAGCGACAACGAAAAGTAGAACAGTGAGTCGTGCAGCCACGGGAAATTAAATTCAAAATTAATTCACGAGCTGGTTCTGATGTAGTCTTAATGGGCTGCAAAAAATTATTTTTCCTTTCCCATCCCCATTCCTCTGGACTTTTATGGTTGCCTAGCCATTTCTAAACTTGGCAGTAATCTCTAAAGGAATGCTGAGCTGCAGCTGCTGAAGTTGGAGGTAACAGTTCTAATTTGGCAGATGCCTTTTTGAGAGATTTCTGAAACATCTGAAATCTGTTCTCGTCTAGTGTTTGCCTTTCATCTTTCGAACCATACAGAATTAGAAATAAATTTTCACCAGCCTTTTCTATTTCACTTTTATTTGAATTCACACTATTAAACACTGGTACAGCATTGTCCAAATTTCTGTTATTCTCCAATAGCTTCAGTAATTGTTTTTTACCTTTCCCATGAACTGAACTAGTCGTGTCACAGCCACTAAAAGCATGTGCTAGAAGGATGAAACTTTTGACATTTGTGAAAATTTTACTTTGCCGATATTTGGTTTCAAGAAAATATATCTTTGGCTGCTGGACTTAAAGCCATCACAAGTACAAACAGATCAGTATCTTGGCCAACAATTTATTGTCACTTGCAAGTTCTGAGACTTCTGAATGGCAGTGTGTCTTCATCGTCAGATGACTGTCGTACTTCAAACTTTTGTTCTTCGAATTTTTTTCAACATTTCAACCAGTTGTTTTTTATTTTCACTATTAGCTAGAAACTTTTCTTGGCCGATAGACAGGGGGGTTACTTCCGTTATGCTGAACTGTGGACTGATGTTCGTGTATCGACATTGCTGTTCAGATATTTTTATACGTCAGGATTACCATATCCATCGAAGATATTACTGCAGACTTAAAAGTATGCGAAACATATTGCACCTACATATTGCATACTTCTTTATAATTACTGCATTTTTTACAATTCCATTTCACTTTGTGCAACAAATACCCTCCATCTATTATGCAGATGTCTGTCTTGTTCAGTTCATTAATTGTCATCGATATTTTTAAACTCATCATATAAAGCGGACTTGGTGGGTTTTTTTTCATTCCAGTACTCGTGAAAAGGGACATTGGGGATGGTGCAATTTCAAATTTAAAATACTCCGATATATCATCACTCGGTTCTCTGCACAACAGCATTCTTTGATAGAGAATTAAAGGATCTGTAGTAATACCCTTTTCACGTACCTTTATACAGGAATTAACGGCACTCAGAGGACGTACTCTGTTTTCACGTTTTATGACAATGTCTTTACACAATTTCCCAGACAATTTTTCATATAGATTTTACCAATTTCCTTTGATTTATGACAATTAAAAGCGTCATTTACAATAATTCCAGTTCCGAGTGATGTAATGATTTGCGTTTTTGAAAACGGATCGTAATTAATAAGCCAATCATACAATTTATCTTAATCATTTCTTGCAATTCGAGTTTCTCTTAACTCAACATATCATTTCTCGCAATTCGAGTTTCTCTTAACTCAACATGTTGTTCAGATGTAATACATCATAGTCGTAGGGGCCTTCGGGACCTTCACTGATAGGGAAGGGAATTTAGTGGCACCTTCCTACTAAAAAAAGTAAAAATGTTTTTACTTTACTTTTACAATACTTAGGTAATTTGGTCTGCATTATATAGTTCCTTTCTGTACTTCATTGTATAGAAGTACTAAAAATGTGAAACACTATTTTATTTGACACTTTTTTTAACGAAATTCCTCATTTGCATAAGAAAAAAACAAATTTTTACATATTTCAATATGGGAAAAATCGTCCTGAGACAATATCTTAAGTTAAATATTGACCGAACGGTTTGTTCTAGTGGTTAGGGCGCTGGCTTCTAGACCAAGAGGTTCAGGGTTTGATTCCCGGTGAGGTCTGGCATTTGCTCATTGAGGTCTGGGGATGTTTATTCAAGTCATATCCATCTCATTACCTACGCACAAGCTTCAGCTTATGTAGGCATCATCCTCTCCAAAAAAAAAAAAACGATCATTCACATGCAAAACACACAGAATCCAAAAATTACTCTCAAGTTTTAAATGTGGCCTATTCCAACAATATTTGACATACAGGAATGTGACACCCACCAAATTATAGGGAATTTTGTGAGCTACAACTTTTATTTGAAACATTGTTTGATAAAATACTTCGTTTTTAAGTTATCCGCAAAAATCGTTTTTTCACCCCTTTAAACCCCTGTAAAACCACCCCTACACACTATTAAGTGGTAGACTCATTGGTTTTGTATAGTTTATGGTTCAATGACCATATGTACAAAAAATTAGCTTTTATCTAATTTTTTCCTTTAAAGTCGAATTTTTTGAGTATTTTCCTGGGCTAGAACGAGAGCACGTAAATACGTATAAAAGCTAACAAAAAGCGACTTGAATTCCGACTGGACCCGTCATTATTGGTACTACCAAACTAGCACAATGGTTAAGTCCCCCACCCGCAAACATTTCATGTCACAGTCCACAATGGTCTATTTGCATGAATTCACATGCGCAGTTTTAACAACCGGCAATTTATGTTTCCTGCTACAATCCACTTGCATGTGCATAATAATCTCTCCGTCCCGCTCAATTTTCATGCATATCAAGTAAACTACGTTCACTGCTTACAACAAGGACCCGTAAATTTCAAATTGATTTAATTTAAATAGGCCTACGTATTTTAAATTAACCTACCACTAACAGTACTCAGTACGAATTTTTTCTAAATTTCTTTGTTTGACAAATTAAACAAACACATTCACGTTTTTCTTTTGTTTTTGTGGGACTTTCTGCGCTGTGAATGTCATTTCGTACCAGGAGTGCACCAAAAGCAGAAAATGTTAAATTTCCCTAGAACTCAATTTTCTGTTCTAAATTTTACCCAAAACTTTGGCGTAGGCCAATATTCATATAATCGATCGATAGATTAAATGTTGGTGGTTAAGACCTAACGTCAGGGCATGTTAATTAACCCTTATACATACTGTATTTTGTAATTACAAAACGATTTTACATATGTAAATAAGTGGTATATGATATCTATATGATGGTAAGTGGTATCAGTTGTTGAGAAACGGAGCACACACACACACACACACACACACACACACACACACACACACACACACACACACACACACACGATATGCATTATTACTATTATTATACTAAAACAATATTCCAGAAAACATTTACAAACTGACTTTACAACTATAAAGTACCTTCAAACTGAAAATTTTTCAACTGGAATTGACGAGGCCACGTTGCAGCCTTTCATCAAATGGAATACAAAATAGCGGATGGGAAATGTCTTCGCCTATAGGTGATCTGAAATAACACTGAACCATTACTTCTTCCCCCATCTACACATGTTCGTAACAACAAATAACAAACAAAATAAATCCAATGAGTAAAAACAAAAATTCAGTTCGACCGTGGATAATTCAATCATCGCGCTGTACGTTGAAACATGTCTCGTATCGAAAAAGAAATTTTTTTAAAATTATTACCCAATTAATCGTCGTGAAGTCACGTGTTTTTGTCTTTCACGCTTTACTCATCGTAGGCAAATTAGTTTACCCTGATGGTTACTACCGATAAGTTTACTTATTTATTTTTCACCCAAGGCCAAAACTTTGCCGGGGCTATCCTACTCCCCCCCCCCCAACAAACGAACCTCATCGTACGTACTCTGCACCCGTACCTCACAGCAGAAACCTGACAGTCGATCTCGGGGGATTGGACGCGCGAAGTTAACGGAAGAATTACTCCCACTTAAATGTATTGCATACGGTGGCTACAGAGGAGAGTTCGAGGTAGCCGTTTGGTGTGTCTCTCTGGCTAATACTGTCGCTTCCCACCAACACTTGTATGCTTCTGATGTTTTCGTCAGCCTTGAAACACTGTAAAAGACTGTTGTGCGGAAATGAATGAAAATTTTGTTGCCGTTCAACAAGAGGTTTGTCCACTGCCAGCACAGGTTTCTGTCCACTGTCCACAACGACGCGACGTCACTGTTCAAAATCTATCGTCAGGTCTACACCATGATTTTCTGCTCTACTTTACAGATAGCCGTCTCATCATTATCACCATCAAAACATCGTGACAGCTTCACACTCCTTGCAAAGTCACAGCCTTGCTTTCGAGGCCTTCTGCTAGGAAACAAGCAGAAGCGATGAAGCACTTCACCCGATTTTCATGACAGGTTCGCATGCTTTTTGCCTCCTGAATCGACTTCCTGCTTCTCGTTTCCTTTCTTTCAATCTCGTAACGTTCACGTTCTCAAAGACTTGGCTTCCCGTCATGTCCTCTGGACTTATTTTGGTTCACTTTCCCTGGTTGTTCTATTTGTCTTCGGACTTCTTCAAATTAGATTTTCATCTTGTCTGTGCTGGCGCTTAAACCATCTTAGCCTTTGAACTATAACATACTTCACAACCCTTAATTTCGTTCTGACTGTCAATCAACGAATTTTAACGACGCAGGGTTTGCGAGGATCGGTTGAAGAAGTAAAACGCAACTTTTAAATTATTTGTGTCGACGTTTCAACAATATTTATTGTCATCATCAGGACAATTGTTGCTGAGTTGTTACGACGCAAACACACAACTGATTACGTCGTAACAACTCAACAACTGTCCTGATGATGACAATAAATACTGTCGAAACGTCGACACAAATAATTAAAAATCTGTGTCATACTTCTTTGACCGATCCTCGCAAACTCTTAACCGTTAAAATACTTCACAACGTCTTCGTTATTTATTTTTTCTACAATCTCCTGATTTGTAACCTACCATACACTTCTTCCTCTAATTTATTCAGCCCATATATCGCTCTTACCATTTCTTTCCCAAAGATTCTCAGCTTCTCTTCATCTGCATGTGTGATATACAAAATCTCCATTAAATATACCTCTGACAAATTTCTGTTTTATCTTCTTTTTATTATTTTTCTTCTCTCCAGCATTAGATCTTCTGACATGATCTTCATCTACCAGTCATCTCTAACAAGGTCCCTTTATATGTCTTTTCCCTTCAGGGTTATAATTAAAAATTTTTATAATAGTCTTTATAATAATCTCGACGGAAAAGTTTGGGCGCTGTTTTATAAAACCTAATTTTTGTATTTGTATTCCGTGCACAATTTGAAATCACAGAAAATTTTTAATCGTAAACAACGGATTACATTAAAACTTACAATTACTCCAGAATACGATGTCCCAGATTGTTTGTTAATCTGGCATAGTCTTTTCATTACACAAAGAATTCAAAATCCATCAATAGATTATTTTACTAACCGTTAGCTGCTTGTACTGGATGAGGCTTTCATGTGGCTCCACCACATACCTGACTTAACTAGCGGGAAAGAGCTTGAGAATTGTTGTGATTGTGAAATACTTCATGACAACATTGGGTAAAACAATTGTCAATGATGGAATTTAAATTGTTAACACAAAGACCTGGTAAAGAAATTCCAAATACCTACAAAAAATATATCAGACATTAAAGAAACCCGTTGGTGAGAAACTATGTACGATAACAAAATTACAACTAGTCTGAACAGGAGAAGGAATACTGATTAACTTTAGGAAACACAATGCTGTATGAGCTGATGACCTTGAATCGACTGACATATAACCTTGAAGGTTAGAAATCAAGTGGTTCAAAGATAAAGTCGAAAGAGTATCCATACTTGTTTCAAATAAATGTTTATGAAAATAACTACTTAATTTGTAATACAACAGTCAGTTTTTTTTTTTATATATATCCATATCACTTACTTTTTGTAAATTTAATTCTCTAGCTACCTGAACGAGCGTTGAAAGCTCTGCCACTGAGCCTGTGTGTGGTCATCTACCCAAGTTTTGTATCTATACATGTGATGTTTGACTTTGTAAATAGTGTCACTATGACTATGATTATGAGTGTCAAGTTTTAACTTGATAATCATACTGTCCGAGTTACTACTTTTAGTAATTTCAATTTTGTTTAGAATATTCAAATATTACTTTTTACATAAAATCTGTAACATTTTTTATAATAATGCTGTTTAATTAAGTTTATAATACTGCATCATATGGAATTTTTTTTATTACAACGATATGTTTCTACAAAAGCATTTGTTTTATTCTACAAACGTAAGTACATTTCACTGAACTTAGTTGTTCAGCATCATCAGTAAAATAAAATGCTTATTTATTACATAAAATTGTTTATTTCTTATCTGTTGTTTGCCTATGATGATTCAGATATATAATGCCAAATTATAATACCATATATATTAAATTATATGTTTGATGTTAAAATTTATTGTGAGGTCTTGAACATTTATTTAGTTCACGATTTTAAAGAAATAATATTTTGTATTAATCTGTGCTTGCTCATTCATAAATAAACAGAGTAAAACAAATAAATTCTAAATATCACAATTTCTTTCAAATTTTAAACCAAATGTTCAAAATTCACAATAAATAAATATTTAATGTTAAACATTTAATATAATGCACATGTTATATCAATTTGGTATTACATATTTAAACCACCACAAACAACTCATCAATATTATCAAGCTTAACATGGTCACTTGTTAACTAAACAAACAAAATTTTTACATAAAAATAAACTGTTTATATTATTCTGATGATGAAGAACAATAAAATTTAACAAAATGTACATTACATACATTAAAAATAAATACTTCCATAGAAATATAACATTATAATAAACTATTCATATATATGCAAGAAAATTAGAGTAACTTTTTAATGTGTTATACTGTTGTAACACATTTCTTCCAGAAGTACATATCTTTTGTCTTATGTGTATATCACTGAATTATTCTGCATTATCAGATGATATTATGCATAAATATATCTAGAAGAAATCTGTTATTACTGTGATATTACAACAGACTACATCATAATTGCAAAATAGGAAGGGGTTTTCATAAATAAACATGCATTATATTTGCAATTTTTGAAAGTTTGTGTTTAGCATTTTTTAAAGTAAAAACTGGCGAGTAGAAAAGATACTGCAACAAATCCACACAGACTCTCATTAATGTTAATGACTGCAGTTCTGCAGAGTCTGTACTGATGGGGTTTCAAAAATGTATTTCTATTCCATCTTATAAATGTCTACAGAAAGTCTAAAAGGCAAATGTAACTGCATACAAACTGCTACATACAAAATGCCTATTAGTTTAAATATGACTTCTTTAAATAACATTGATGGCTGATAGTCTGTATAGTTTCCTTGCAAGGAAGGGTTTTGAAAACTTGCATTCGACATGATGCATTATCCATCAGAGAATTCTTATGAAAGGGGTTGATTTGTGCATTTTTGTTCAGAAACCATCTCTGATCTGTGATAATTGATTCATTCCAGACATATGTACCAATGAATCATACAAGCTGTTTAAAGTTATAACCACCTAACTCTCAATGATTTGAAAGGATGCCGAGAGTTTCATAAACAACACACGACAGAAATCAAGGAGACCTGTTTCCACACACGGAAAACCTGTGTGCAAGCAAGCCTTGCAGAGGCAATGACTTTGGCTATGTACACAAAAATGCTATTCTAACATATACAATCTACAACCCAAGAAAGTTAAAAAAATAGGCTGTGTTTAGAATAATTTCATTCTTCATACAACACTTTTGCTTTGTTTAGAAACTACTACATGTTCTTATATAATAGTGATATAACAACTCTTTATATGTGTGTTATTATGCACTAGTATTTAAACAATGCCATTAAATATAATTACTGTATAGTTCTAAATAATTATCTTATGCTCACTTAATTATCTGTATAAATATAAATTTTACCATGACCTTTCATCACAAAGTACTGAGTGGTAAAATGAATGTCCCTTAGTACACAAGAAACAAAGACATCCATCTTGATCAAAATCCAGAAAAAAATTTAGCCTAGTCCTACCTTTATTAAGTGTCCTTTCAATATTCATTATATATTTATATTCTTCACATATAGTTGTAAGGATACTTAGTGTTGTAAGGACATTCAGTAATCCTTCAGGATCTTATGGATCTTTTCTAACTAAGTACACCGTGACTGAATTAAAACCCCCACACAAAAAAAAATATCGGTATGGAGAACCATACATGACTTCCATGTTCTAAGATTTATATTTAAAATCATTTTCGAAATGAAATATTTCCTTAGAAACTACTTCTTTCTTCAGCCTTACCCACAGTACTGTGGTCACTAACGTATACCACCTCACATTAGTGCACTCAATTTTCACTGATGATGGCAGTCGATAGTACTGCCGAAATGTCTGGTTTTGTAGAAAACATTGGACCACGGCCAAACAGCCTGGGAAGGAATTTTAACAACAAACTGCTTCTTTGTTGCCGATAACGTAGTACACATGGCATATAAATAAAAATTATCCCCACCTCTTCAACTAGTCTCTTCATTTATAGATATTTCATCTATGTTACTACAGTGCATTATTATGATCTTCTTTTCAGGATACATTATTTATCAAAATTAAGTACGGTACTTTACTCTTGTTAAAACATAAAACGTTGCAGGTAAACTACCCTTTCCCCTTAACCGATCTTCACCAAAATCAATAAGCCTTGAGTACTCTACAACTCAGACTCATATGGAAAAAATTATTTGATTCTGTTTGAATGTGCGGCAGTTATCTCATAGAAATAACGCGAATTGTGTGTGTGTGTCCTGCCGGCATTTTTATTGTGGTAATCACAATAATAAAACTTTGGAAATGTAAACATTACATAATTGAGATGTGCTTGCCTGCCAGGAACGATATATTTTCACTCATACGTGATTTAAATTAAAATGAAAAATATAGAATTTTGTTAAAGTGAAATGAAATGTTTCCACAGAAACTACTTCTTTGTTGTCAATAACATAGTACACATATAAAACTTATAAAAATTTACCTCCTCCCTCATCAACTACCATTTTAATTTATAAAAAAAATTACCCCCTCCTCCCTTCAACTACCCTTTTCATTTATAGATATTTCATATACTTTTCTACAGTGGATTATTATGACCTCTTCTTTTAAGGATACTTTATTTATCAAAATTAAGCACTTTACTCTTGCCAAAATGTAAAACGTTGGAGGTAAACTACCCCTTTCCCTTAACCGATCTTCACCAAAAACAACAGGCCTTGAGTCCTCTACAATTTATGGCTGTATGCAAAAAATTATTTGAATCTGTTTGAATTTGAGACTGTTATCGTTTGCCATAGAAAAAATTCTACACACTGACACTTTTTGAAAAATTACTTTTCTTCATGTTTTAGGGTAGTACAATCAGAATCTGCCGTTATCTCGAACACGATTTTTTTCACCATGACCATATTTCCATTTCCTTATGGAACATGGAAGTAAAAACATGAAAACCAAAATCCGCCTTATAAAACTATAGGCTGTATCAACCAAGTTTATTGCATGGGATGCAGTCTGTTATAATGACATGCAATAACACCAAGACTGCAAAATAACAGCATTGGAGATATCTGAGAAGAGTAGTTTATAAACTTGAAGTGACAATACAAAAGCAAAGTGTAAAAGACGGACTAGTAACAACACCAACTGTTGAGGAAACAACTATAATGGTATGACCATCAAGTGGTGCATAAATCCTGAAAGATATGAAAAAAAGATACAGTACCGTTTACCAAATGGTAAAAGCTTAAGAGCATGATAATGTCTTTCAGCCGCCAGCTAAACGCAACATTATTATGGTTACTAACTGACTGATTGTTTCATGTTGTAGAATGGATCGATTTTCTCCTGCTCAGTCATCGTCGACGCGAACGGTGTATTTATTAAGTACCCTCGTTCAATTCTTCGCGCATCAAGTCATCTTCCTTTCGTTTTTGTTGCGATGGGGCCGCTGGTACCGCCGACAGCAGCCGCTCGTTGCTGTTCCTTCTCGAGCTTCTTTCGTTCCCGACACTTTCTTACTCGCTCGGCATTTTGTCGTTTCTTGATCTGAGCCTTCTCGTCGTTGCTATCCATTGTCGAACGCTGTTTTAGTCAGTCGCCACGTTTGGTTACTATAAATCAGCAGCAGTGTATTTCACGATAACACAAAACAAACCTTTATTTACAACAATCACAATGACGTCATGCAATGATGGCGTCATACAGCGTTACACGTACAGAAAGTTTCAAACGATGCAGTACAGACAAAACAGCATGTAAAACCAAATTTATTCTCACTAAAACGTTTGCTAAACTCAATGTCAGCTGCGATTATTTCTGTCTTGATGCGTTTACATATCAAATTTCTAGACTGTGGGGAATCGAAAGTGTGGAAGCGTCACGCAATGATGACGTCATACAGCATTACTTGTTACAGAAAGTTTCAAACGATGTCAAGCTAAAAGACATTATCATGTCAAAAATCTTTGCAATGGAAGTAACTCTTCGAATCTTTGAAAACTTCAAAAGCTGATCCAGCGTCAATGGGAATATAATATCTGAAATCTGATAAATGACAGTGGGGGAAGACTTCCTGGAAGTGAAACAAATGGCAAGAGAGACGAACATCTCCAGAAGATGAACAGAGATACATGTTGGAAAAGAGAAAGAAGATGGTTTCAAGATCGATATTTTAAGAGTCTTCTAGGTAGCAATAAAAAGCATTTTGTCCAAAAGTATGGGGGAGTACACAACCATGCTGATGGTTTAAGCTTCTCCACTTACAGACCACAGAGACTTGAATGACGATTCTATAACTGAGAAGACTTAAATTGGCATGTGCTCAAATAGGCATATTATATGAGAAATTAACATGAAAGAACATGATTTAAATATATATGATCTATTAATAAATTAAAATCGACAAAGAACTGATTCATGTCAAATAATAATTTGGATAATAGGCAATAAGACTCGTACAAAACTGCTCTCCTCATTTGTAAGATAACAGAAATATAAATACAGAGGTGAGCATGTAGAAACACAAATTTTAAGATACCTTGTTATGAAAATGTCTGAGTAATAAACTATAACACACCTTGACGGGGGCTTTGTAATTGATCAATTCTGCAATTAACAAAAAAAAAAAAATAACATAACTACTCACTCTACAAAAATCTAGATCAACTCACATTTGGTACCTGTTTATCCAATCAAAATTTTACAAGATACCAAACAGCTTACAAAGATTCAGTTGGACAGTTGTTATCACTGCAAACACTGAAAGTCATGAGACTCCAGTTTATTTACACTCCTTTAGCTTCATGGTTTGGTCTTTAATCTGTAATTACCGGTAGGAGTTTTGTGTTGCCAATTATTATTTTCACCTTAAACAATAAGACTGCAAACTTAACAAATAAAATGTACAGTTAACAAAAATAGTCGCACTCCCTAACCAAATAAATTCCCATTGCTTACTAAAATCATTAACAACGAAAATATCCAATTTTGCATTTATTTATTTACCCATAAAATGCTGTGTGATAAATGCTTATCATCGACTCATATAATCAATGTTTAACATACACATACTTTCAATACTTTGTTTCATAAACAATGCATGCCTCACAAACTTTTAGAAGAAACCAATGGGGCTTGACTGTCATCCATAATATTAAAGCCAATGTGGAAAATTTGCAATAGGCCATAATTTCTAGTTATTAATAATATATTACAAGTTTTATGGTTACTTGTACAACAGGCTTAAATCGGTTTTGTTGCAGGAAGTCCATAAAACCACTGCTCCCTTCTGCAATGAGACACGTTTTTGCTGTTGGTAAATGTAAATTAAGAACATTCTATCATGATAAGCCAGTTCTTACTAGAACGCCAGCTCATGTATAGTCAGTACTCGATATATTTATATACCACAATTGTAAACATATGTGTAAAGTTTGCATGTTAGTTATTTTCTAAACAATCTTGTTCCGTAAATTTATTAATTTTAAGAATTCATAATCTCTCCACTTATCCTTTTCACAGTATTCTAAAACATCTTTACCTTCAGTAGCCTGCATAATAAAAACTACATTACACTCTATGCATTAACATTATTTGGCTTTAAGATGAATAACATGACAGAAATTAACCCTTTACATAGCAAATAAATCAGGTATCATTTAGGCCTAATTGATAAAAATGTCAAGAAACATACGTTAAATTTTCACTTATAAAATCTGATGAATTCAATACCAAGGTGTTATTGAGATGAGACTCGTGTTTTAAGTGATTACGATTCGTACACGCATCAGAAATACAAAAATTGTGCACAATAATAAACACAGTAATAATGTTATTTATGACCAAGAAAATGTAACAGAATTTTAGAACATAATGAGCGTTATAATTCAAATTTCTACGCTTATAAAGCTCAGTAATACGATATCAACAAAGTGACACAAACATTCACAGTAAACAAAGACATTCTCCCAACCACAATCTGTCACGCCAAATTATTTCTCATAAAAAATTATAACAACTCTATGTGATAAACGCACCAGAATATAGTGATTTTAATTGAAACCTACACTGTATACAAATTAGGATGTGGGCTTAGCCTAGCCTTCAGGCAAATCCATTGTAACAAAAAAAAGAACAACTTACCACTTTCGATGTATGGTACTAGTAGAATAAAAAACGCAATATTCCCAAAAGCACCAAACATTTTCTAACACTAAACTATATCACATACATCACTTCAATGTCACAAAAAGTTTTGTACACACTAACTACTATAAACAAAATACAGCTGGGATTTTCCAGCACAAAAAACAAACCTTCGCTTAACCATGGCCTCCCTGATAGACTAAGGAGTTAACGGCCTCTTTGATTTTATACAAAGTAAAATTTATTCATTTTAGATACAGATGTCGCCACAAGCCAAGCATTTCTGTCATGCTAGGAAGTACAAAGAATAATAAGTTCAGTTTCTATATATCGATAAATGTATCGTTTATAATGTTAATAATCACAATTGTAAATGAATACAGTCAATTATATATACATATTTGTGCTATTTATGCTATATATATCATTAAGGTCATATGATTATGGTTTTATTAAAATCTATATACTGTATATTTATTTGAAAACAGATTATTGGACCCAAATTATTTTTTAAGCTGTATTATTTGTAATTTGAAGTAACTTACGAATTTAACTTATTGTATTATCAGTCACAAACCTTATTAGTACACTACAAATCGTGAATCTCTTTTTAGTGTACAGAAATAGTTCGAGTGCACTGTTTTTTTTATTTTTTTTTATTTAGTGATGGGCTCAAATTTAAATGAACAGCTGATTTTAAATTAAAGCTAACCCCAAAATGCTCTTTTTCAGTTCTGACTAGTAAGATTTGTGTGCGCGTATGTAGTAATCTATTGACCTTAGGTTAATAATTGTACTTAACGTGAATATGACGTTAGCAACATTAACGTGAAAAGTTTATGGTTATGTTTGTCTTACATAATTGATTAACCGCGTGTTTAAAATTTATTTATAGTAAAAAATGGTAAGTCTTTTATTTGTGTAGTTTTAAGAGGTCACAAATAAAGTTGTTTACACACTTCATATGTTAATGAAGAAAGTTGTGTTAGTGGTTATAATCACAAACAGAATTATCTCTGTTGCATTCCGATCTGACGATGAGCTGAGAAGCTTGAAAGCGCTAATCGGAATAATTTTTCAATAGTGGTGTGCAACAGTGATAATTCTGTTTGTCACTTCATATTTGTTTGAATTATTTTAATGAGATCAAATTGTACCAAATTTATTAAACATAATCACCTCATAGTTTATATTCATCATTCCCACTAATTAAGTTTGTGTTTATAAGATAGTGCATTTAGCAATCTGAGCACAGCTCATGTTATGGCAGTTACGAGAACAGTCTGGCTCCTCATTCACATGTAATATAATATTGACATTGTGATACAGTCAATAGTTGTATCCAGTACCAGTGTAACGAAGATGTTGGTTGTGTATGTGTTTATTTCGATGTCCGCAACACAAAAATAGAAAAATACTGGCGGTTAACAAAACTGGAAAATAAAATAAGTCTGTTTTGCTGCAGCAAAACATTCCAAATTACATTTTACATTTATGATGTAAGATAATTATAACCTAACCTAACTCGGAGTATAATAGAGGACAATAGGTTCTAACAAATGTTCGAATGAAGTGCTATAAAATTTGTGATAGTAAACAAGTACAAGCAACAAAACGAAGTCACTGCTGATCAAATAATGTGAAATAGTTGTAAGAGTAACAATTTTTAGTTGATACCAGTTGGATAGATAATTGGTTTCTTTCTGGAGTATTCTTAAAGTACAAGATCCTTCCATATATAAACCTTAAGATGCCTGTAAACAGTATGGCCTACATTGATCTCAATTTAATTCTTTATTTATAGTTGTATTAAATTGGAGCAATCTTTACTATTCAGTAGTCAGATTGTATTCAAACGATTCCGTGAAGATGTGTTTTAGGTATTCACATTAATTATTCTGCTTTGACTAGTATAAATTACTTTATAATTAATCTAGCATATAAGTGTTATAAGTTAGTTACTTTTAAAACCAAATAATTTACATCTTAAATATTTACTTATAAAATGCAGGTTTTGACTGATACCAAATTAAAATTAAATAAAATGTGCTGCATGGGTCTGAGTGAATATAGTTAAATTCATGTTTAAACTGACAAAATGTATGTGTGTGTTTTATATCAGCAATTGTGTACCACCAGGCACGCGAAAAATTAAATTGGTGTTCATTTAACAAAGCATGACCTGTTTTACATCTCATTACGCATTTAATTTAAAACCTGTACATACAGAACTAATATGCTCAGTTGTTATACAGTGGTTTAGTCTAAACAATAATGATGATATCGTGGATTCCTTTCATAAACACCCTCAAACAATAACAAACTGGTTGTGGACTGTAACTTTTATGTTTGAAGGTTATTTACACGTATGGTGAGAGTTGAAGAAAGTGTTCCTTGGTATGGCAACATGAAATACCACTTCATTGATCAAGTGGCTGAAAATGTATTTAAAAAAAAACAGCATGGTACAAAGATAGTGACATGAAATATGTAAAGTCATCGGTGAAGTGTACAGTAAGTGGCTGTATTGTACTTCACTTTATGAAATTCCATTGCATATATCAATGAATTCCTGTTTCCTCAAATTTATTGAAGGAAAATCCCTTTTGCCTACCCGTCATCTGATATCCTCATAAAGTTCCAAACCATTTTGGAAAACACATGAAATTCCAAAGAGACCCTTAACTTCTTCTTAATTCTCTCCACAACTGACTCCTTGTCATCCATTATCACTCATACCCTTGTTTATTATGCACTACATATTTTGGCACTTCTTCATAGGTACTCCATTTTCACTGAGGTTGGCCCTCATTTTAAGTCTTACATTTGAAATTGACACCTCATATAGTGAACAGAACATTGACTTTTAACTTCAGCTAGCCTTTTCTTGTTTTTCATTGAGTTTTCAGTCATACCATAATGATTTTGACATGTCTATTACTTTGTGACTCTCATTTATTCACTGTTTAACCACAGTCTTTTCCAATCAGTATTTGCGTGTTTATTCACTTGCTCAATAAACAGATATACCCATGGACGTAGCCAGGATATTGATGGGGGGGGGGGGCAGAGGACTAAAGGGTTACCTAAAAAGCACCGGGGGGGAATAAGCAAATTGTTTCGTCTCGGTATGTTATTAAGGCTCGTCAGTATAACTATGGCATACCTATTATAGGAATCTAAGCTAAAAAGAAATTTTTAAAATTAATCCAAAAGGGAATTTAAAAAAGTTTTACTCTTCTAGTGATCCAAAGCAGTGATTGTCGGATCTATTTAAAAGACTTTTATGTTACTTTATTTGTGAGTTACCTCTCACATAACTTTTTTTTTTATTAGCTACTTTTTAGTAACATGCACCGTTATCGAGTTAAAAATTAAATTTTTCCTTTATTTAAAAACTAGGAATTTTTTCTCTGGGATGAAGAATACTACGAAGAAATGTTTTAGATTTAACCATAGTAGTGCACACTTAGTTTTGATATATTTTACTTTCGTGGCTGTACTAGGCACTGTTATATTCTTGGGCGATTACTTCTATTTGGTCGTTAAGAGGGTACCCAGATTGTCAATATATATCGCAAGAAGTTCAAAAATATTTTAATTCAAGGGGTATTACTTGATCCAAGAAAAGATGTTCTGGGGTGTCTGAGACCCCAAGATGCTTTAAGAGTTAAATAATCACCAAAAGTCACAAATAATAATGCGATTTTAATTAAAACGTGGCAACAATGAAAAAACAGAATTATGTACAAATACCGTGACGAATGAAAAAATTAAAGTTTTATAGTATGATATAAAATTAGTATAGTACAGTATAATTTTATACAGTTATACATTTTTAAAACAATATTAGTTTTTCGTATGCAAACTAGCAAAGGATATATTATCACAAAGTATTAAACTAAAACATGTTACTAAAATAACTTACTAAAATAAGTTAAACTAAAATAAAAACTAAATCAAAAAACTAAAAAATGTTAAACTAAAATAAGTTTTCTTGGATTTTCAGAAAACCTTTTCAGCACTTCCTTCTCCAATTGCTCCTTTTTTTCTAAAGCAGTTTTTGTGTGGACACTCATTAAGCATAGTCCATTGAGACGCTCCCCTGTCATCGTCGACCTAAGCCAGGTCTTTACTCTCCGCAACATACTAAACGACCGCTCTACAGTACAAGTGGTGCAAGGCAGAGTAATAGAGATAAGCAGCGCTTTTTTTGTGGCCGGGTAAAAGATGTCAGTCTCTTTTACTAGATCTGCTATTGTCAGTTTTTTTAGCTGCTCTTTATTGAGTTTCTTCTTCTCCCACATAGTGTACAATAATTCAACTTCGGAGGCAACATCTTTTAAGTTATAAAAATCTGAGAACTCCTGGACTTTTATTTTAAAGTCTTTCATGGTTATCTCGAGCATAATTAACGGATGTAGAGACAAAATTGAAAAGGCAGGTGAGTGTTCATCTGAAAAACGTGCCTCTAGTGAAGAAACTAATGAATCCAAGTAAGGAATTTCCAAGGATCTGTTCCAGTACTCTAAAGGACTGGAAGCTGGAGGATTGGAGCGATGTTTTTGTTTTTGAATAGATCTTGGGACTGTCAATTCCACTCTAACATCTTTGGTAATCTCGTTGACACCATTTACAAGCTCTGTAGTAACTTTCTCTGCATCACTACGATGAGTAGTTATCACTCCAAGGATCCGTTTGATGTGTTTTGAGCATTGGACCAGGTCCAGGGTTTTAAATTGAAGAGCATTTACAACAGGTTCCAATAAGGCAGAATATTTGGCTATCAGAGCAACAGCAACAATAAATTCAGGTTTTGTGGCTGCAGAATGTAATTGAAATGCCTGATTCCTCGTGTTCGAATTTCCTTCTTCCAGTGATAATCTCTTCAACCCTTCAACAATTTTTATGAAATGCTCGTTAAAAACTGAAATACTCTTGTATTTTTGGAACCATCGCGACTCACAGAGCATTGGAATGTTCGGGGCGTAGCGTCTTCTCAACACTGACTCTCTGAAGAACCTTATAATGTCTTTGATAGTGGCGATGGTGTTGCGTATTTGTGGAACACTATTCAAGTCATTTACAACAAGATTTAATTTGTGTGATGCACAATGAAAGAAGATAGCTTTCTCATACTTATTTCTTATAATTGATTGTACACCTCCATACATGCCAGCCATAGCCGAACATCCATCATAACCCTGACCTACACATTTCTTCGGGTCAAGTCCTTCTTTTTCCAGAAACTTGTCTATTGC
The DNA here is from genome assembly GCA_034769895.1 of Magicicada septendecula. Classification (NCBI taxonomy): domain Eukaryota; kingdom Metazoa; phylum Arthropoda; class Insecta; order Hemiptera; family Cicadidae; genus Magicicada; species Magicicada septendecula. Next base: position 214,463,454 of record CM068373.1, read on the forward strand.
TGTTGCAATCGTGGTGGCATTGAGGGCGGGAAGTTCCACAAAACCCACAAACTCTTCCCGAACTTGCATTTCTTTTTCATCGAAGAAGTGCAAACCGATAGACAGCTGCTCGCTGATCGATATATCAGCAGTCTCATCTGCCAGCACGCTAAAGGCAAATGCCTTCTTTGCTTGTTCTATAATGTCATCTTTGATAACAGCTCTGCAGAGATCAATAATTTCATTCTGGATCTGAGGGGACATATATGTTGAATTTTTCTCATATTAAGGATATCACAGTGACGTTTTAGTTCTTGGTCACCAGCATCGATTCGGAAGTGGATCAGGTCTTGAAATACACCTTCATGCTGCTCATTTCCCCTCAGAGGCAAATCATCATCATTCATCATTATTCCTGCATCTCCTAAGTGGAGCATAGGGCATCAATAAACTTCCGCCACCGGACTCTGTTCCGCGCCATCGTCTTGATCTCGGGCCAGGTCTTCCCTCCTTTCTCCATCCCTTCCGCTATTACACTCCTCCTCCATGTGTTCCTTGGTCTGCCTCTTCTCCTGCTACCTTGTGGGTTCTATTCCAGGGCTTGTCTTGCTATGTTGTCTCTATCTCGTCGTAATGTATGCCCAATCCACTTCCATTTCCTACGACGCATCTCAATGTCAATGGGTGTTTGATGGGTTCTTCTCCACAGCTCTTCATTGGAGATAACGTGTGGCCACCATATCCTCAGGATATTCCGCAAACTTCTGTTCACGAATGTTTGGAGTCTGCTAATCAGTTGTTTGTTAGTCTTCCAAGTTTCACACCCATAGAGCAGTACCGACTTGACATTTGTATTGAAGATGCGTAGTTTGGTATTGGTGTTAAGTTCCCTTGATTTCCAGATTGGTCTCAACATTGCAAATGCTCCTTTAGCCTTATTTATTCTATTTCCTATATCCTCTATGGTTCCTCCCTCCGTGGTGACCATACTTCCCAGGTAACAAAACTGTTTGACTTGTTCGATCTCTTGGTTTCCTAGAGGCGAATCATGGGTACCACAAAATATGATTGTAGAAATTATCGATGCTAAGATTTTTTTATTTTCTTATATTAGTATCTTGTGGCCTAATATCACCTGAACGTAGACAGGAATTTCGTCCATAAAGGTTTTGGCTGCACTGACTGCAGCTTTGTGCCAGTGGGTGGAAGCATGACTTTTGCAATTTTCATGTAAATGTTTGTAACATATAAAAGGAGTTACAATGAACGATCCTAAAACACCTATCACTGTACCAGGAAGGGGTGGGAACAGCACACAGAATTTGCAGAGTGCGCCTTTCGACCCCTTCGAATATGCTAACCAAGGGGAGTAAGTTTGAAGCCAACCGTGATTAAACTTCCTGCTTGAGAGGCCGACATCTTTAGCAAAGTCATAAGTAGTGGGTGGAACCCAACAGTTCGTCAACAGTTCCTTTTTTTTTTTGGCGCTGTCATCTGAGACGTTCGTCCGATCCACCGACCCAAATCATTCTCACACTCACAGCAGTCTTCAACATCAGGTTTAGGTGACTCGCTGAGTGTTGGAATGGAAGAAGGCCCTGGTTGAAGCTCAACAGGGCAAGGTGCTGGTGAGGTTTTAACTTTCTTCTCGCTTTCACGTTTATCGCTGTCATCTAAATCCCTTTTTTTGCTCCCTAAAATAAAGAAGAGAATTCCCAAATAAAGAAGATTATGCAGGAAAAATTAAACAAATTTATTTTTACATTACCGCATACAGGAAGGTGTGTCCAAATTTCTTTTAGTTTGTTACTTTTCTTTTAATTTTTTATTAAATGAAATCCAACTTTACATTTTTTCTATATAAATATAATTTTTCACCGTTTAGACATTTCATCAAGAAGTCGCTAGGGCGGCGCTGCTGATGCCGAAACAAGGCGAATATAATTGAGCCGGTGAGAATGAAAGTGGTGTAAGTCACTTTATGGGTAATTGGAGAAATTTAATGGTTTGTTAAAATTGTTATTGAAGAATCAAATAAAAAGATACTGTAATACTAAAAACTGATCACTGTGTACATGTAAGTGATTAATCTGATTTATAAATATGTATTCTGCATCTTTTTATATACTTTATATATTAAAATTTATATATTAAAATTTTATGACTTATGCCACTTTCATTCTCACCGGCTCAATTAACATAGCAGTTTTGAATATGGCGGAAACCAATCAGCAAGTAGGGATGGGTATCGATCGCCAACTTATTAATATTTGGTATCGATAAAATATCGAGTCATTAACATCGATATATAAATATTATTGAAGGAAAACCATCGATATATCGGTCATGATTTAAGTTCAAGTTGGAAGTACAGAGATTTATAATTTCCCCTAAGTGAGTCTGTTCCGTCTTTGATTCTGTTTATCTTTTATGTGACTTGGATAGAAATAATGTAAAAAACAAACATCACTTAGACCAATTGTTATTATAAATAGTAAATATCGATACTTGGACACTCATTTAAATGGATGTTGAATAGATGAGTGGTTCCTAAACTGTGTTCCGTAAAAAAACTCAAAAAAGCTAATTTGAAACTGATTTAAAAATAAAACTACATGAAGTCAACTATTCTCGTATTCAGCTGTCGAGGACATAAACAAGAAAATAAGAAAACATTATCATAAAATAAGAAAAACATCGATAATCGAAGGGACAATATCGATATTTTGGTATATCAATATATCGATACCCATCCCTATCAGCAATCTTAAGGCATCAGCACTACTATCCCTAGACTAGACTTATACTCTCATGCTTACTCTGCTACAACCCTGGTTATTACGCCAAGTAAGTGAATATTCGCAAAGTGGAACGAGACGAAATGGCCGATCAAAATGTAATTTTTTTTTCTTCTTTTTTTATATCTTGTTATTGCGAGAGGTATTTCGAAATCATAAAATACACATCTGCTTGTAATTAGTGTATCCGAAATTTTAGTTTTGGAAATTGGAAGCATCCGAATAATCGAAACTTAACCTAACTTTCTTCACTCAGGGAGAGTTCTGTAGTCTTGACTTTTTTGAGACAAACAAAATAACGTAACCACTATAGGTATAATTATAAATACTATTACGTGACCAATATATTTTAATACTATTCAATGTTGTAGAAATATCCTGAAATTTTAGAAATCGACATAAAAAATTAATGGCTAATTTACCTTTAAAAAACTTTCGTATATCCATTTTACTACTAACTATTGATGTGTCCTGTAGGTAATGTGGATGAAGTGAGGTCTCTGATGAGGTTAGACTATATTTAAATAAAGACGGAAACTAAAAAGAATCTTGCAAAGCCGAGTTGAGCTATAACGCAACTGGTCTGTTCACCAGGAAAATGGCGGATGCTTTAAAACTAGGGACTTACAAAAGCGGGAAGTTCAAAACTGTAAATTAACTATATATGTTTCTTTAATTCTTTAAAGTAAAGTAAGGATCACTGTTCCTGTTCTAGCACTCCTCGCATGCATTTTTTATCTACTTTTATTTTATATTTTTTACTTTGTAACTTGATCTGGGGGGGGGGCAGCTGCCCCCTGCCACCCCTTGGCTACGCCCCCACATATACCATATATTTTTTTAATTATTTCATAAATCTTATGTTAAAATTTACTTATATATTGTTACAATGGTTCCATGGATTGTCATGTTGAAAGAGTGGATATTAAATGATTGAACAATACAGGATTTGTTCTTCACCATTGTAATTCCAGCTTAAATAAACAAAGACACATATCTACAATAGTTCTTCAGTTTCACAGTTGTCAGCACAAGCTATCATAACAAACAATAAATGTCACTTATTTAGCAGTGTCACACTCAATAAGTAACCAATTACAGATGTTTGCACACAGTTCACAGTTATCATTTTACACAAAACCACTTGAATCGCAATCACAAACTGACTGACTGGCCGCTTGCGAACCTAGTATTTATACCCTGCTAAGGCTGCAAGATGAATCTACTGTTTCTGGGTAATGTGCCAAGAAGGTTCCAGTATTTTGTTTTAGCCATAATCAGAATAAGTAAAGGGGACGATATTTCCAGCTCTTGCAAGAACAGTTCACAGCACTTGTCCAGCCTCTTACATAATACAAAGGTTTTAAAAAACACACTAACACTTGGTGGTTTCACAATTTATTCTTAACCTCTGACAACTGTTTCAGCCTACTAGACTATTCTCAAAGAGCTGCTAAGAACAACACAAATGTCCGACAAACCTCTTACATAATACAACAGTGCTGCTACTGTAGTTACTCTTTCAGTGGTGTAGTAGTATATTAGTCCAGATAAGCTACCAGATTATCCATAAGTATGTAAGTTATTTTATAGGCCTACATATATTTTTAATTAAAAGTCTTGTTTTTAATTGTATTTTTCTTTTTTTTTTTTGTAGGCTCTGCTGGGAACACAGCTGGTTATAACTCTTGTGATGATCAGCATTATACAGAAACTTGGGTCACATTATTCACTAGCACGTTGGCTTCTCTGTTCAACTGGGTAAGGTAAATTGTGTATATTCTTATTTTGAATATTCTTGAGATATTACACTACTTACCCAAAAGTCGAAAACTTAACATAGCAGAACAATATGAAATATACAAACACTACACAACACAACCAAACAGCATACTTAACGACCAATTACACTATAAATCGCACACACTCTTTGACACAATTTACATAAAACAAACAATAATTCGGACCCCCGCGCCAATCCCCTTCCACCACACACCACCCCCACTCAACCTACAAATAAAACCGTTACATGTTACTGGCAGTCTGTCTCACACCGCTGATGAAGGCGCACATCACGCTGAAACGCGTACGGGAAGAAACAAAGTAAGTTTCACAAGGGAAAGTTTAATAATCTATATCCTTTATATAATAATGAAACTTTCACTTGTGAACTTACTTGTCTTTTCTCATCGAACGCGTTTCGGCGTAGTGTTCGCCTTCGTCAGCTTAGAGACAGAGTGCCAGACTTTGTAACGGTTATTGTTTGGAAGGTATAGTGGGGGTGGTGTGTGGAGGAAGGGGATTGGCGCGGGGATCCAAATTATTGTTTGTTTTTTGTATAATTGTGTCAAAAAGTGTATGTGATTTATATTGTAATTGGTCGTTAAGTATGTTGTTTGGTTGTGTTGTGTGGTGTTTGTATATTTCGTATTGTTCTATTGTGTTGAGTTTTCGACCTTTGGGTAAGTAGTGTAATATTTCAAGATTAGTATCTATGTTGGTGTAGCTGTGGTTTTGTGTGTGTATGTGTGTGGCAAACGCGGAATGTATAATGTTGTTGGATAAAGCTTTTAAGTGTTCAGAGTAACGGGATGAAAAAGATCTTCCCGTCTGGCCTATGTAGAAACTATTGCAGTTATTACAATTTAATTTGTAAACACCTGTTTTGTTGTATTTGTCTATGTCCGTGTTTGTATCATTGATGTGTTTTTTTGATGGTATTGTTAGTTCTGTATGCTATTTTATACTTGTGTTTTCTGAGTGTGTTGGCGAGTTTGTGCGTGTTGGAGTTATGGTATGTGAGTGTGATGTATTTATTGTGTTGTGTGTTGATGGTATTTTGTGTTTTTGATGCGTTTGTGTAGTCTGTTTATTCAATTAGGGTTGTATCCGTTTTTCATTGCTATGTATTTGATTGTGTTGAGTTCGTCAGTATAATCTTGTTTACTTAAGGGTATTTTAGTTAGTCTATGGAGCATATGGTTGAAGGCCGCATGTTTATGTTGTGTTGGGTGGTTTGATGTGTTGTGTATAACCATGTCGGTTGTGATTGGTTTCCTGTATATTTTGTACGTGTATGTATTGTTAGTTTTGTTAATTGTTAGGTCTAGAAAATTTATACTATTGTTTTCTTCAGTTTCCAGTGTAAATTTTAATTTGTGGTGTATTGTGTTTATGTATTTGTGGAAGTTTTCAACTTGTCTTGTGTTGCCTTTGAATAAAAGTAATATATCATCTACATACCTGTGCCAGTAAATGATTTTGTTGGTGTATTTGTTGTTGTTTATTATGTGGTTCTGTTCTATGTTGTGTATATATATTTCTGCCAGTATTCCTGATATGGGGGATCCCATCGGGAGACCGTCTGTTTGTGTGTATATCTTGTTATTGTATGTAAAGTAATTTTGCTCAGTTATTATTTTGGTAAGTGTGATGATCTCTTGTATGTGTGTTTCAGGTGTGTTATTTTGTCTGAGTAATTGTTCTAGTGTTTGTATGGTTTCTTGAATTGGGACATTGGTGTATAAATTGGTTATATCAAAAGATGCCAGTGTTGAGTTGTGTGGGATGTGGATGTGTTCAGTTTTCTTGACTAGGTCGATGTTGTTTTTGATAGATGTGTTGTTACTGAGATTAATGTTTTCTCTGATTATTTTGTCTAGGTGTTTTGCGTTTTTGTGGGAGGGAGCTTGTGTGTTGTTTATTAATGGTCTGATGGGAATGTTAGGTTTGTGTATTTTTGGTAATGCATTTAGTTTAGGGGGGTTAGGTTTTATTTGTTTAAGGTATTTGGTGCTTTCTGGTTTGATTATATGTTTTGTGTTATTTATAAATTTGTGTGACAGTACAAAAAAGTCCGATATAAAAAATATGGTATGCAAGGTAGCAAACTATTGTATTCCGATGTTTTAAAGTCATTTCTATGGGTGACATAATTTCCCTTGGTTTTGCCGACAACGACGCAGTTCCGAGACGACAAAATAATTTCAAGGACAGCAGTGTACGTGCAGCAAAAAAGACTTATAATGGTTACAGCCACTAATAACGGCGCTACTTGCTCACGTTTCATTGGCCAACAACGCCAAACGTCATAAAACCACAATGACGTTATAAAAATACGTAACTAACAAGGCTATTATATAATGAGAAACAAAGAACGATGACGTTTTACTCACACACACATACGTAAAATTTGCATAATTTTCGTCCCAGTACACAGAAGTTCATCATGGCGACCACACGCTAACAATAGTGTTGGCTTGAAATAGTCAAGTTTAAAGTATTGCAAAGTGTTAACAATGTAATCAAAAGCAAATCAGTGTTAGTTACTTTCAGAGTTTGAGCAGTATAAAGCAATATTAAAAGTGTTAAATGTAAATGCAGTGCAGCCAAGAAAATGTAACCACGCCGTTTGGAATCAACATGTGACACTCTACTAGAACGTCCAGTTTACTGACAAGGGAAGTGGCAACCAAAATTTTTATTTAAAGAGCTCTTTTAATCATAAAAAAGTATAATCATGATGTGTACACAGTCAAAAGTAAATTCAAAAATGTTTGTATGAATGTGAGTGAGTGAGAGAGGTGTGAACGTTAAATGTCGACTTCCAAATGGGGGTTGGTTTGCGTTGACTATAATTAGATATTATCAAATCACATGATCATGAAACTAAGTCATAGCCAGTAAAATTAATTGTTTGAATTAGCCTTTAAAATTAAACATAAAGGAGTGGTGATAGTAAAGGGCGGAAATTAGTAATGGCCGCCGTGTCAAGTTGTTATATGGTGTACACGATTAAAGAAATTCCTGAATAAATGACGATTGATAATAGTTACTGCAATTAAATGTATTCTCATTTCAATGACCATCTCTGTCAGCATTCTCGCTGAGCAGAATCCTGGATCCTTAGGTAATAAAAGTTTATATAACGAAACTGAAATAAACAGGTGCTATAATTATGGTAGATACCATAATTATGGTAAATGTGACACGTGTTTAACACGAACAATGTAAACAGACCCGAATATAAGTTACTAGAGATTTTATCTGACAAATACATTTATATTTATTTAAATAAAAAAGTGACATATCACAAATGCCGCCCAGAACTAGGGACATAATTGTGACATATCACAAATGGGCCCGAACTGGTGACTATATAAAATATATAAATACATTTTATATAATAAGCCTGAATTGCGGCAGAGTGGACATTGAAAATGAGAATGCGGTTGTAGGTTAGGTGGTAACGATAATATAAAGCGACAAACCATTAACAAATTTTATAATGGCAGAGAATAAAGAAAATAGTTCTTTATTAAACATAACTGATAGTACAAATAATAGTCAAATAAGCATGACAGAATCAGTAGTTATGAGTGAAGGAATAGTGCACTCAACACCAGTCCCAAATAACAGGGCTGAGAATAACGAAATTATGAAAATGATGCAAATGCTTTTCAATATACAGAACAATAATTTTAATATAAAATGTGAAGAATTAAAAAACGAAATACAAAGACAAAATGGTAGTATTGACAAAGTGGACAAATTAAACAAAGATGACAAGGTAAGTGGGGTAGAAAATTACGATAAAATAAATAAATATATGGTAATAGGTGATAATAGTGTGGAGGTTGGTAGTATAAATGAAATTTTATGGGGAATTGAATATCATGATAATGGAATGATAGTGTGTGTTGAAGGGTTAAAGAGAGAGAGATGGTATGATAAAGAGAAATATATTGAGAGAGAGAAATGTTGTTGGGAGAGTTATTATGAGAGATGTTTTAAGAGAGAGAGATGGTATGATAGTGAGAGATATTGTGAGAGAAAGAGGGAGGTAGAAATTTTTAAGATAAGCAGAGATTATGAAGAGTTTATGGGAAGGTTAGGAGTAGAGATGATATATAATAAAAATAATAAGTACTTACCTTGTAATGAAGCTGATATGGCAGTCGTAGGAGATGATAATGAAAATAATGACTTTATAACATACCTAGTGGTGACGAATTATACTGGAGGTGACAGGACAATGACCAATCATGACAGATTAAATGAGTTTGTGGAAAATAATGAAAATTTGAATGGTAGATGCATTTATGATGTTAATATAAGAGATTCAATAATAAGCAATGTATATAGATATAAGATAAGATTATTATTTGACGATATGGGGTAGTTGTGTATTGTTTATTGTGTTATGAACATTTAATTGTGTGGACAGTGTTTTTAAAAATGGACTGATCAGGACTGATTATGGTAAATAATTTCATGATTATGTGAATTGTATATTTTTGTGTATGGATGTCCATGTATTTGTGTATATTTACTGTTGTGTATTTTATGTATTTTTTTTATGTAAGCATGTATTGTACGATTTTAAATAACTGAAGAAAGTTAAATGATATTATGAGATTTAGATTCTAAAGGGTTAGTAAATGATTAAGCATGTTATAGGTTTGGTTATTGAGAGGTATTGTTGTTAGTTGGTAAGTGATGAATTTTGTAATGGTATATTAATGTGAAATGTTGTAAAGAGTTTGGGAATAAGGATAAATCAGGGCATTGGAGTTAGTTGAATAAAGTTATTGGGAGTTAGGAAAAATAAAGTGCTGAGATGCTGATAATATATAAAGAGGTGTTAGATATTTTAGGGACACAGTAGGTAGGGATTATATGTAGAGGTGAGTAATGTGAGTGGTAATTATATTTGTTGTTGATGGTGATATTTTGTAATAAGGGTATTGGTGTAGGAGTCCAACGAGAGATGTTGAGACAGGAAGGGACCGTTTAGCGCCGGAAAGGGTTATCTGAAAGGGTCAGGAACCGATAAGGGAATGAGTTGGTTAGAGGGAATACACACATACTAGTACAAAAATGAGCGGTGCCAGAGGTTTTTAATGGGATTTGTGAAGGGGGTTATTATAGAGATATTGGTGTCAAAATATATTAGTGGTTAGAAGCGGTTGTTAGTGGAAAAAAGAGGTGAGTAAGGTTAGGTTGACAAATGCCAAAATAAGATAGAGAAAAATGAATAATAGAGAGTCACCCAAACTAGTAAGGATAAAAGGATTAGAAAGGGAAAATTCATAGTAGAAAGGTAAGGTAAATGGAAAGGTAAATGACAAATTTGAGAATTTTGCATAGAATCTAAATGAATGTTAAATGGTAAAAGTTAATAGAGAGTCGATAGTAATAATGTTATAAAATTTTGCTACAAGTTATGTAAATTGTTTATTTGTGAATTGTTCAATGTTAGTGTTTAATGCTTATGATGTACAATGTTTTATTGTGTTTTATTATGTCAACAATAGTGTGTGTGGATAGGAGGTTACTACCAAGATAGTAACGATTATAAGATTAAAATTTTGTAAAGTTTGTCCATTCTCTAGAAATGATTCTGTTATAAAGAAGGTTAAATGTAAGAAAAAGTCGTAAAGAAATTATAAAACTTTTAAATTGTCTGCCATGATATAGATATTGTAAGATTATATGAAGTAAATTATTAGGGTTAATGGTTGTTGCTAAAGCAGTAAAATACATTGTTGTTTAGGTTAAGAACAATTGTTTTCATGGGATAAAAGGGAGTGAATATAGTTGACAGAAGTCAGAAATGTGTACTAGGTACCGGATTGTGAAGGGGAGCAATTTCTATCTTAATTCTTGTTATACATTGTGTGAAATTTTTAGAATTAAGCAAACCAACGCCCCAAAACGCAAACCAACGTACTAAGAGGAAACATATCAGTTGTGGATATGGATATAGAGAAGACCACTATTTTAAAATTTTGTATTGAATGTTTCAGAGTTTTATGGTGTGGTGACCGCGGTCCTGAGCTGGCCGGTGCGTCAGAACAGGAGCGTAAAGTGCCTCATGGCCTTATGGTGTAGGGATCTCTCTGGAGAAGTCCAGTAAGGTCAGAAGGTGCGAACCTCATCATTGAACCAAGGGTAAGTGATTGAATTTATATTTTTTTTTTGTAACACTACAGGGGGTTGTGGCTCCATATCTGAGCTGATCCTTTTAGAGGTGTGAATAAGTCAATGAAAGTTTTTGTGTCTCGACACAAAACCTTTCATTGAGGGGTTTTTGTGACAGTACAAAAAAGTCCGATATAAAAAATATGGTATGCAAGGTAGCAAACTATTGTATTCCGATGTTTTAAAGTCATTTCTATGGGTGACATAATTTCCCTTGGTTTTGCCGACAACGACGCAGTTCCGAGACGACAAAATAATTTCAAGGACAGCAGTGTACGTGCAGCAAAAAAGACTTATAATGGTTACAGCCACTAATAACGGCGCTACTTGCTCACGTTTCATTGGCCAACAACGCCAAACGTCATAAAACCACAATGACGTTATAAAAATACGTAACTAACAAGGCTATTATATAATGAGAAACAAAGAACGATGACGTTTTACTCACACACACATACGTAAAATTTGCATAATTTTCGTCCCAGTACACAGAAGTTCATCATGGCGACCACACGCTAACAATAGTGTTGGCTTGAAATAGTCAAGTTTAAAGTATTGCAAAGTGTTAACAATGTAATCAAAAGCAAATCAGTGTTAGTTACTTTCAGAGTTTGAGCAGTATAAAGCAATATTAAAAGTGTTAAATGTAAATGCAGTGCAGCCAAGAAAATGTAACCACGCCGTTTGGAATCAACATGTGACACTCTACTAGAACGTCCAGTTTACTGACAAGGGAAGTGGCAACCAAAATTTTTATTTAAAGAGCTCTTTTAATCATAAAAAAGTATAATCATGATGTGTACACAGTCAAAAGTAAATTCAAAAATGTTTGTATGAATGTGAGTGAGTGAGAGAGGTGTGAACGTTAAATGTCGACTTCCAAATGGGGGTTGGTTTGCGTTGACTATAATTAGATATTATCAAATCACATGATCATGAAACTAAGTCATAGCCAGTAAAATTAATTGTTTGAATTAGCCTTTAAAATTAAACATAAAGGAGTGGTGATAGTAAAGGGCGGAAATTAGTAATGGCCGCCGTGTCAAGTTGTTATATGGTGTACACGATTAAAGAAATTCCTGAATAAATGACGATTGATAATAGTTACTGCAATTAAATGTATTCTCATTTCAATGACCATCTCTGTCAGCATTCTCGCTGAGCAGAATCCTGGATCCTTAGGTAATAAAAGTTTATATAACGAAACTGAAATAAACAGGTGCTATAATTATGGTAGATACCATAATTATGGTAAATGTGACACGTGTTTAACACGAACAATGTAAACAGACCCGAATATAAGTTACTAGAGATTTTATCTGACAAATACATTTATATTTATTTAAATAAAAAAGTGACATATCACAAATGCCGCCCAGAACTAGGGACATAATTGTGACATATCACATTTGTTAATCTGTTTTTGAAATTTTAGTGTGGGGTCTTTATTTATTTCCGTTATATTATTTTCGATGAAGAAATTTTCAATTTTAGTGTTTAGTTGATGTTTGTCCATTATGACGTTTATGTTCCCTTTATCAGCTTTTAGTATTGTTATGTCGTGTTCAAGCAACTTTTGTTTTACATTGTTAAGCGTTTCTACTGTATTTCGTTGTTGTGTTTTTTTGGTTGTATATGTGTGCGTTGGAGCTTCCGTTTTATGTCGTGACGTATTGGGTCCTGGTCATTAATGTGCGTGTTTTGTCATGTACAGCTGTTTCTGCGTGTATGATTATGTCACGTATGTGTCTATTGTGGTTTTTGTTGTTAGTTGTATTGTTATTCAAATTATGTTTCAGTCCTTTGAAATATTACACTACTTACCCAAAGGTCGAAAACTCAACACAGCAGAACAATACGAAATATACAAACACCACACAACACAACCAAACAACATACTTAACGACCATTTACAATATAAATCACATACACTTTTTGACACAATTATACAAAAAACAAACAATAATTTGGATCTCCGCGCCAATCCCCTTCCTCCACACACCACCCCCACTATACCTTCCAAACAATAACCGTTACAAAGTCTGGCAGTCTGTCTCTAAGCTGACGAAGGCGAACACTACACCGAAACGCGTTCGATGAGAAAAGACAAGTAAGTTCACAAGTGAAAGTTTCATTATTATATAAAGTGTAGTGCTGTGAAAAAAGATGATGAACAATCAAGACAACTATAATACCGCAGACAAAGCGTATTTCATCAAAAAGTACAGAAACGCCAACAAACAAGTAACAAAAACTTCCTTACACATAGCCTTCAACAAAACTTGCCGAAAACACAACATCATACCAACACACGCACAGGTTACAATAAAACAAAACACACATACAGCACTCCAAACCAAACGAAAATTAGAACAAATAAACCTAAATAACATAATCAATTATTTATACCATAAAAAAGACACACTCAACAGACATGCATACAACTTACACTGTGAAACTTACACAAATACTACACCACACAGAATTTGAAAATGTAATACAACACACACAAGACAACATAGAAAAACTCAAATTGACAATACATGATCGACACAACAAAAAAATAACAAACCTCACAACACGCGCAATAGAATCAATCCCTGACCCAGCACACAAATTCCACACACGCACAGTAAATACAACTAACGTTATTTTCACAACAGATTAAATGGATTTATTAAACAAAGGACTGAAACATAATTTGAATAACAATAGAACTAACAACAAAAACCACAATAGACACATACGTGACATAATCATAGACGCAGAAACAGCTGTACATGACAAAACACGCACATTAATGACCAGGACCCAATACGTCACGACATAAAACGGAAGCTCCAACGCACACATATACAACCGAAAAGACACAACAACGAAATACAGTAGAAACGCTTAACAATGTAAAACAAAAGTTGCTTGAACACGACATAACAATACTAAAAGCTGATAAAGGGAACATAAACGTCATAATGGACAAACATCAACTAAACACTAAAATTGAAAATTTCTTCAATGAAAATAATATAACGGAAATAAATAAAGACCCCACACTAAAATTTCAAAAACAGATTAACAAATTTATAAATAACACAAAACATATAATCAAGCCAGAAAGCACCAAATACCTTAAACAAATAAAACCTAACCCCCCTAAACTAAATGCATTACCAAAAATACACAAACCTAACATTCCCATCAGACCATTAATAAACAACACACAAGCTCCCTCCCACAAAATCGCAAAACACCTAGACAAAATAATCAGAGAAAACATTAATCTCAGTAACAACACATCTATCAAAAACAACATCGACCTAGTCAAGAAAACTGAACACATCCACATCCCACACAACTCAACACTGGCATCTTTTGATATAACCAATTTACACACCAATGTCCCAATTCTCAGACAAAATAACACACCTGAAACACACATACAAGAGATCATCACACTTACCAAAATAATAACTGAGCAAAATTACTTTACATACAATAACAAGATATACACACAAACAGACGGTCTCCCGATGGGATCCCCCATATCAGGAATACTGGCAGAAATATATATACACAACATAGAACAGAACCACATAATAAACAACAACAAATACACCAACAAAATCATTTACTGGCACAGGTATGTAGATGATATATTACTTTTATTCAAAGGCAACACAAGACAAGTTGAAAACTTCCACAAATACATAAACACAATACACCACAAATTAAAATTTACACTGGAAATTGAAGAAAACAATAGTATAAATTTTCTAGACCTAACAATTAACAAAACTAACAATACATACACGTACAAAATATACAGGAAACCAATCACAACCGACATGGTTATACACAACACATCAAACCACCCAACACAACATAAACATGCGGCCTTCAACCATATGCTCCATAGACTAACTAAAATACCCTTAAGTAAACAAGATTATACTGACGAACTCAACACAATCAAATACATAGCAATGAAAAACGGATACAACCCTAATTGAATAAACAGACTACACAAACGCATCAAAAACACAAAATACCATCAACACACAACACAATAAATACATCACACTCACATACCATAACTCCAACACGCACAAACTCGCCAACACACTCAGAAAACACAAGTATAAAATAGCATACAGAACTAACAATACCATCAAAAAAACACATCAATGATACAAACACGGACATAGACAAATACAACAAAACAGGTGTTTACAAATTAAATTGTAATAACTGCAATAGTTTCTACATAGGCCAGACGGGAAGATCTTTTTCATCCCGTTACTCTGAACACTTAAAAGCTTTATCCAACAACATTATACATTCCGCGTTTGCCACACACATACACACACAAAACCACAGCTACACCAACATAGATACTAATCTTGAAATATTACACTACTTACCCAAAGGTCGAAAACTCAACACAATAGAACAATACGAAATATACAAACACCACACAACACAACCAAACAACATACTTAACGACCAATTACAATATAAATCACATACACTTTTTGACACAATTATACAAAAAACAAACAATAATTTGGATCCCCGCGCCAATCCCCTTCCTCCACACACCACCTCCATTATACCTTCCAAACAATAACCGTTACAAAGTCTGGCAGTCTGTCTCTAAGCTGACGAAGGCGAACACTATGCCGAAACGCGTTCGATGAGAAAAGACAAGTAAGTTCACAAGTGAAAGTTTCATTATTGTATAAAGTGTAGTGCTGTGAAAAAAGATGATGAACAATCAAGACAATCTATATCCCTTTGCTTCTCGATTCACTTGGCCCATCGTTGCACAAGCTTCCTGATGCCCTCAGAAAAAGTTTTTTGGCTGAGCAGCAAGCCACGTATGCACCTTCACTTCTTGGTCCCTGAAGAATCGATGGCCCCTTAAGACATCTTTAAGTTGACCAAAGAGATGGTAATCCAATGTGGCAAGATCGGGGCTGTATGCAAGATGCTGCAACACCTCAAAACGCAGTTTCTCAAGGGTTTGGTCACTGTGGGCTGCAGTATGTGGGTGCGCGATGACATGCAACAAAAGCACTCATTGTGACAATAGGCCTCAGTGTTTGGATTGAATTGCAGACTTCAGTTTGTCAGACAGCATCTCACTGTAATTTCATTTACCACAAAAACTGTTGAGTCAATGCCAGAAAATAAGGGTCAAAAAGAAGACATTAAAGTGGGTATCCAAGAAGAACTGATTGTGAAAGCCTTTTCTGTCATGAGGATTACATACTAATGATGTAATGGAAAGAAAAAGTGTAATGGAAGGCAACTGGGCAGATTAACTGATACTAATCAACAATTTTAATGAAGAAATTTGTGTTAGTGGTTGAAATCACAATCAGAATGATCACTGTTGCACACCACTATATAAAAATTATTCCGATTAGCGCTTTCAAGCTTCACAGCCCATCGTCAGATCGAAATAGACAGGAAATATGTAAAAACAAACCCTTCACCCCTCTCCCCCACCCTGCTCACACACAACAAGCTATAAATTAATGACCCTTCCTCACCCCCTAAACCCTGCCCCACCATCTGTACAGTTACATATATTTCTAGCAAATTCATAGATAAGATTACTAATTGGTTGTTTTTAAAATAAGGGTGTGTGGAGAGGAAGAGGGTAGTTTAAAAGGATGCACACACACACACACACACACACACACACACACACACACACACACACACACACACACACACACACACACACACACACACAC
The DNA here is from genome assembly GCA_034769895.1 of Magicicada septendecula. Taxonomy (NCBI): domain Eukaryota; kingdom Metazoa; phylum Arthropoda; class Insecta; order Hemiptera; family Cicadidae; genus Magicicada; species Magicicada septendecula. The sequence continues at coordinate 214,479,976 of CM068373.1, forward strand.
ACACACACACACACAGCACTGAAACACAAGGAATTTGCTAGGAAAATATGTAACTGTACAGATGGTGGGGCAGGGTTTAGGGGGTGAGGAAGGGTCATTAATTTATAGCTTGTTGTGTGTGAGCAGGGTGGGGGAGAGTGGTGAAGGGTTTGTTTTTACATATTTCCTGTCTATTTCGATCTGACGATGGGCTGTGAAGCTTGAAAGCGCTAATCGGAATAATTTTTATATAGTGGTGTGCAACAGTGATCATTCTGATTGTAATTAACAATTAGGTTAAGTGTATTATTTCAAAAATATAGTAGTGAAAAAGAACTGTAGTAGTAACTAGAATCTGTCATAGCATAGTGAAAATAAACTAAAATGACTAATCAGCTGTGTTTCAAAGTTTGTGATAAGATAAAAATGTTTAGTAATTCTTATAATCAGAGGTGTTATTAATAATTGAACTCAAACAGCAGAATTGTGTGGTTTGTAAACAAGGTCACAGTTTGCAGAATATCATGTGCCCACATGCATACATATAACCACATTCTGTTTTGTTTTATTTGAATCTTTGTTTAATATATTGACAACTGTAGTGGTATACTCTTTGGGATTTTATCCATATGAGAACATAAGGTGTGGTACATTTTGACTTCTGGCATACTTTGTTCCAAAGTTGACATCTGCTAAGTTTTACTGTAAATCATCATACAAAATGATGTCAGAATCTCAGTTTGTAATAGTGATCCAAAATATAAAAATGATGTAAAATTTCCATGCAAAATACCGTCACGTCATTTGAATAGGAACAAATGAATGTTACTGAATATTTTATGCACCATTACAAAGCGCCTACATGGTGGAGACTACATCAAAAATAGTTTGCTGTAAGGAGACTAATTATATATATATTTTTTTCAAACACTTTTTGCTATAGTCTATTTCTTGATTTATATAATATATTTAATATTTATAATAATTAATAATTTTACCTCAAGATGTTTTCCCTTATTTGGAACATGTTTCGAGACACTTAGTGTTCCCATCCTCACCCTTCCTAATTTTGAGTCTTGTGAAGTACTTGTGTGTCGGTTAGATGTTGTTTATGGTTTCCTGTTTGCCTTTGGCACTTTAAATTGGTAATATTGTGTGTGATTGTGATGTATATTATATTATAACGGACGTTCTGTGTAGCTGCCGTGTTATTCTGCCACACGTTGGATGCGTCAATTTATTACTAAACGACTCGTCGTCTTACTGGTACCTCTGTAAAATGTAACAGTGTGTCTGAGTGTAACTCGTGTCTGTGTTTCTTACCACTTCGTCCTCGCACGGTAATGTAACTCACGATGCTTGAGTCCGTAGCAAACGTACGGATAACCAGGTATCGTAGTTCCCGATCTGAGGTTCAATGGTAGTGTATAATTCCCGGGCGGCGCCAAATTGTTTATTTAAAACAATTAAAATTGTCTCCTTATTAGTGATTTATTCAAATGGTGTGACGGATTCAATTCATCCCGCCTTTTCTCTATTTGTATAATCGGGTTGGCAGTTACAGTATTCGCTGCTTGCGCGCTAGGTGTCACATCAGAGACATTCGCTATAATTATATTTTTACGAATACACTTTCCTAATAAAAATAAAACACATTTTAACATACACAGTATAGATTTATTATCAATTTGATATTATTGTTTCATAGACACAAGTTAAAATTGATTTTTTATATAATTCTGTACCGGTTAATTCTTTATGAGACTTTTCCATGGGCTTAACCAATCGATTTTGAATGCAAATAAACATACAGCATGGTGTTCTATTACACCGATCAACTAATATTTACGTTCGACGGTTGTGGGATCTTTGGATCACGTTAAAAGGCTCAGATGCAATTACAATAATAAAAATACACAACCTTACAATGTTTTTACTTAAGTATTGTAATGTGTAATGATAATTGGTTTGTTGAAGTGTCGTACAAGTGGTTTAAAAGTTGTACATAAATACTAGGTTAATTTTGTAACTTAACAAATTTTCAGTGTCTTACTATTATGATTTAATCTTTGAAAGAGAATAAAATTGATTCAGTGGTATTCAACATATAGTGAGAAATATTCAATGTGCGTTATTTTGGAAGTTGAGATAATTTAATGGATACTTAACAGCATTGTAGTACGTAATTACTCTGTAGGTCGGGAAAGAAGGATTGTGGCTGCAATATAATTCATGTTTCATTTATTCGGGCCTCGGTCATCTTTTTCAAAGTTTTTGGATTTATTTATACACTTCGTCTTCAAATAAACGTCTTCTCCATCAGGTAATTGTTTTCAGTATTCATCAGACTCCTTTTCGTTCAATTTCTATAAGTTATTTTACTTTTACAACATTTTAAATGTGAAAATGTGTTGTTCTGAAATCTGGCTTCTGGTTTTCGTGAGTGTCACTTTCTAAGTAAATGTATTCAATGGTAATTACCTCTTCAAACCGTCATTTCCATGGTTACATCATTATTCTCATTGGGCGAGCTGGACATGAATACATTGTTATCAATATTTGAATTCCTTTCAAATCTTCCTATATCTTCTGACTTCCTTCCTCCTCTTATTTTCCTTTTTAGTTATTATCTATTTGCACTGTCATTTGTATTTTCTCACAAAGATTATTTTGGTATCCCACAATATTGGGTTTTTTCAAGTTTTCTAAGTTTACAATTAATTTCATACTTACTAATTACATTTCTCTGTTTATATAATTCCTTAATTTAATATTTTGTTTTTAATAATATTTACCATTCATCCTTGGTTAATTAGTCACCTTGGATTTGTCAATTACATGGTTATTTTTATACAATCAGTAATTGTTTATGTTTGACCGTTAGGCCTGTTTCACATCTAAGTAGCCATTACTGGTTTTTGGTGGTTTCATACACATTATATTTCATTTAGTCCTAGATCGTTATTTTGTTTTTATAATTAGGTTTAATATCTCTGGAGGTGTCTTAATTTAGTCTTTTTGTGATCTTTGTATGTAACAACTGTGTTATTCAATATTTCTTGCTAATTATTTACTAACAGTTTTCTCCTTTATAACTCAAACATTGTTTTCTTTGAATGTTTTAGTGGATGGTTAGTGAGGATCGGTCAATAATACAACTTTAGTTATTTTGCGTCGACGTTTCGACAATATTTATTGTCATCTTCAGGACCTGTATATGAATACAATAGAAATATCAAACATAACGAAACAATTAAATATTTGGGTGAACGTGTTGGTGATGTGAGTGTGTGCGTGTGTATGTATTTATCATTTTTTATGTGAAGACTTATGATAGTATGTTTACATCTCCAAATTATCTTTAAGAAAGCGAGCAAATTATAGTATGAGAGAACTTAATTTATACAGTATTACAATTTAAATTACTAAATATAATGTTATTTTAATTAATTAAACAAACAGTAACCAACAATTGGATATTATAGTAGATTGGTACATAAATTGTTTATACCTACAACAGTCAACATATAGCAAAGTAATATATTACCTATAACTAAAACAGATTAGGGGATGTTCACTACGTAATTATTAAAAGTTATTTTTACCATGTTTCACTCCCTACTGGTGTTAGCAAACAATCATAATTTAGAAACATACAATTTACACAATATTGTAAAACATTACGACTTAAATCAGATAGTTGACAAAGGTTACAAACAAAAGTTTCTGGTAAATTTTACTAACAGGTAAACTTGGATAATACGGTAATTGTAATCATATTGTAAAATATAGTCAAGAGTACTATAGAATATGTAATTTATGTATGTGTCCACAATCACCACAACATACATAAATTACATATTCTATAGTACTCTTGACTATATTTTACAATATGATTACAATTACCGTATTATCCAAGTTTACCTGTTAGTAAAATTTACCAGAAACTTTTGTTTGTAACCTTTGTTAACTATCTGATTTAAGTCGTAATGTTTTACAATATTGTGTAAATTGTATGTTTCTAAATTATGATTGTTTGCTAACACCAGTAGGGAGTGAAACATGGTAAAAATAACTTTTAATAATTACGTAGTGAACATCCCCTAATCTGTTTTAGTTATAGGTAATATATTACTTTGCTATATGTTGACTGTTGTAGGTATAAACAATTTATGTACCAATCTACTATAATATCCAATTGTTGGTTACTGTTTGTTTAATTAATTAAAATAACATTATATTTAGTAATTTAAATTGTAATACTGTATAAATTAAGTTCTCTCATACTATAATTTGCTCGCTTTCTTAAAGATAATTTGAAGATGTAAACATGCTATCATAAGTCTTCACATAAAAAATGATACATACATACACACGCACACACTCACATCACCAACACGTTCACCCAAATATTTAATTGTTTCGTTATGTTTGATATTTCTATTGTATTCATATACAGGTCCTGAAGATGACAATAAATACTGTCGAAACGTCGACGCAAAATAACTAAAGTTGTATTATTGACCGATCCTCACTAACCATCCACTAAAACATTCACTGATTGACGGTCACTAAAAATTTAAGGATTGTTTTCTTTCCTTATTTTAAGTACTCTGCCACTGTCAATAACATGGCTATTAATTACTATTTATTTCTAATATAACATATAACATTTAGGTTTATGTTTGGGGTATTTACCCCATCCATCTCCTATTCATAAACAATATTTTATACAATTAATCAACACTTATTATTTAATATGTGTGTGCAATTCATTATTTCTTATTTATTGTTCGGGTGCTAAACAATCTCACCTCTATTAATCTTGTTTCATTACTCTTCCCTTATAACATGGGTATTTACTTAAGGTTAATACATACTTATTTTCTAAGGCTCTTTGCTTTCCCTTCCATGTTAACATCATCTTATTACTTTTCCTTGTGATTCACACCTTTAAACTTTACAATACATTCTTAAGTTCTATAACAATATTATTTCATAGTCATCACAGTTAATATCACTCCTTAGTGTTCATTATTTACTGAATCAATGTTCTATTCTTAATATTATTATTCCTAATAACTTTATTAAATGTTATTGTTCACTCTTAAATCTTAAACATTGGTTATTTTACTAAGTCTTTATCTTAGCCTTCTCTACTCTTACTATTTTTATTACAGACAATATTTTTATTTATTTATCACTGTCACTTTTTAAATTATTTTGTGTTCATTATAATTTACTTAGTGTTTCTTTTGTATTATATCACTTTAGGATAATTCACTTTCACTAGTTCAACTTCCGTTTATTTCTCATTATTTTATTCTCTTTCTCTACACACCTTATATATAACCTTATTAATATTATGTCTTTCTTTGTTAACAAATTACATACATTCCTAACTCTTTGGTTAGTGTACTTTTATCTATCGTTTTTTATTACTGACTATTTACAATGGTCATTCAATCAATACTAACATTCATTAATTATTTTGGTTCTTAACCGGTTTCATTTTCTTGATTATTTTGGATTACATTATTTCTCCCTTCTCTATTTTTTATTCCTTGTCTGGTTTTCTTGACGTGTTTCATTTTGTTTTCTTCATCGTGGGTTTGTTCTCTTTTGGTTTTCATTCTTCTTCTTCACTCGTCTTGTTTTCTTTATTTAGGTTTCTTAACTGGCCAATCTCTGGGGTTGGGTCAATGTTGTTTGTCTGTCAGTCTATTAGTTGAGTTTCTTTATTAATCACTTTTGGTTTATTACTCTTTCTCCTTCCTTCTTAATTACCTTTTATATATCTTTTACTCTCCACATTATTTATTTATTAAAACTAGTGGTCGCCCAGTGGTCGAAATTCGACCATAATTCATTAAATTTTTAAGTTTAAACGTTATTGAGGTTCTTTTGTCAAAGAGTATACCTCTATAATCATTGCATATAATTTTTTTGAATTTTGTTCTATTACGTCAGCTGCGAGCGTGTACAAATACGTCATTAGCGTGTGTTGTTTGCCTTAATTCCCTGTAATACCTATGAAATTTAAAATTTAATGTTAGTAACAGTTGAAAAAAAACACAATTACAGCTTGTATTCGTATTTATTTTTTTATATAATTCATTGTCAGTTTTAATTTTTTCATGTTATTATTGAATCAAATAAACGCCTAATAAAAATGAGACTTGACATTCATAGAAGTATAAGATACATTGTTTTCAATTCCAGTGGATTACATTTCATTTTTGGTAAGGTACAAAATTCGAAAACAGTTTGAAGATTATCTGCTACAAAGCTTATATAATTTTTTAATTTTTTTTTCTATGCATTAATTTTCGAGTTATTTGAAAAGTATGAAAGATAGGAAAAATGAGGTTTAGCTTGGCTAAGCCATATTTAAAAAGCAATAACACGTTTTTTGACATTTCCTTGGTTTTTTTTTTTGCCATACTGACCAGGTTTCGCCAAGGCTACACAGTTATTTTGCCTATCTTTTTCGAATTATATAAAATTTAAATAAAAAATTAATACAAAATAAAAAATGAAATAAAAAAATATGTGCCTCGTATTTTTTCATATATTTTTCATTAAATCAAAAAAACCGGGCGGTTAAAAAAATAAATGTTGTCCATTGAAATTAAAATAGTTTGAAAGTGAATTTAATGATTCAGAACTTCTGTGTAAACGATGTTTTTTGTAAAAACTCTTTCATCATTTGCTAAATGTTCTTGGCCATTATATTCGGAAATATAAAATCTCAAACCATCGAATGATCGAACTCTACTTGCTGCGACGTACAATTGACCATGTTTAAAAACTGGCTGCCTCAATAAAATTCCAATTTTTTCGAATGTTTGTCCTTGAGACTTATTTATTGTCATCGCAAATGCAGGTATAATTGGAAATTGAGTTCTTTGAAAGTTAAATGGTAAAACAGTACCGGAATATGTTAAATTTATACGTGGAATCAAAATTCTCTTATTGCGTGCGGTTCCAGTTAAAACTTCGCAATCAATAGCATTACGATGCATACACTTGATGCGCATTCTTGTTCCATTGACTAATGCTTCCTTTGTATTTAAGTTTCTGATCAGTAAAACGATGCAATTAACTTTCAATACTAACTTATGTGGTGGCAAACCACTAATAGTCAAAGAATTCAAAAACTCTACTGGATAGTTATTGATTTCATTGTCATCATCACAAATTATTTTATCGTAGCTATGATATGTTTTCTGTTCACCTGGTATTCGGTTAAGTATATCAGTATTAATAAAAGTACAATAATCATTTTTACGTGCTAAAATAACTGACTTCAATATGTTATCTGAGAGTATGTTTTCGGAAATATTTCCATACACCTCATTAATAATATTATTTTCATCTCCTATTAATTGCTGAGGCATTTCAATAATATTTTTACCAAACTGAGGGAATTGTGGGGCTTCATCATTACCAATTTTTTTCAAGAATTCGACAAATTCTATTTCACTTGGTAAGGCTCTCATATTTTGAGTAAACGTTACTTTATGAAAATAAACAAATTTATGCCAACTCGTGACACAATTTTCAATTAAAGTTGCACATGATCCATGTGGGACAACTGGTAAGATTTGCCGAAAGTCACCGCACAGAAGTATCGTTTTCCCTCCAAATGGTTTATGTTTATCATTTTCATCACATAGATCCTGCAATAATCTATCTATGATTTTCAACACTTGCAGTGGGCACATAGAAATTCATCAATAATTATCAATGATGATGAATTTATGTAACATCCATAGCTACTATTTGCGGTAATATTCGCTACAGAATTTTTCAAAATGGGTATAGGCAGTTTAAACACATTGTGTAAAGTTCTACCTCGAAGTAATAGAGTTGAAGCTATGCCACTGAACGCTGTTGCAATGCAACTAAGATTAAGCGAATTTAATTTGTGAATGATTGCTGTTTGTGTGAATGTTTTTCCACAACCTGCATGAGCGGTTAAACAAAAAACATAAGATCCAGTATCATGTTGCAAAACTTCACGAATCACACGATCAATTAGATTACGCTGTTCAATATTTGCAGTTTCATAATGCTCAGAAAACAGAAACTCTTGTTCTATTGGATCAATAGCATTTGCTTCGTCTGTTCTCTGCGAATACGTGGGAACTGGTAAACCAAGTTCTTGACATGACAAATTATGAACATTCAAAATATCTTCAATTTCTAATAGAGCTGTATTAAAGGATACTTCTTCGTTGTAATCTCTCAAAAAATCTTCACTAAGATATACTTTAAATTCATTCCATAACGCCAGTGCATTGGCTGGCACATTTAATGCACAAATGTAACCAAATAAATTTCGCATTTGTTTTGGTGAATGTAATTCTTTTGCTTCATTTAAACATTCGCGCCATTCATTATCATTTGAAGCAATGCCGTGAGCATGGCACGCTTCAACAAAAGAAGTGTGTATAATTCCATTGTATGTTCTAACATCCTCAAATGATTTTGGACCACAGACATGTAATAAAAGCAATTGTAAATGGAAAAGTTCGATGTCTTTTGGTGATACTACATATATGCGTGTAATGATTTTATCACCTCCACGCCTTCTCATCTTCCATTTTTTTCGGGAATCTTCCCACACATAATGCAAAGGAATTTCAATATACTTATATTCATGCGCTGATGGATCTGATCGATTCAATTCAAAAAATGCTAATAATTTTGTTTGTCTTGCATTTTCAATTGCTTGACGTTCTTGCCCTTCTCGAAAGTAAGCATTCTGTATGCGGTAAATGAATGTCAAGTCTAACGATGACATGTGATTGAAAATGCATTGGTAATTCATAGATGCGCCATACAGCTTCAGTTGATCCGACATAACGGCCATTTAAAAAATTTTTAACTTCATCAATTTGTATTTCTTGACCTGGTTCATTTCTCTCTGAACCTAATTCAACAGGTGCACTGTCATAGCCTTTATACACGTATTTATAAATGTATTTATAAACTGTATAAATATGTATACACTTTTAACTGTAGTGCATACTTCAACATTTATATGGCAATTAAATTTGGCAAGTAAATACGGATTGTATGGTACAACATAACGATTGTCGAGACAACTACCGCGAACTTCAGCATTAATACCATTATCACGCCTTCTGTATAATGGATATCCATTTAATGATTCACATGTAAATTCATTAAATCATTTTGGATAATCTTTTGTGCATTTTCCATCTCTCATACATACAGAATTTGGATTAAGTACACCGCATGGACCATGCATCATGTGTTTTACAACATATTCATGTAATGTAGGATGTGTTTGAATGTTAGGAATCTCCGCAGATACAACTTTATCAATATCGGTAGCGTTAACAATGTTATCTTGCTCATTTAAAGAGAGTAAAATGTGAGCATGAGGCAATCCTCTCTTTTGAAACTCAATTGTATAAATGAGTGCTTCAACTTTACCGAAGATTTTTTTAGTGTAAGGCCCTCAATTAATGCTTTCAGTTTGGACTTGAATACACGCACAACAATATCAGGTCGAAAATTAGCTGACTCACCTACACCAATATTGCTAACTATTTCAGGCCAACTTGGATTGCAAGTCATTGTAATAAACAAAGAAGGCTTTCCAAAATGTTGTACAATTGACATTGCATCTAAATAATTCTGATACATATTTCTTGGAGATCCATTGAATGAAGATGGTAAAATTACTCTACGGCCAACATTATTGGCATTGGGGTTCAATTCTAAATAATCTGTTAAATTGTTGTAAACTTCAGACCTAAGACTTGTTTGATTTTGTCGAATGAAATGTAACCTTGTGCCCTCTATTCTCACATACATATCAACTATCCACTGCAGAAATAATTTTTGTGAATGGTGCAACATGCTAAAATCTTCTCTAATTGCAAGTCGATAGGCTGCATACTGAAGCATGGTTAATTTATTTCTGGGCGCTCTTGAATTAGATGTAGTTGGTACATTATGAGAAATATTGATATGCCACCCAGTATCACCATTTGGGAAAAGTAATGGATACGCTAAAGGGTCCAATGATGAATCCAAAACAGAGATATTTTTAATGGTACCATTAACTTTTGAAAACGAAACCATATTTCGTTCAAAGGGTGGCTCACCATCAACTGTACTAAATATTACTGCTACATCAGTTTGAACTGCATCATTATAACGGCGTAGATCTAAATCACGATTTACTTTAATGAGCATACAAATTTCTTTATTTTGATTTTCAACTCTCTGACAATGATCTTTCATTGCAATGAATGACCGAACGAAAGGATTAATGCGTTCCAATTCAAGAGAGATTTCGCGCATTATATTGTTATTGCATGTTTGATTATAGTGTTCACGTAATCTATAATTGACAGCAGTGTCAACATCATAAAAATATAATTGCACATAACATGGTGAGCGACCATATCCAGCAGTCATTGGACCTGATCTGTGATAAAAAACATCATGTATTTTAAAATGATACACTCCACGCGTAACTGTATCCGAAATTTTAGCTTCTGAGCTAACCATAGCAAATGATGAATTGTATTTACGAATGTTTTCAAAATAATTTTTTGACTTTCTTTTTATTGAAGGTTCATTTGAAGTAAGTCCATCATACAATGATTTAAAGTATTCATTTTGACTTAAGGTCGGTAATATTGCTTTACCCTTATGACAACATGAAGTGAATGCAGTCCTTTCACCTAAAGTGACCTCAGATTCGAAATGTTTTGCATTTCAAAACCTGCGTTGTAAATGCATTAATCCACAATCAAAAGTATTAAAATTTCTTGGAATGACATTCAGTGCGCATTTAAATGTATCCCTCAAAATAATTTCATCATTTTGTATACTATTTACACTATTTAAATTTGCATTTGGTCTATTATCATTTTGACTTTCACGTGAATATATATTCCTTCTTCTTTGTCTCTCACTCCGACCCGTCAATGTTCTATGTCGAGGCATAATGGAAGTAGGTGCGAATGTAAAAAAAAAACATGTAATGAAATTACTGAAACTAAGATTAGACAGGGTTTAATTTAAAAATAATAAAATGTACTCACTTTTTTGAAACCACCAATAATAATTAGGCGAGAGTAAGTCAATTCAAATTGCTGCTACAAAATTTTCCTTTTGCAACAGGTGTATATTAAGCAAGCTGTATTTCATTTTCAACTGCACATTAATATATAAAACACAGATATCTAATATACAAAATATAAAATAAACGCTTTTTGCCTTGACATACACTCCACAGACTATTGAAAAAGGAACATTTGAAATCACACAAAATTCACAGCTCATTCAGTCAATCTGTCAGTATTAAGCAAGCTGTATTTCACTTTCAACTGCACATGAATATATAAAACACAGATATCTAATATACAAAATATAAAATAAACGCTTTTTTGCCTTGACATACACTTCACAGACTATTGTTGCCTGGCAACAAAATTATTTTATTTTTAACAATTACCATTGTTTGAAAAAGTTTAAATGAATTTTCAAGTGCAAATGAATGTTTTATTTTATTTAATTTAATGTATTTGTAACACATATTATATATAAATTTTAGCCTTCTGCACTCCTTCTCCATATAAACTTTAACTATGCCAAATCTCATACTCCTCCGTGCGCGCAATATGCTTAAATAGGGGTACAAAGTTTTCTCTTCACGTATTAATATATAGATGTAGTATTATTTAGCATTTTTATACATACTTATTGTTATCAAAATTGATCTGAATTTGGCGATGTTATATAATATTAGTATTTTGTGTATTTTCTATGTTGAGTGCTTTGAAAATTGTGTCATGTTTTGTATTATTTTGTATTTGTTCAGGTATTAGTTTGTTTTGTGTTTGTGTATGTATCAATTTTCCCAAATGTTTGTTGTGGTGCCTTTGTGTGGTATGTGTTTTATTAGTGTCATGTTAGTTATGTCTGGGAATTCATGTCCAGTGTTTATTGCATGTGTGACCAAATTAGATTTATATATTTATAATAATGGCTCCATGTGTACCACCGAAGTAGCTTAGGAGTAGGCAGGGTAGGCTACCTAACGTGAGCCATATGGCATACAAGGAAGGCAGTGTGGCCAGCACTACGCTTCAGCCGCCCATTATTATCCCCAGGATGTTATCCCAGGTACTCATTTTCAACAGGCTGAGTCAACCTGGGCGCTGAAAAATGCACCTTGATTTTATGGTGCGGACCTGGGAATCAAACCCGGGACCTCTAGATTAGTAGCCAGGTGCCATACCCACTGGTCTACTGAGCCAGATTTATATATTTCTGCTACAAAAAAAGTGACTATTGCTTTTTATATTTATACAGGTATATCCTGTGAGGGACATGTAATTCTCTTCCATATCACACCCACCTAACCTAGCTAATACAGTACTGTGTCTTATGTTATATGTTTTGTACTTTAATAATAATCAGCAATTGATTTTCAGGTTGACTCGTTATTTATATCCAACAAATGATGAACTCCGAACGTTAGCTGGTGTGCCAAAGGAAAAACCAAAATCAAAGAAAGATCGTAATAGATACAATTATGAAAATGGTAAGAGTGTCCCAGAGACTTTTCATATTCCTCGCAGCCTTGATATACAGGTAAGCATAATACATTAACTATTAACATTTTTTTTAAGGTTGAGTTTTCTGGAGTACGGGCTCATAATTTGTACAAATAAAAAAACATTGGATAACAGTTACAATTGAAAACCCTGTAATTACAAAATTTAATTTATTCAAAAATAACAATTTAAAATGTACATTATACGCCTCTTTCAATATATGTTTGCAACTTCACTTTCTTCGAAAATATTTCTTCATGGGTATAGTTATGAGGGGTGTTTGTTAAGTCAGTGCAGAAATAAAGAAGACACAATTTTTCAGGAAAAACTTTTTTTATTTTTTAACATAATCTCCTTTCAAGACTATACACTTAGTCCAATGATGCACAAGCATTTCAAACCCATCCTTATAATATGACTTATCGAAATCTTCAAAATACACAGATGTTTCAGCAATAACTTCATCATTTCGCATAAATCTCTTTTCCAGCAAGTCCACTTCTTTAAATTTGAAAACAGATAATAGTCCGAAGGTGCTAAGCTGGCGAGTAGGGGGGTGCAGAAGAATTTCATAGCGTAATTCAAACAGTTTTGCTGTCACAATCGCAGGAGAGTGAGCTGATGCATTGTCTTGATAAAAATGAACCTTCTTTTTTGTCAAATGTGGTCGTTTTATCTTTTTTCCTCATTTAGATGATCCAGCAGGAATGCATAATATGGCCCAGTTATCATTTTACCCTTCTCTAGAAAGTTGATTAAGATTATGCCACGAGCATTCCAAAAGACAGTGGCCATCACCGAACCTGCTGAAGGAACGGTTTTTGCTTTTTTTGGAGCATTTTCACCTACTGCAACCCACTGTTTTGACTGTTCCTTGGTTTCAGGTTGGTAGTGATGTATCCAAGTTTCATCAACTGGTATGAAACGTTGCAAAATTTCTTCTCAGTTGCATTGAAACAGCTCCAAACCGTGTTTAGAAATGTTTATTTGTCCATGCTTTTGATCGATTGTAAGCAAATGTGGCACCCATCTTGCGGACAGTTTTTGCATATGTAAATGTTCCTGTAAAATGTGATGTGCACCTGTCCATTGAGATGCCTGTTGTATTATCACTTTAATCTTCTGTCTTCCATCACCATATAATGGATTTTTAAATATTTTCTGCAGTTGTAACCTCAACAGCTCATCCAGAACGTTCAGTGTCATTTGTGCTCATGTGCCCACTACAAAAATAACCAAACCATTTGTAAACTGTTCTTGTCAGTGGAGCTGGATCACCATAATATTTATTCAGCTTGGATTTAGTTTCTGCCTTTCAGAAAGTAATGGTTCATCACCACATGAAATTTTCTTTCATCCTTTGTTTTACAAATCACAATACTTCATCAATTCAAACGATTGGCAACAATAGAATTATAAATGTATGTTACTGAAACGTGGTGTATGCTCCTAGTGGAGATGCGAGAAACTAAAGATGATGTCATGTATATACTACTATATATACCTCCTTTCTTTGCATGGACAAACACCCCTCATATTTCCAAACATTTCATTTGCAAAAACATTATTTAGTCCCTCTCCTGTCAGTTTTTCTTGATCTAAAATGTCAGTATATACCTTCTAGTTTTTGCTTAATCGATTGTGGGTTATGGGCAGGATACAGCTATCATATTTTTTATAGCTAGAAACTTCAGAAATTCAACACTGTTTGTATAGAGGTTGTTGATATTAAATTTTTTCTTCTGGTTTTGTTACTCTCATCTTGAAAGATAACAGATAACATGTTTGGCTTGTAACTCATTTTGTAATGTTTTTTTTTTTTAATATTGAATCATAAATAAAGTTATAAAAGTTTATTCTGACAATTTAATCTAGAGGCATTCTTAAATGAAGTAATTGTTGTTCTTCAGTATTAGTCATTTTCATTTATCAAAATATCAACAAACACACTTAAAACAAGGTGAATAAAAAAGTACCATGATGCCAGTATGTTAAATCCTATAATCCTTTGACATTAGAAATCGACGTAAAATATTCTAAACAATCTGGTAGTACGTATTTGTTGTGCGTGATGTTTTTCTTTCCTGCGTGGGCAGAACATGTAGCATAATGTCAGTGTAATATTGTCTTCATGGCAGAATTGCTACCTTGTGCTATAGAATTCATTTGTTCAATTAATAATTTTATATGCAACTTTAAATGAATATTGTGTTCGGTTTCAGTAACATTTGGGCAGTTTTACAACCCTTTGTTTATTAAAAATTTAGTATATTGTTACGACGGTCTACTCGCTCGTCGTAGGTACAGTGGAAATAAAATAAGTACAAAACACCAATTAAGTCACTAATCACCAGCTTTAATTTTCACAGTTAACAGTTCGTAATTAACAACACAGTCTCTACAACAAATCAAATAAAAATTGTTACACACAATAAAATGTCCACTAAAATTAAACACAATTGTATTACAATTACCGTCCGATTATAAAACACAACACTTAACTACTAATAACCACTTGAATGTGCACAGTAATTTTGCCCGACAATAACTCTTGAACCGCGCTGTCAATATATCGCACTAATACTGAAACTTAAGGCCGCTGCCGCCATGTATTTATAGCCGCCGAAAATCTAGACGATTCCTAAGTGCGTCTTAGCGTCCGTATGAACTATGTAATTAACTGCGGCCTTGACATAGTCCGCGCGGCTGGTGCCTTCAAAAAACCTCTCGAAAATGCGTTGACAAGCACGTACGCCACACGTGTTACATCGAGATTCTTCTGGCACATTCGACAAACACATAGAATGTTCTGTGATGTCATAACAATATAATATATGATTTAATTGTAAACAGTAAACAAAATATTTTACTTATAAATTATATCTTTCATTTTAAACAAACAAATTCTAGATAATAAATAATATTTTGATATTTTGTTTTCTCCAGTTAGAAAGTGCCAAAGTTGGCCCATTAGATGTTATTCATCTACGTTTCTACTCTGAGTACCAGTGGCTACTGGATTTTTCTCTGTATGCACTAGCTGTGTATATAATGACTGAGGTAATGTACATATTATGTATGTTACATGTGTATAATTTAACATGTCTGTGCATTGTGTATGCTTAATTTTTTTTTTTTTTGTAAATCATAACAGACTCTGCTGCATGTGGTAGCAAGGGAGGGTTTATGATAAAAATGTCTAAATTGGGGTTTACACTTTATTTGGTGCCGATTTTATAGTAAAACCAACAACAGAAAGAAGTTCTTCGAAATGAATCACATTTGATCTAGACCTGGTAGAGAATTTAATTCTGAACTATTCTGTGTAAATCACATTATAAGAGAAAAGTGGTTACAAAGAAACATTTCTAGCAATTTCCCAGTATTATTTGCAATTAAAGTTCAAGTTATTTGTCATCATAGCTATCTTTTTATAATGATAAGTACACCAGTTTCTTCAGAATTTATGTCTACCTGATTTAGAGGAAACTGATTCATTTTGAATCAGATCTGTAGTTTCACTGTCTTTATATACACTTTGTTAATTATTTTGATGAGACATTGTGTATATAGAGACATGCGGTGAAGGAAATAACAATGACTTGTAGGTACAATGGCTATATTAGTATACAGAAAGCTTCCCAGACCATTTAATAAAATCTATAAATAGTTTGTATGTAGTATAATGTGCAATATCACATGATTTTTGAAAACTTTCAGAAAATGTTGCTAGGAAAACTTTCAGAAAACATTACAAAAACTTCTGTAAACTTACACCAGAATGGTACTTTCTACCAAGTTGTTTAAACTTCATCTGATTCTAGTGAAACATCATCATCATCATCTACAACAAGGATTAAGCCAAAAATGGTCTGTTCTGTCCAAATGGCATCCACATCTGTACATCCTTTTGGCTTATAAAGCTACAAAAAGCATGTATCAAATTAAACAATGTATATGTAAGGAATAGGAATGTAATATATCCACATATAAAATTTAAGTGCTGCCCTTTGGTAGGAAACAAGAATAAATATCGGTATGGAGAACCATACATGACTTCCATATTCTAAGATTTATATTTAAAATCATTTTTGAAATGAAATATTACCATAGAAACTACTTCTTTCTACTTACTGCTTCAGCCTTAACCACAGTACTGTGGTCACTAACCTATACCACCTCACGTTATCGCACTCGATTTTCACTGATGATGGAAGTCGATGGCATTGCCGAAACGTCTGGTTTTGTAGAAAACATTGGACTATGGCCAAATATCCCGGGAAGGAATTTTAACAAAAAATACTTCTTTGTTGCCGATAACGTTGTACACATATATATCAGTGGCGAAGTTACATGGAGGCAATTGAGGCAATGCCTACCCTAAAAAATTCTGTAGAATAAAAATTATAAATACATATGAACTACATAACGTAAAGATTATACATTGTTACTGCGACTGTCAAATTTATTAAACCGAAACGTGCTTTATTAAGCGACCGCTAGATGGTGACAGGTGAGATTCGGCATAGCTCGTTTAAAGCGAATGAGGCAACCTGAACTTGCCTTAGCGTTTTTTGTATACATCGTATGTAAGCAATGTAGTGATGTGATAGGGAAGTGAAGGGAGGGGGGATTGCCCCGCGCTGTACACATAGAGCATTGAGGCATGCCTCACTTCTGTGGTCCAAACAGTTAAGTTAAAACGCCTGTGTTGTTTCTAAGTGTGTTTATTTTATGCAGTTATTAAAAGTGTCACTGTTATTCTGCTGAACTAACAGATGAGCAAGATTGTTATTTGAATTATTTGTAACATTAAACATATATATAGAAACTAATCAAGTTTAAAAATTTGAAGTTCAATCAGTTGTATTATTGTGTATGACTAATACAAGGATTGTTCAATAGAAAGACGTATAGAGCTGTAAAGCATTTTTTATTCAACGATTTTAAAAGAAGTCTCCAATAACATTAAGACATGAGTTCCACTGTTGCGCTAACCTGTAGATTCCCTGCTAGTAAAATTCTTACGGCTGTTTGTGGAACCATTCGGTTACAGCAAACTCTACCTCAGCGTCCGATTTGAACCACCGTCCTTTTAGTGATTCCTTAAAAAAAATTTAAGATAAGATTTTTGCCTACCCATTCATTAACTACTAGCTTCGCCACTGATATATATAAAAAATATGCATAAAATTAATGGTTTGTATAAGTTAATGATTGATCTCCATTAAGTAGTGCTCAAGTTTCCAAAGTTTTAATATTATGATGTCCGTAATTAAAACATCAGAGCAGGTATAGTGTGTATGAGGGTACACCATGGACAAAAATTTTCAACATTTCCTATTGAGCGTTGCTTAGAGTAAAGCTGCGAATCTACAGTGTACGTTTCACAGAACAAACACGCGAAAAAGAAGGAGCGCTCCGAAGTCACTCATGGACCCTCAGCATCTTGCAGAGGGTTCATTCCCTAAAGACGAAAAGTCTGTCTATGAATCGTTCCTCTGTAAACACGTGCAGTTACACTGCCCAGCGATCCACAGGAAGCAAATCGCTATACACGCTGGACACTTTTTCGGCTTGAACGCGTTATGTTGGTATGGGTTTCGGCACTTACCATTTAAAAAGCGTGCAAATGTAAGAAAATAAACATGAGTGAGGCCAGAAATAACGCGAATTGTGTGTGTGTGTGTGTGTGTGTGTCTTCCCTGCCTTTTTACTGCGGTAGTCATAATAATAAAATGGAAACGTAAACATTACATAACTGAGATATGCTTGCCTGACACGAATGATATAGATGTTTGTAACAAAATTTTCTGTTTGTACATTTTGAGTGTAAATTAATCCATTATACTATTAACTCATACATGATTTACATTAAAATAAAAAATTATAATTTTATTGCCTGGCAACAAAATTATTTTATTTTTAACAATTACCATTGTTTCAAAAAGTTTAAATGAATTTTCAAGTACTTTACTGTTGTTAAAACGTAAAAGGTTGCAGGTAAACTACCCCTTCCCCTTAACCGATCTTCACCAAAATCGAAAGTCCTTGAGATCGCTACAATTCAGGGACGTTTGCAAAAAATTATTTGATTCTGTTTGCATTTGCGGCTGTTATCGTTTGCCATAGAAAATACCCTTGTTAAAAAAAAGTTGCAGGTAAACTACCCCTTTCCCTTAACCGATCTTCACCAAAAACAATAGGTCTTGAGAACTCTACAATTTAGGGGTGTAAGCAAATAATCTTTTGATTCTGTTTGAATTTGCGGCTGTTATCGTTTGCCATAGAAAATACCCTTGTTAAAACATAAAACGTTGCAGGTAAACTACCCCTTTCCCTTAACCGATCTTCACCAAAAACAATAGGTCTTGAGAACTCCATAATTCAGTGCTGTATGTGAAACATTATTTGATTCTGTTTGAATTTGCGGCTGTTATAGTTTGCAAAAAAAAAAATTACCCTTGATAAAAAAACCGTTGCAGGTAAACTACCCCTTTCCCTCAACCGATCTTCACCAAAAACAATAGGTCTTGAGTACTCTACAAATCAGGGCTGTATGCAAAAAATTATTTGATTCTGTTTGAATTTGCGGCAGTTATCGTTTGCCATAGAAAAAAAATCTACAGACAGACACACAGACAGACAGACACACAGACACTTTTCGAAAAACGACTTTTTTTCATGTTTTGAGTGTAGTACAATCAGAATCTGCAATAATCTCGAACACGATTTTTTTGCCATCACCATACTTCCATTTCCTTAAGGAACATGGAAGTAATAAAAATTATCAAAGATAGTTTAAACACTGTGGATGAACCTCATTTCAATTGTTGGGGAGTTGATTTTAAGTTGAAACAGAAGTTAAGGTATAAAGAAAGAACTATAAAAATGAAAAGCAGAAATAAGTTGTGGAGTAGAAATAGGAACTTCTATTTTCATTCCATGTAACAAAAGCTGTACAGGAACAGCTGTTACCTGTATGGGCACAGAAGTTAGTGCCTAATGCTATTGTACAGCAAGTTCTATTACATTGTTTACAATTGTATTACATTATTTACATTGTTTATATACATTCTATTATATAAACAAATTAAAAGGAGTGCAAAGTGGATTTTTTGACACTACACCCTTGCTGTTAACCTATAATGTAGCTATTCTGTAGCTTTAAAAAATAAAAGCAACAGAGACATTTGGTTGCACACAAAACAAATATAATACTAACAGCTGTTGAATGTAGGAGGGTATTTTATGAACGATCTCCATGACCACCTCTAGAAAGGGCTAAAGCTACCAGTGGCATTCAGATAGTACTTTCAGTAACCTGTCCACTGAAACAATGCTTACTGTTATAGTTAACATGTGCGGGTGAGCAGGGCCGGTCCTTGATGTAAGCGAAGTATGCGGCCGCGTAGGGTGCGAGGCAAGGGGGGCGCCGAAGGCGCTCGCTACGGCCTCAAACTATATAGACCCAGAAGGCGCAGAAATAGTTTCAGTAAAGACAAGAAAACATAGATAAGATAAATCATATGCACAGTTAAAAATACAACATAAAACATAATTCAAAAGTATTGGGTATAATAATAATTCATTCATAACTTTAAGTAAAAAAAGGAGGCCAACTTCACGCTTGGAATGCAGAGCAGACGATACCCCTCTTTGGGTAAAATGAACTCGTCTGTGATTCATGCAGGGGAGTGGGAATGAACTCATCCACTATTGGCTCGAAACACCATTCCCGAACTAGTGTGTCGACGGAGTAGTTCGAATCAGTCATGTGAATGAGGTTACCTGTATGCTGTTGCCTGTTAACAGGTAATAGGCTTGAGTTGCGAGTTTCCTGTATTCTTGTAGTTGTTTTGAAAATTAAAATAATGTCCTGTAGTAAAAAACCATCTGGGTCATTTAACCATAAAAGGAAATTACAGCATTCGAAAGAAGATGAAAAGCAATCAAAAGCTTTGCAGAGGTTTTTTTCGGCTTCAACTTCCTTAACGAAATTGGATGATAAAACTGTAACCAAAACCGATGATGATGAGTTGTCAATATCAGAGGCTGTGACTGGACCATCAACAAGTCAACAAACCATTGAAATTGTAAGTTGATTTGATTTACACCACAGTAATATATAAGTAGAGTATAAGTAAAATGATAATACACTTTTTATTTTATTTTGTTTTCTTTTGTTACGGTCTAATTTTTGTATGTGCCTAATCCTAAATATAGGACATAGGACAAACTTACAATTAAAAAATGTATTAAAATATTTTGGCTATAGATTTTTTCTTCTTTATTTACTACAAAAGAAAATAAATCTTCTGTCCGTCCGTTTACTTTCCTTTTTAATAACTGACAAAGACAAATCTCGAAATATTTTAATAAATTGTTAATTGTAAATTTGTTTTTGTTTCCTTATTAAGAATAAAGGTTACCAAATTTAATTTTATTTATTTGGCGTAATTTTTATCGTTCCTAATTTTGAATTTTTATAACTGCTGCTTCACCAGATATTTTACTCACCGCATGCCACTGCTACCTGCTGTACTATATATGAGAAATATATGTAGTGTATGTTGTATATTAAGGATAGTCTAATTAATTGTTCAAAGCATTCACTCAATAAACATTACAGTGCCATTTTTAATGACCCGTGTTTTAAAGGAAAACTGCTAGGCCATGACGAATTTTTATCTAAGATGTTATATCAACATATATTGTGTTGAATCATATATGTGACAACAAGTCAACAAGTAGCCTGTAGCCTACAGCTTAATTTTTATTGCAGGAACTGACCAATAGATTACACTATTGGAAATCTACAGACATGGGATAGGAAGGAGTTTAAGGATGCCTGTACACATCTTCACAGTGTTCTAAGTGATGGAGAAAATGTGATATAAATGGAGTTGAACTGTTTGACGAGCTGCAAATTTTTGCACCAATGCTGCCCTCTGGAAGCTCTCCAGCTAAAGCCTTGTCGTTCATAACCAAAAATGGTTATATGGACACCTTCCCAAACGTTTTTGTTACTTTGAGAATTCTTCTGACGCTCCCAGTTTCAGTGGCCAGTGGTGAAAAAAGTTTTTCTAAGTTGAAACTGATAAAAACTTATTAAGATCAACTTTGTCCCGAGAGCGTTTGAGTGGACTGGCAACAATGGCCATTGAAAATGACTTGCTAAATGAAATGGACACAGATTTGATACACAATGAATTTGCAAAAATGAAAGCCAGAAAAATCTCTTTTTAATGATTTATGTTATTTAGCTTTGCCTTCACTAATTATATGTATAAATAAAATTTTGATTTCTTGTAACCTGACTTGTGGTTGTATTCATTGACTTTCCACCATTTCAAATTTAATGTAAGTGTATTTTTAGCTTTATGTATTTATTTTCTCAAGGTCTAAAAAATGTTGACAGGCAATTGTATTGTAATTAATACTATATGCTCAACAAAGATATCATAGTAAAGTTAACAAAATCATCAGTCAAACACAATTTTTAAGTTACATTGAACTAGTTTGAGTTTAAAACAACGTTAGCAATAGTTTTTCAATCTCCAGCAAATTACTGTGGAAAAAATAAAGCCCACATGCCCCTTATAAAATTAGAAAGGAAGGTAATTTAATTTACAGTTTCATAAAAAACCTAAGATAAAAATGGTTTTGAAATGGCTTCAGGATTATAATTTTAATACTACTCTAACAATCAGTGAATTTTTATACAAATAGCAAATGCAAGTTTGTGAATATTTTCAAACAAGTATCATGATTTTTTTAATAAAAATAGTGTGTATAAGATTACTGATAACCCTGACGTGTAAGCCAAAATATACCTAAAACTCTATTTCTGAAGCCTTCATTTTCAAATTTTTCCAGAGGGGCCCCCATACCCCCCTTTACCTGCGGGGTATTCCATACCCCAGACCCCCTGGTAGAAGGGGCACCGAAATATTGTTCGCTTACACTAGAAAAATGTCTAGTGCCGGCCCTGCGGGTGAGTTTGAAGCAGAAGTCAATTCAGGAATATAGGAAAAATATGTGAAACTTTTAACTTCTACCTCATAGTACACATGGTTTGTTTACATATATAATGACTGGTTTAAAATTTCAGACCTCTATCGTAAGCCGTTTCAGAACTAGAGCAGCCTGATTTTCAACCTAAAATACTAAAAAAATTCATCCGCGGCTGTCGCGAATTCAATAAGTAGTTTTAAATTTATTTAATTTCTCCTAAAATTGAAGTAGGAAAGATTTGAAATTTTCCATACTTATGTAAAATTTTCTGCAGAATTCAAATATTGTATCAGATTTGTTGTAATCACATTATGAAGGGTCATTTGAGCCTTCAAAATAGAAATATTACTTTCTTTTAAATGTCCACAACTTAAATTACAAATTCCTGTGTACAGACTGTAGTTACAGTGTCCCAATATTATGGCTGGTATCATTGGAAAGAGAAGAAAATTTCCTTTAAAACAGACTTAAAAAATCTTTGGGGAATGACAACTACACTAGTAGTCATAAAAAACAATATTTAGGGCATATTAACAAATTAATCCACTTTTACACACAGAAACAAAAATTTATTCAAAATAATAGCCACATTTACATGTACAGGAATAGAAATTTATTCAACTTATTATCTAAAAATACAATTTAGGCTACAAAGTATTCTAAAAATATAAATTAGCTACAAATTATTCCATTTCTCATTTATCAATTTTTGGCACTCTACTGAAATTTGATATTGCCTGCCTGTCATTGTTGTTGGTTGTTCTGTAGTACATAATATATTTTGAAATGGTATCCAACAAATATCAACCCTATCTGGCCAATAAAAAGATACTGATGGACCTGCTGGATGCATAAATCTAATTCTGGCATCTCCCTGATCTAAATTTATAATTTCAATAAGACCAATATACCATTTAGAATCATATTTACAGCAAACAAAAGAATTTACTTTCAAGGAGTCTGCAATAGGTGTTTGCACATCAGAAAAGTTAAATTGTAAAGCATAGTTATTGTCACTGCTAACTCTTTTTGCAGCCAGAGTATTGGTTGATAAAGGTATGAATTGGTGGAAACTTCTGGTGCCAGCCACAGTTTTTGATTTTGTAAATCGCTGTTGCAGATTAGTTCTTGTAGAACTTACTTCTTTTTCTTCTATATAAAAAATGGATTTTAGAAAATTTTTCTTTGCAAAACTCGAACATTTTTTTAGGATCAGAAATTTGCTCCTTGTATGGTCTCTGTAAATTGTCCTTTGTCACCATCCATTTCACACTGCCCCCAATACCATCACAAGGTGATTTTCCATGGCTTGTTGCAAAGAAAGACCATGTGGCAGTGATTCCAAAATCAACCTCGTGATGGCACAAATTTAAAAAACTTTTGCAATTTTTGTATTGAGCACAGCACCCATCTGTAAAATACTCTGTTTTATTAACAGTAGGACAGTGATGCTTAATTGACTCTACAATTTTTGACTGAATTTTATAGACAAAAGCAACATCATGATTTAAATCATCAGAAACATAACATAATGATAAATGGCATAGTTCTTCAGTATCAGGATTTTTGTAGTATATAACAGCAGGATGTATAGTGCACGACATGTGAGTCCAATGGTAGCTTTGTGCTGCATCTTGTAGCACAAAACCATAATTTTCAGCAAAATCCATTAATACTAATGCCTCATTTTCATTTATATTATTTTTTCTCTCTTTCAAATACGCAGCTTGACTTTTTGCTATATAACCATGTGGAACTAAAGTTTCTAGTTTAGTTACTAACATATCAGTAAATTCATTAAATGGTAGGGTCATATCAATAAGCTTGACTTTTTGCTATATAACCATGTGGAACTAAAGTTTCTAGTTTAGTTACTAACATATCAGTAAATTCATTAAATGGTAGGGTCATATCAATAAGCTGAGTTCTGTCGACTGATACCCACTGATGGAAATTTATTTCATCATCTTCCTCAAGTTGAAATTTAGTTTCAATGTAATTTGTTAAATTTGTTGAAGGAGGACATTTATCACAAATTCTTAACATGCAATCCCTGTTTTATTTACTACAAACAATTTTATCTATGAAAGAATTTACATCATCTTTCGTATTTAAATTTAGGCCACGTAAAAGCAAGTCAACATTCTGGTGTATGGTGCAGACACAAACAGCATGCGTTCCTGATGAACCAGCAAGTACACACCATTTAGGACGCATTTGACAAAATTTTGAAAATCCCAATTTAATGTTAGGATGAATTTGCTTAAGTGTTGCATACAACTCTTCTAAATTACTAAGTATTAAACGTTTCTGAGCATGAACATTCTTTTTTATGCTGACATAATCTTTCGTACCGGGCATCAGTCGACTGTACTCATCATCTTCATAAAAATTCCTTACAAGTAATACAGTTTCATTAGGTAACTTTCTGCCTTGCTTTGGGTCAGGCAGTGAACAGATTCCTTTCGTATTAAGAATCTCACTAGCTTCACGCACCATTCTTTGTGATACACCAAAAGTTCGTTGAATTTTTTCTCTTGTCCATGATGGAGGAGCAAAAGTAAGAATACGAATCTTTTCCCACCTACTTACAGTTGGTAATTTTTCTTTCATTAATTCAACCAGTCTATCTAAATCATTAGCCTTTTGTTTTTCCTCACGTTTACTTGCTATACTTTCATCATCGGAACTACTGTCTTTGCGTAATTTTTCTTCTGGAACATGAAGCACACGAGCCACTTTCTTTCGGAGATTTTGCCTAGCTGTCTTTATTTTACGTTTCCCATAACTTACTTTTTGGTGTGGAGCTAGAGAATGCATTTTCATTGGTGAGTCATCTATACCTGTTAAACTTGTATTAAGTTTATCCAATTCTTCTGTATCTTCTGCTGCTTCCACTTCCGTACCTTCATCGGACGTAGTCTTTACTTCACTGTTGTTTTCATCACTGCTGTCTTTGTTTGCCTCCTTTTGATCTGCACTTGAAATTTCACTTAAGGCATGCTTACGGCATGTTGAACACAACTTCTGCCCTGGAATTAGTGGGCCTAACATGTAATATCTCACGGAACTGCTTAGCAAGGATCAAGTGAAACAACTCGCAAATCACGCTTTATTGCTTTTGTGTGTCTTTTAAATGGATCACAACAACGCAAATGAGCATAACTTTCATACCGATCCAGGTACTCAATTTTATGGTGATTGCAAACATTACTTAAATCACCCTGTTGCTCAATTCCTGTTTGCCAAAGCAACAGTTCTTTCTGTACATCAGTGAATGTGGTAGCCACAATGTTGGTCACAACAGGTGAATAGATAGTCTTATGGCACTCTGCTTGCAGAAAAGTACCAATGCTGCATGGTGGGTAACTTGTGCCATCTACAGGTCTACTTGCCATACTCCTGCAAAAGTTAATTTTTTACAACAGGGGTTTACTTCTCCTATAAAATGAACAACAGTAAATTAATCATGCTGCTTTATAAGTATTCAATTGTAACTTACCAATGTAATGAAAATATAATGTTCAAATTGTGCACTAACTACACTAGCTGCAACTTCTCATGGCAGCCATTTTGAAAGATGCATGATCAGTAGTAACACCTGGTGTGGGAGGGAAATTTGAAAAGTCTTCTATGATGAAGTGATATTTTTTTTAACTTACCCTGTTTATTTCTATCACAGGCCTAGTTGTCATTTCCCCAAAGATTTTTAAGTCTGTTTTAAAGGAAATTTTCTTCTCTTTCCAATGATACCAGCCATAATATTGGGACACTGTAACTACAGTCTGTACGCAGGAATTTGTAATTTAAGTTGTGGACATTTAAAAGAAAGTAATATTTCTATTTTGAAGGCTCAAATGACCCTTCATAATGTGATTACAACAAATCTGATACAATATTTGAATTCTGCAGAAAATTTTACATAAGTATGGAAAATTTCAAATCTTTCCTACTTCAATTTTAGGAGAAATTAAATAAATTTAAAACTACTTATTGAATTCGCGACAGCCGCGGATGAATTTTTTTAGTATTTTAGGTTGAAAATCAGGCTGCTCTAGTTCTGAAACGGCTTAAGATAGAGGTCTGAAATTTTAAACCAGTCATTATATATGTAAACAAACCACGTGTACCAAATTTCATGAAAATCCGAGTCGGTGGGTTGCATGCCGTGGTTCAGTTGATATGGAATGACCCAAATATGAAGTGGAATAGACATGAAGAAGAAGTCGCTGATATGGAAATTTGAGGAATGGGCCAAGGATCATTCATCATCTTATCTCAGGCATTAGGCCCACGGTCTGTTGCACTCTCTAGGTGTGATACAATCAGATTACACTATCCCCAGAGAGAAACCAGTCTTCATGTAGAACATATGTAGTGATAAGATACACAGTAAGAGAGGTGATAAAACTTTAATACAGCATGCTGAGAGCAGAGAACAGTTTGGCATAATAGTCCCCTTTAACGGGACAGATCAGGGAGGGGAATAAAATTTAATAATTGAAAATAATTCAAAAGGCAGTCAGTGTGCACCTTTGTGGAACCTCGTGTTAACCAGCCATACCAACCACACATACAATGTTATTGAAAGACCAGTGTGTTTATATCTTAGCGTCCATCTGTCTAGACGCGTTACACAATCACCTACAGTTTGTGCCATCTGTGAATTACAGAAAAAGCGAAGGTAACACGTTAATTTCATCAGGTGGCAAAAAATTGCAGAATTCGCTGGCCCAGCTTCCAGGACATTTTAAACCAGCCAATCAGTGAACGAGTTTACGACCATGTGGGTGACGCCCTGAGCATCGCATGGTATATGGAAGCAGGTGACGCCGCCCCAGTTGTTCACCACTCATCAAACAGCATAGTCGGTAGCTCAGCAACAGTATCAGTGAAATAGTGACGGGAGGCCGGTGCGTGTGAGTATGCCCAGCCTACCCCAACATTATATTGAAAGTAAAATGAATATTTTAAATACAAAAACTTAAAGCAGTGGTAGCCGTTGTGTGTTAGGGACAGTGTAAGTGAACGTGAAGATGACAGAACAATTGGAATGGCAATTAAGTTAAGTTAAGTACAGTGAATATGTTGGCCAACAAGTTTTGAATATTTAAATAATTAAGAATTCAGTAAAGGGGGGGGGGTGAAAGAGAAATGTAAAGAACGTGAGAGTGTGTGTGAGGGAAAAAGGGAAAATAAAATATAAAAGTACTGGTTTGTTAAGAAAGATTATTTTATAGGGAATTTGTTTAAGCAATTCCATGTTTTTGAATTAGTAACATTGAATTTAAATAAAATGAAATTTGTTTAGAAGAAAAATATGTGTTAGTATAATTATTACGTTACACCATATAATCTGAGTTCTGCATCGAGAATTCGTCTAAACGAAACCTGTGAATTTTCTGATATAAGGGCATTACATGATCAAAATTAATTAAGGGTGAGTATGATGGTTTCAATGTACAACCTAAAACATCGTGGCGACCCTTTGAGAAACCCCTCTTTCTATTTTTATGCTTTATAAAAAAATAAACCCCTTTTTTTTTTTTTTTTTTTTTTTGAAAGAGGGGCCACTAGTTAATTAAAACTAGGCGGAAGGCCTAGAGAAGCAAAAATGCGCTGGGTCCAGTGAGACGGGACTTGCAATAAAACTCGGTCGGTAAACAGTAATAACAATCTTTTATTAACTTCCTTAATTCCCATAATTCGTGTTACATCTTGATTCAGAAAATTTCAATATCTGTAAGTGCAATTATAACAATAGTCTCAATCAATAAATAAATCTCAATATATTAATAAATCAATTTCAATAAGGCCATTTCAATTATAACAGTAATTAACATTCCTTCAAATAATTCACCCACATAAATATCAATCTGGTTCCTTATTTTAACACATAATTTAAACATATAATATAACACACATATACTTCTATATCACATAATCATAGGCAACTTACAGTTATAAAGCCTGGCGCACCGCCTGCATCTTCTATCTAATGCATACATGCAGGTAAAGAAAATCTGGACTTGCCATCATCACAAATTACAATTATAACTTAAGGTGCCAGTACAGCCGGTATGAATTTTAGAAAATAGCAAAATCTTTAATTTTAGAAAAGTGTAAAATTTTAAAGCAGATTTGAATCGATCAGAACAGCAACCCCTTTTACATTTTTAACCCTTCTTGAGACCACATTTGTAATAAGTCAGGATAGTAGAACGATGATGCTTAATCTGGTTAATAAAATAATAAAAAATAATATTTGATCTGTAATGACATACAAGGATAAGTTAGACTTGCTATAATAACAGGCAAAATGTAAAACTAGTAGATCCATATAATGCACAGGACATTTGTCCTGTGGATAATGTTCATAGTAAATGTCTTGGTGACACACCCTTGATCTAACTGTCTAGCTGAGTAAGCACATTGTTCGAGCACAATTTGTTACACTGATGTTCTGCGGGCCAGGCGAAAAAAAAAATAAAAGAGTTCATATCACCTTAACTGAAGCGGTTGAATTACATCGTTACTGTTAGCTAGCTCCCTCCTCGGTACAGACAAGTTTCAGGTGGTTCATGGCTGGTGAAGGTGGCAGTACACCAGCTGTGGCCAAGTCTCCATTCTAGGGTGAGAACCCGGGAAGTCTCAAAAATTTAGCCTGCCATCAGAGATGAGAAGAAAACTGTCCAAGTAAACTGTCCGAGGTGAGGAGTAGCTGTTTGTTCGGTGAAAGGCTGCCTGCAACTGATTTGTACAGCAGGAGCGTAACGAACACTAAACTTCGCCACTAGATCGCGTGCACTGTCTGACAGTGCCCTACGAATATCGCCACGCTAGCTGACATTGACATGTCATCGAATTTATTATTGGAAAAAAAATTTTTATATCTTTGATTGCCGGGTTATGCAAACACCGGCACAGTAATCTTCTGGGGAGTTTTTATTAAAAAGGTAAGTGTAACGGAATCAGGGTAAGTAAATTTATGGTGTGTAATTAAAAAAGTTAATTTCTTCACACCCTGACTCATAGAGATGGTACTTCGGAAGACAATTTAAAGCAGATGTTACATTCTATCATTCAAAACAATGTTTAAAAATAAAACTGTAATAATACACTTTTATAATACCACTATTATATTTACGACTCGGAACACAAAGTTTATTATAAGTAAAAACATAAAGTTTTACCTTACAGCCTGAACCGGTTTAAAATAAGTAACGGACACGTCATGGACAACGACATCCAAGAAACACTTTTGTAAGTTTACATAATGCAAGGTATACAAGGTAAAATACAAAGTAATACATTGTAATACTTTTTTGTGTACAAGATAGATGAGTGCAAAGTATAAACTAATGAGTACAAGTAATTGTTATAATACTATACGCTGGTTGTGTAATATTTTGATAAATGACTGATTTTTTTGTTAATAATAGATTGTTTTGTTTTCAGATATACACTTTCTTCTTCCCTCTGAAAGATGAAGTTAACCTGAGCATGCTGTGGTGCCTCCTAGTCTTGGGATTCTCACTGTATCCTTACAGACTATTGAGAAAGCCATGATTAATTTTAACTTCATAACTTGCCCCCCCCCCAAAAAAAAACACATTTTGTGAAACTTGCTTTTATACTGAATATAATTCACAACATTACAAAATGCATGAAATTAAATAAAAACATTTAAGGTATAAGGTAGAAGTGAACAAAGAAATAATTGATCAAGTCTTGATCTTTAGTTACCGTTACAGAAATGTGGTATAAATTTACTGTATTTTATGAATCAAGTGAGTCATTAAACAGTAAAGACCAAAATGTCAGTGCATTAAATGGAGTCATGTAGGACAGTGGTGGCCCTGAACATGTGTGTGTGTGTGTGGGGGGGGGGGAAGGGGTAGATATAAAGTATAGGTGTGTACACAAATACTAAACTATGTTTAAGGATATAAAAGTAAGGATCTGTTAAAACAAACTATAAATAATGTGAACTACTGCCTCTTAAGTTTTTGGAAACACTAAACTAGTAATATTTTTCAACATTTTTTTGACTTCACCTCTACCACAGCTTTTTCAGAACCCCATGATATTAAAGCCATGTAGGTTTGCCTTTAGACTATTTCGCATATAGACTGGTGTTTAGTGGGCATTAACCTATTGAATACCATATAACAGTTAGAAATATAAAAATTTCAGGTTATAAATTTATTAAAATACATCTTGTTCTTCTCCTCTTTAAGGATTATGTTATATAAACCTGTTCCGCCATCCATCTCATCCTTGGACGACCCACGTCTCTTCTACCAATGGGTTTATAGTTCAGTGCCACTTTTGGCAATCGATCCTCTGTCATCCTTTGCAGATGACACCAGGATTATCTTCTGTAAATTGCAATAATTTCATTTATGTCATTTACTTCGAGTTCTGCTCTGATATATTAATTCCTTATTCTATCTTGCAATGTATAATTTAAAGTATTTAGAAGAAACTGCATTTCAGCACTGTGAATCTTGCCACTTTCCTTTTTTGTCATGACCCACACCTTACTAGCATAAATGAACATGGGTATTTCAATTGTCTTATAAAATTTAATCCTTGTGCTGTGTCTTGATTTATTTATAAGATTTCTATGAATCGTACCACAAGTATTACTAAATTGATTTCTCCTCTTTTATATCATATTCAGATTCATCGCTTAACGCACAGCCGAGATATTTGAAACGCCTCACTTGTTCTAAAGTGCTGTTGTTTATAACTATCTTAGTCCTCACTGGATATTTACCTTTAAAGTCCATGGTTTTGGTCTTTCGTACTGAAATTGTCAGTGAGTACTCTCTTGCCACTTATTGTAATTAAAACATAGCTCTTTGCAAATCATCCTTTTCTTGTATAGCAGGGATGTATTAATTTATTAAAATACATTAATACAGATAACAGTTGGAGCTTCTTAAAATATTAGTTGATGATGATGATGTTCCTCAGCATTACAGCCCTTGTGGAGCCTGGACCTCCACCTGTACCACTCCCCTCCACTCGTCTCTGTTCTGCACTAGTGTGTGCTGCTGCCTTACTCCCAGGAGGTGCAGGCCTACTTCAACATCTTCCACTCATCTTTTCCGGAGTCTCTCTCTCTTCTTTGTCTCCCATCTGAATTTCCATTTAATACTTTCTTCACCGCTCTGTTGTCATTAAAATATTACTTGGTAGCACAATTTCTCTTGCTTTCGGTATAGACATACTTTTAAAATTATATAAAATGTAAGGATTCAAAATTTATTACAAATTCAATAAATGTTTATAACAAGTAAAGAAAAATCTTTTTTATGTTACTATGTGTTACTTAACACACTTTTGCATGCTATTGGGCCTAATTGGCACACAGGCTGAGGGCTGGCCACAACTGATATAGAGGCTTTAATTAACCCTGGAGGTTAGAACTAGAGCCTATCTTAACCCTGTATCAGAAACAAAGAGGAGTGACAAATTTGGATATGAAGACTTTATACAAAATTGTAACAATACTAAGTGGGACAGGGTGCAGAATGAATGCATAAGAAATGAATTTTGCCCCTATCAATAAACCATTGAAGTAAGGAGAAGTATACCTACTTACTTTGCGTAGATAGATGAGCTTTGTTGGGCATACCTAGAGACAAATCAGAGTGAAGAAGATTTTGAAGTTAGGCAGTGGTGAAGTGGCCACTATAATTTGGCCAATCAAGCAGTAGCATATTACAGATCAGTATTAGATAACAATACAGTTTTGTAGCCAAGAGTATGACAAATAACCTGGAGAATCTCTGTGATATCAATTGTACTATCACATAAGTACTAGTTTCCTTTTACAGTTTTATACATATGTGTTATAAGCTAAAGGTCAGAAGTTATAACTTTTCCCATAAAGTATTTTGTGTTACTCAGAATCCAATCAGAGCATAACATACAGTATATGCTGTGTGATGTATAGTAAACATGTGTTTTCAGTCTGTATAAGAAGCTCAAAACAAATTGACTAAACTCACAAACATTTTGAACTGTTACAGACACACATTTCCAGATTATTGAACAGCCATATTGAAAAGGGCTGTTTCTGTATTTTATAAATAATCCACATGTAATTCAGAATAAACAAAATATTTTACATATTGGTTTGACAAAAAAATATAAAAATAAGATTTCATGCATATCAGGGGCGGCCCTACCATACGTGCAAGTGGTGCATGGCACCAGGGTGCCGGGCCCAGGGGGGCGCCAAAGCCTTAAGTAGGAAATATACTCTAATTAATTTAGGTTAATTTTTGTTTAGTACGACTTAGATACGTATAACACATCAGGGATGATAATTATTCAGATTTCAACTTAAATTCAATTTTTATTCAATTAAATTTTGATAAGTGAAAATCGGTGCATATTTGCTAAAGTTATTTATCGAAGAGTTGCCCGACACCCACTGTTACGGGTGTAAAATCATAAAATTTATTGTGGGAAACTACACGGAATGCGATTTGTTCACTCAGAGCGACCACTGTGGAGATCTAGTACCAACTATGCAAAGTCGTTCAAAACACCAGAGCTGTTATTTTCGTAGCGCCAAAACGGTGTTGTTTACATTCCACACTCAAAGCACTACGAATGAACTACCGTGGGCGAAATTCGTTCGTAGCGCTTCGAGTGTGGAATGTAAACAACATATACTTTCTTCAAGATCTCCACAGATGTCGCGCTGAGCTCTGAGCGAAGAAGTCGGTTATCGCCATTATTCAACCGGATCGATTATTATTTATTTGAAATCTGCTGAAAAGTAAGTAAATTTTATCGATTCTACTTATTTTATCAATCTAATTTATATAGTTGAAGTTAACCTGAACTAAAAATATATGGCAGTGGAAACACGGGCTAGCGGCGAGAAATACAGATTATTTGCATTAACTTTAATGTTTGCAGATGGCTGATGTGGATGTGAAAAAAATACTTTCCGGTGCACAGAATCGAAAAAGAAAAGTTGAAAAAGAGTAAATGCTAAGAAATTTACAGGTTCCATAAAAAAATTTCTTCAATCCAGCAAGTTGCGGTAATTGTTCTAATTTATTAACTCTGTAAGGAGCGGTGGGAGGTAAACGTTCCACCTTTATGTTTTTAGTTTTTAAAGAATTATTTAACTATTTCACTAATAAATTAACGCTTTTTTGAGAAAATGCACTTTGTCCCCTCTTGCCCCATATGAAGGGCAAGACGGGACGACCTATTCGTAATATCAGTTTTAAGGGATATTATTAATTGTTTGTTACATTCTTTCCCAAAATATACACACGTGATGACGTGAACGTCTACCTTATCACTATCACACAGATTTTTCTTTATTGTTGACTAGCAATGAAAAAAGATGAATCGAAATATTTTGATACCCTGATCTGGCTCATTGCCCTCATTGGAATAAAATTCTTTTAAAATAATTTTCTTTTTTTTTTTTAAATTAAAGAGTCTAATATATAATTTATTTTTTAATAATATTTAGAACTGTATTCATTATAATATATAGAATAAATGTAGTAATAACAATAATTTTTTTATTTTGATAAACATTATGCCACTGATTTGTTATAATATTATTATATACATCCACCAAAATCAGTAAAGTTTCAATTTTTTTTAAATTATTGAATAAGGCCTTTTAGTGTGAACTGATGATGAAATTATAATAATTTCGAAAATTATTCAATAATTTAAAAAAAAATTGAAACTTTACTGATTTTGGTGGATGTATATAATAATAATTTGTTTGTTAACAAACAATATATTCTATAAAAAATCGTATTTTTGAAATAAAATGTACACTTCTTAGGGTTAATTTACGTACTTTTCGTTACCTTTTCCTTTAACAGGCCCATCTTTAGCTTTCGAAAATCTAGTTACAGAAGAAAATCAAGAAGATTTCGAAGATTCTAGTCCTATTTTTGCAGTTCCGTCTGCAGAGTCTTCCCCTCTACCAGTTATTGAATGTGCCAATTCCTCTTCAGAAATGGAAATAGGATTAATTCCTAAAGATGCAATGAATGATCTTGCCTTATGGCCTGAAGTAATATCAGATAACCTAAGGATATGTTTAGTAAATCACGGACCAGTACAGTTAAACAATTTTATTTTTCCGAAGGATAATAAAAACAGGTCATTTTCAAATGTATATTTTATAAAGAAGTTACAAAATAATGAAACTGTTGAAAGAGACTGGCTCGTCTACTCAGAATCAAATGATTCTGTTTATTGTTTTTACTGTAAACTTTTTAATGTTAATGCCACTACTTTTAATGATAAAATGGGATATAAAGATTGGCAACATTTGTCTAGAAGTATAGAACTACATGAAAAAAGTTATAACCATTTAATGAGTGTTAAAGTGTTAAAAAAGGTGGCTAGCTGTAATAGAAAGAATAATTTATCTCATCCAATTTTTAGTGAAGCAATGTTTAGCATTAAGAGAAAAGACTGAAACTATATTTAAATCCGATAATGGAAATTTTTTGAAATTGGTTGAATGTATTTCTAATTTTGATAATGTATTAGAGAAACACATTGCTCGCATCCAAAAAACTCAACATCGTATGCTTCATTATCTTGGTCATAAAATTCAGAATGAAATAAGCTATGTAATGGGCGAAAAAATTAAAACAACTATTGTTAATGACCTAAAACTTTCAAAATACTATTCAGTTATTTTAGATTGCACTCCTGATATCTCACATGAGGAGCAAATTTCAGTCGTTAGATTTGTATTTTTAAACCCATCTACAAAATATGCTGAAGTGAAGGAACATTTTTTGGGTTTTCCCCCTCTCACTGATACTACTGGCCAAGGGTTGTCGACATTTCTTTTAGAATTTTTGACATCCTTGAATATTGACTTAAAGGATATGCGCGGTCAAGGGTATGATAATGGCGCAAATATGAAAGGCAAAAATATCGGCCTTCAGCGTAATTAATATGGCGTGGACAAGTAAAGACGCGCGCGATATACCACTCGATCATATTAATCACATTTGTCATCCAAATAGAAAAGTTGGACTTGTTACTTGTTTAATATGTGATAGTGTTTTCTGCAAGTCTGATTTTATAAGAGAAGTGAACGAAGGAAAAGGATTCTTTATCTCTAGACACATAATTGTGTGCCCTGTACATCTTAACCTATATTTTGTTGACATTCAACCATGTGACCAGGATACTGATATTGAAAATAGTAATGTCCAAAAAAAATTGTTAATTATTCAAAAACATCTAGAAAATATTAAAAATGGTCTAAGTGTGACTCAAGATGGTGTAAGTGATAATATGGATACAGATGATAAAGATGAGGATGATGATGCTCCATCTATTGTATCAATTGCCAGTGAAAAAAATAAAAACCGTAAGTGTGAACAAAATTTTGAATGTGAGGATTGTCAGGACTATATAAGAGAATTAAGCTATGAAAAAAAAATGAATAGTGAATTAATGAAACAAAATAATGAGCTACGTGAACATAACCATGAGTTGCGTGAAAATAACAGTTTCTTAAGATCATCTGCTGTAAATGTTGAAAAAAATGTTGTAGACATTAAAAATTTGTATGCTGATGCTGTGCTAAATTTACCTAAAAAGCAAGAATGTGCTCGTTTGACAATAAAGCCAAAGGAAAATTTCAAAGCTGATGCCCTAAATATTATCAAAGTGCAAATTTCAACCAAAACTAATGCCAAAGTTTTAAAAATTAACAAAGTCAATAATGGTACAGTTTTTCTAAAGTATATAAATGAGCAAGATTCTGAAAAAAATACTAAAGGTTATAAACAGTGAAAACAGTGACATATTGACAGCTGAAGCATGTGTTAAAAAAAATCCGCAAATAAAAATAACAAACATATCAGAAGATGTCGATAAAGTAGAACTCGAGAACGATATCATATGTAGAAATGAATTACCATCAAATAGTGTAAACATTGTACACAAATACAAACAGAGAAACAATAATCATGCTGCGCTAGCAGAAATAACCTCTGATGCATATGCCAAGATAATGAAGAATAAATCTGTTTTAATTGGATGTGAAAACTGCAGAGTGTATGACAATTTTAATATGAAATGTTGTAAAAACTGTTGTGGGTATAACCATTCATTGAGAAAGTGCAAAGACACTTTTAAAAGACAACAATCATGCTACAAATGTTCAGGTAACCATGATGCTACAGTATGTACCTCTGATATAAATAAATGTATTAATGCTAACAAATACTTAACTAAAAAAAGATCCATAGATCATTCTGCAAATGATATTCAAAACTGTGAAAGTTTTAAAGTAAGATGGGAGCAGTATGTTTGTGATAAAAACTACCCCTGGAAACCAGAACCTCCATTTAATTACGTTACAACTAGTTGATTAGATAAAATTTTGTATTAAAAAGAAAAATCAAAAATCAAAACTAACCTATAATTAAATTTTTTTATGGAAATACAAGAATATAACCTTAATGATGAATTAATTTTTAATAGTACAGAAGAGATAAATCTCAACCCCATTTTTTGTGACTCTGAGCTTCTGACCCTACATGTCAACATCAGAAGTATACAGAAAAATATATTAAAACTTGAAACTATGTTAAGTTCTTTTAAACATAAACCAGATGTGATAATATGCACTGAAGCTTGGCTCATGGATAATATCAAGCTTATAAATATAACAGGTTATACACATTTTAAAAATAACAGCAGAATAAATAAAGCAGATGGAGTGATTATTTATGTAAAAAGTAACCTACAGTATCAAACCATTAATGAACAATTTAATGATTTAAAAATCACTAGTCTGCTCATAGAATTAACAAATAAAAGTATTTTCAAAATTTCTGGACTATATCGTTGTCATGATTATGAGATTGACAAATTCATTAAAGATCATGAAAAATTTATCTTAAGTAACAAAACTGTTGCAAACCACATGATTTTGGGTGATGTTAACTTAGATCTCATTGAGTTTAATGAAAAAATTGAGGATTATTTTTACCAATTACTGCAAAATGGTTATGAATCGATGATAAATACTTGTACTCATCCTATAAAGAATTATAAAGATGGAACTTCCATTGACCATATTTTCATGAAAGGAATATACACAGCAAAATCTGGCAAATTAATTGACCCAATCACAGACCACTACCCCGTTTTAATATCACTACATGGAAACAACATAAAATGCAAACTTACAGTATCTTTTGAAATAAACAAAAAAAGATTTTTGGAGCTGTGTGCTTCAGAACAATGGCAACAAGTCTATAATACACCAAATAACAATGAAGCATTAGAATTGCTAATAAATAAGATTCAAACTATCAATGAACTTTCACACAAAGCTAAGCCAAAAATTAAAAAACCAAGAAAGACCTGGATTACCCCTGCTCTCATTAATTCAGTTAATAACAAAAACAAATTATATAAAGCCTGGACGAATAATCAAGACGACTTGCTAAAAATATCGGTATGGAGAACCATACAGGACTTCCATGTTCTAAGATTTATATTTAAAATCATATTCGAAATGAAATATTTCCATAGAAACTACTTCTTTCTACTTATTGCTTCAGCCTTAAACCACAGTACTGTGGTCACTAACCAACTCACGTTTTCGCACTCGATTTTCACTGAGATGGAAGTCATTGGCACTGCCGAAAAGTCTGGTTTTGCAGAAAACATTGGACTACGGCTAAACGGCCCGGGAAGGAATTTTAACAAAAAACTACTTCTTTGTTGCCGATAACGTAGTACACATACAAAATTCTCCCCTCCCCCATCAACTATAATTTTCATTTATAGAAAATTATCCCCACCCCGTTCACCTAACCTCTTCATTTATAGATATTTCATCTACGTTTCTACAGTGGATTATTATGAGCTTCTTATCAAGACACTTTATTTATCAAAATTAAGTACTTTACTCTTGTTAAAACATAAAACGTTGCAGGTAAACTACCCGTTTCTCTAAACCGATCTTCACCAAAATCAATAGACCTTCAGTCCTCTGCAATGCAGTGATGCATTCAAAAAAATATTTTATTCTGTTTCAATTTGCGGCAGTTATCGTTCATCATGGAAACATTTCTCTTGTTACAACATAACATGTTTCAGGTAAACTACCCCTTTCCCTTTACCGATCTTCACCAAAATCAACAGGCCTTGAGCTCTCTGCAATTTAGGAAGGTATGCAAAAAAATATTTGATTTCCTTTGAATTTACGGCAGTTATCGTTCGTCATAGAAAAAATTACCCTTGTTAAAACATAAAACGTTGCAGGTAAACTACCCCTTTCTATAAACCGATCTTCACCAAAACCAGCCGACCTTCAGTCCTCTACAATTCAGGGCTGTATGCAAAACATTATTTGATTCTGTTTGAATTTACGGCTGTTATCGTTTGCCATAGAAAAAATATTACCCTTGATAAAAAAACGTTGCTGGTAAACTACCCCTTTCCCTTAACCGATCTTCACCAAAAACAATAGGTCTTGTGTACTCTACAAATCAATGCTGTATGCAAAAAATTGTTTGATTCTGTTTGAATTTGCGGCTATCGTTTGCCATAGAAAAAAATTACCCTTGATAAGAAAAACGTTGCCAGTAAACTACCCCTTCCTTTAACCGATCTTCACCAAAAAACACCAGATCTTCAGTACTCTACAAATCAGAGCTGTATGCAAAAAAGTATTTGATTTTGTTTGAATTTGCGACTCTTATCGTTTGCCACAGTAAATACCCTTTTAAAACATAAAACGTTGCAGGTAAACTACCCCTTTCCATTAACCGATCTTCACCAAAAACAATAGATCTTGAGTACTCTACAAATCAGGGCTGTATGCAAAAAATTGTTTGATTCTGTTTGAATTTGTGGCTCTTATCGTTTGCCATAGAAAATACCCTTTTAAAATATAAAACGTTGCAGGTAAACTACCCCTTTTCCTTAACCGATCTTCTCCAAAAACAATAGGTCCTGAGCACTCTACAATTCAGGGCTGTATGCAAAACATTATTTGATTCTGTTTACATTTGCGGCTTTTATCGTTTGCCATAGAAAATACCCTTGTTAAAATATAAAACGGTGCAGGTAAACTACCCCTTTCCCTTAACCGATCTTCACCAAAACCAATAGGTCTTGAGAACTCTATAATTCAGGGCTGTATGCGAAACATTATTTGATTCTGTTTGAATTTGCGGCTGTTATCGTTTGCCATAGAAAAAATTACCCTTGTTTAAAAAAAAAAGTTGCTGGTAAACTACCCCTTTCCCTTAACCGATCTTCACCAAAATCAATAGGCCTTGAGTACTCTACAAATCAGGGCTGTATGCAAAACATTATTTGATTCTGTTTCAATTTGCGACTCTTATCGTTTGCCATAAAAAATACCCTTTTAAAACATAAAATGTTGCAGGTAAACTACCCCTTTCCCTTAACCGATCTTTACCTAAAACAATAGGTCTTGAGTACTCTACAGATCAGGGCTGTGTGCAAAACATTATTTGATTCTGTTTGAATTTGCGGCTCTAATCGTTTGCCATAGAAAATACCCTTTTAAAACATAAAACGTAGCAGGTAAACTACCCCTTTCCCTTAACCGATCTTCACCAAAATCAGTAGGTCTTGAAAACTCTACAATTTAGGGCTGTATGCAAATAATCATTGATTCTGTTTGAATTTGCGGCTGTTATCGTTTGCCATATAAAATACCCTTGTTAAAACATAAAACGTTGCAGGTAAACTACCCCTTTCCCTTAACCGATCTTCACCAAAAACAATAGGTCTTGAGAACTCTACAATTCAGGGCTGTATGCAAAAGAGTTGATTCTGTTTGAATTTGCGGCTGTTATCGTTTGCCATAGAAAACAATTACCCTTGATTAAAAAAAAACCGTTGCCAGTAAACTACCCCTTTCCCTCAACCGATCTTCACCAAAAGCAATAGGTCGTGAGTACTCTAC
Source organism: Magicicada septendecula (assembly GCA_034769895.1). Classification (NCBI taxonomy): domain Eukaryota; kingdom Metazoa; phylum Arthropoda; class Insecta; order Hemiptera; family Cicadidae; genus Magicicada; species Magicicada septendecula. Next base: position 214,520,575 of record CM068373.1, read on the forward strand.
AATCAGGGCTGTATGCAAAAAATTATTTGATTCTGTTTGAATTTGTGGCTGTTATCGTTTGCCATAGAAAAATATCGGTATGGAGAACCATACATGACTTCCATATTCTAAGATTTATATTTAAAATCATTTTCGAAATGAAATATTACCATAGAAACTACTTCTTTCTACTTACTGCTTCAGCCTTAACCACAGTACTGTGGTCACTAACGTATACCACCTCACGTTATCGCACTCGATTTTCACTGATGATGGAAGTCGATGGCATTGCCGAAACGTCTGATTTTGTAGAAAACATTGGACTACGGCCACATATCCCGGGAAGGAATTTTAACAAAAACGACTTCTTTGTTGCCGATAAAATTGTACACATATATATAAAAAATATGCATAAAATTAATGGCTTGTATAAGTTAATGATTGATCTCCATTAAGTAGTGCTCAAGTTTCCAAAGTTTTAATATTATGATGTCCGTAATTAAAACATCAGAGCAGGTTTAGTGTGTATGAGGGTACACCGTGGACAAAAATTTTCAACATTTCCTATTGAGCGTTGCTTAAAGTAAAGCTACGAATCTACAGTGTACGTTTGACAGAACAAACACGCGGAAAAGAAGGAGCGCTCCGAAGTCACTCAGCCCTCACTCACTTAGCATCTTGCAGAGGGTTCATTCCCTAAAGACGAAAAGTCTGTCTATGAATCGTTCCTCTGTAAACACGTGCAATTACACTGCCCAGCGATCCACAGGAAGCAAATCGCTATCCACGCTGGACACTTTTTCGGCTTGCACGCGTTATGTTGGTATGGGTTTCGGCACTTTCCATTTAAAAAGCGTGCAAATGTAAGAAAATAAACATGAATGAGGCCAGAAATAACGCGAATTGTGTGTGTGTGTGTGTGTGTGCATCTTCCCTGCCTTTTTATTGCGGTAGTCAATAATAAAATGGAAACGTAAACAGTACATAACTGAGATATGCTTGCCTGCCACGCACGATATATTTTCTCTTATACATGATTTACATTAAAATGAAAAAATTATAATTTTATTGCCTAGCAACAAAATTATTTTATTTTTAACAATTACCATTGTTTGAAAAAGTTTAAATGAATTTTCAAGTACTTTACTCTTGTTAAAACGTAAAAGGTTACAGGTAAACTACCCCTTCCCCTTAACCGATCTTCACCAAAATCAAAAGGCCTTGAGTCCTCTACAATTCAGTGACGTATGCAAAAAATTATTTGATTCTATTTGAATATGCGGCAGTTATCGTTCATCATAGAAAATTACCCTTGATAAAAAATGTTCCAGGTAAACTACCCCTTTCCCTTAACCGATCTGCACCAAAAACAATAGGTCTTGAGAACTCCGTAATTCAGGGCCATATGCGAAACATTATTTGATTCTGTTTGAATTTGCGGCTGTTATCATTTGCCAAAAAAAAAAATTACCCTTGATAAAAAAAAATCGTTGCAGGTAAACTACCCCTTTCCCTCAACCGATCTTCACCAAAAACAATAGGTTGTGAGTACTCTACAAATCAGGGCTGTATGCAAAAAATTATTTGATTCTGTTTGAATTTGCGGCTGTTATCGTTTGCCATAGAAAAAAAATCTACAGACAGACACACACACACACACTTTTTGAAAACGACTTTTTTCATGTTTTGAGTGTAGTACAATCAGAATCTGCAATAATGTCGAACACGATTTTTTTTTTGCCATCACCATACTTCCATTTCCTTAAGGAGTATGGAAGTAAAAAATCTACAGACTGTAACATGACATAAGGTAGCAAGAATTCAATGGTATTTAATTATAAAATAAACAGCTGAAAATAAGAGTAAAAGGCAAAAAACTTATGAACTTAAAGATCAATAACCCAGTAACCCAATAAATGACAAATGACTATTAACCCGACAGACTTGACACAATAGATCGGATAGGAACCAAAAGAAAACCAAGAGACAGTGAAGAAGAAGTTTAAGTACAATCAAGTCATCCCAAAAAAGTGAACAGAATATTGTAAATTTAGTAATGAATTGATGTCTGTAGCATATGAGATGTAGCTAGGACAATAAGATTAATGAAGGGTAATAGTATCACATGTATCTTATTATTTAAAGAATGTAATTGTATAATATAATGTAGGGGGGTTAGAAGCTAACCATACCCCGAACTAATTGTAGTAGTAATGGCCAAAGGCTATAAACAATACTTTGAGCCCAAAACAAAAGCAATATTAGAATGATGACCAAAAGTGATCAGTGTGATTTGGAGGTAAATAGTTATAAAGGACCATAATCACACAGTGATTTAAGGTAATCAGACAACCCATGAATAAACAAGTGAATAAGCCCAAAAGTGTGTGTGTAAAAATAAATAAGTAGTGAAGTGATAGGTATAAAATAATGAAACAAAGTGAGCAGGGTAGTAATTATAGAAACTTTCTAATGAAAGAAAAAGTGTAGTGAGAGTGTAGAACTAAATATTATGTAAGCCAACTATGTTAAACAGATAAACAATTTGTGATAAACTGTGCACTAGTAGGTAAGATTGAACTAATTGTAATATTGTTAATTTAGGTAATAAGATATCAAGATTATATATTAAGGTAAGAGTTAAGGTATCAGAGTGTATAGCAAATTAAGAAGGACTAACACTGTGTTTAAGTGAAGGGAATAGTAGATAGGACATAGCATACAAGGAACAGTTTGTCAATAGTATTATAAGAGTTTCTTTAAGTTTCTTTAAGTAAGTATTAAGAATTTTGTTTGTGTTCAGAAAATCATAGCATAGAGTAAATTGTAGGGTAAGCAGATAACAGCAATTAAAAGTTATTTCAGGGTAGAACCTGAAAAGAAATGTTTAATAGTAAGAATTAGAGTTAGGGATACTGATGTTTATTGTTTGTTTTGTTTGTAAATTGTATTAGAGTTACCAGGAATGTTAATAAGAAATGTTAGATGGAAGTAGAATGGAATCTAGGCTCTAAGCCAAACTGTTGAACATAAATTTATTAATTTGAGAACAAATAATAATCCAAAGTTAAGGCAGAACGTGCCAAATGATTAAACCATGTAAGTGGGTATTCATAGTACCAAAATATGTGATTAACAACTAATTTTGAATAAAATATGTGTAAGATGTAAAATTGGGAAAATAGTAAAAATGTAATTAGCTATCCAAAAGTAGGCATGAGGGGTATCAAAATGTTCATCATAAAAAATTAGGAAGAATGGTACTAATGTGATGACTCTAGCTATTAGAACAAAGTAGTAATCTTCAGTTGAAGATATTTTGGTAGAAATAGACGAAAAAAGACGATAAATCCTAACAATAACCTGAGTTAATAACCAATGAAAAATTAGCATAATTTATGAAGTAACCATAGCAACAAGAAAAATAACGCCAAAAAACCGTTAGATTTTCAGTAAGTCATTATTAACCAACGCCAGAGGGTGGACCGAGTAGCTCTCGTATTAACATTAAATTATTATTCTTCAAACAATTTCAAAACTATTTAAAACTAATAGAAGACAATTACAACAGTACAGGGAATCCTGAACGTAAATTTTTATTTATAAAAAATTAAATTAACAAACCGTAGTGATCCAAAGAAGACGAAGCGACGCCGTGACGAAGAAAGACGACCACGGACACTATATGAAGATCAGTGGAACCTCCTAAAAGAAGAAGACGACACCAACTGAAGAATTACGAGGCCTGAAGTAGCAAAGAAAAGTGCCGAGACGAGGGAAACAGACGACAGGAATTATCCATAGAAGAAGACGACAGCCCAGGAGTTATCTATCGAAGAAGACGACATCAGGATCTTCAGCAACAAGTAACTGATGAGTATAAACATTATCCCTTAAAGCGTATTCACAAATTTTGGTCTGAATTAAATATAACTATTTCAAAATCACTGATCACTATTCCGAGTCAAAATAAATGCTTATTTAAATTCACTATTTAATTATAACAAATTAACAATTATTAAGAAAGTAAATTATGATAAATAATTAACGAATCTTCTAATAACGAACTTCTGGCAAATGAAACATAACCATAAATTGCTTCACAAGTTTTCATTGGTGATTACTTAGTCAAATGTAATGAGATATCGATTTATTTATGTAATTAGTTGTAAGAATTATTATAACTTGTTGTGTGTTAGCCGTAAGTATATATTTCTGTAGCCAAAAGGACTTTACACCCCTGAGAAAAACGACAATTTTTACTGTAAACTAACATTACTGATTGACTGTATACAACTGAGCTGAGCAAGTACCAACTACACAATTGTAATAGCCGGTGCCGAAAACGGATTTTGATGTATAATAAACCAAGTGAAATATTCTAAGGGATTAATAAATGTTCTCAATCTGCAATGCTGTATGTTTGATTCCGTTAATTTAGAATTACGACTAGTAATTATTGAAGTGAAGGCGTTAAAGCGAGACGCAAGCTGGGTAATACTGCAGAGAGCTGTACGCCAATCAGGTGGCGAGGCGGCAACGTTTGCAACGTTTGAATGCGGCAGAGCAGAATACGGTTTACCCGTACACGACTGAGAGCATACATTGTGACACGTTTAACAACTTTAAAATTTTAATTTTTACAAACACCCCATAAGCATACCATTACAAGACACACAGACACACACACAGACAGACACTTTTCGAAAAATGACTTTTTTCATGATTTGAGTGTAGTACAATCAGAATCTGCAATAATCTCGAACACGATTTTTTTTTGCCATCACCATACTTCCATTTCCTTAAGGAACATGGAAGTAAAAAGAGGTGTACTTAAATTACAAAAAACGACTTACATCATTACTTAGGACTGCTAAAAATAGGCATGAAGAAAAACAACTACAAAACGCTGATTCTAAAAAAATGTGGAGATATGTCCATCTAAAATTGGATCGTAATTCAAAAAATAGACAAATAAATGATATTTTGATTAATAATAAACTAAACAGCAATGATTGGACAAAGGCTAATTATTTTAATGAATTTTTCAGCACAATAGTATCTAGGCTGAATGAAAGTGCGACTCCTCCTATTCTGCAGCATGAAATACCAGATATATCAATTAATCAGCATACTATGTTTCTAACTCCAACAAATGAGTCAGAAGTTTACCAAACTATTCGTGAACTCAAAAAATAAATCTGGAGGGTGTGATGACATTCATGCCTATACAGTTAAGCTAGCTGTTCCGTTCATAACTCCTGCTTTGACTCACATTATTAATACTGCTATGATACAAGGTACATGTCCATATCAATTTAAGAAAGCTGTAATTTGTCCTATATATAAGGAAGGTTTAAAAAGTTTGGTTAACAATTATCGACCGATCGCACTGTTATCAAATTTAGCTAAGATTTTTGAAAAAATTATTTTTACCAGATTATTTAAATTTGTAAAGAAACATAACCTGTTAAGTGCTAAACAATTTGGCTTTCTCAAGAAGAAAGGTACAGATGATGCTATAGCCCTACTTAGCAAATTTATTTATGAAAATCTAAGTCTTAGCATACCAACTGTTGTAACTTTTTTGGACTACACCAAAGCTTTTGACACTGTCGATCATGGCATACTTATATCCAAATTACAGAATATGGGAATAAGAGGTGTAAGCTTATCCCTGATAGCTAGTTATTTACATGACAGGACACAAGTAGTAAAGGTGAATGGGACTAGAAGTCAGCCTATTAAAACAAATGTTGGCGTGCCCCAGGGCTCTATATTAGGACCTTTATTGTTTATTTTATATATCAATGACTTACTAGTGTTACAAGATGTATTAATAGCATATGCTGATGATACAGCAGTACCAATGAAAGCAAAAACATGGCCTGAACTTGCAACAGATATGTCAACTAAATTAGATATTATATACTCTTGGCTCTATCACAATAATCTAGTACTCAACATAAGCAAGTCTGTCTTTATCACCTTTGGAAATTATAGAGACTCTGTTCCGCATGACTTAGAAATCAAGATAAATGGTCAAAAATTGAAAAGAGTTAAAACTAGTAAATATCTAGGAATAACATATGACTTTAACATGGAGTGGGATGTACATGTGGCTAACATTGTAAAAAAAACCAAATACTTAGTCTACGTTTTTTACAGACTTAAACAAATTTTATCAAAAAGGCAACTACTACAAATATACTAAGGACTATTCCATAGTGTGGCAGGGTATGCTATCATAGGCTGGGGGGTCTATATAAATCATCTCTAGGCGCATTGGATCGGCTGCAAAAGTGTATTCTTAAAATTATAGGAGTCAATGAACAAGATTCGGATAAACCATTAAACAAGTGTTTGTAGTGAATTCTATAGTTTATCAATACAATGATCTAAAAAGTGAGTTTTTACAAAATCAAATCAACACACGGTATAAAAGTATTATATTGCCGCGACACCTATTAAGTATTGGGCAAAGAAGCTATGTGTATTATGCCATAAAATATTTTAATGAATTACCTAATGAACTGAAAAATCTAAGTGTAAATATAAAAGTGCTAAAAAAAATCAAAGAAAAAATTAGGAACATTGTTATTGATTAATCAAAAAAACAGTCTATTATGATATGGACCTTTTTTCTCTTTTTTTTTTCATTTATTTATTGAATTGTATTATAATACAAACTAAAATTTTGTTGAAATTGAAAAATACTTTATTTTTAATATATTACTATGGTCGGTGAGGTAAAACTCGCAATTAGTATTAAGTATATAAATATTAATTCTAAGGACCAACCTATGTACGGGCATTTATGCCCCCTATAGGTCCTTTTTTTGTATAATTTTTATTATATGTAAAGGAAAATTGGCAATAAATATTATTATTATTAGAAAAAAATTCTAGAATTAAACCCACGAGCTTTTTATGTTCCTTGTGCGGGACACAGTCTTAATTTAGTCGTTAATGATGCAGCTAAGTGTTCACTAGAAATAACAAATTTCTTTTCTATTGTTCAAGAAATTTATATATTTTTTTCAGCATCAACTTTGCATTGGCAGACACTTATGAGCTTGGTTCCTACTTTAACTTTAAAACCATTATCTACTACTAGATGGGAGAGCAGAGTCAAAGCATTAAAGACACTTCGTTTTAACCTAGGAAAAATTTATGATGCTTTATATTCAATTTATTCTGATGACAAAAGAGATACTGACTCAAAAAACTTAGCTAGTTCGTTAATATCAAAACAAAGTCGTTTAAATTAATTTGCTCTCTTGTTATTTGGTATGATATATTGTCAAAAATTAATATTATTAGTAAAGCTTTGCAAAAATCTGACGTTGCTCTTTCAGAGGCAGTCAAAATGATATCTCAAATAAAAGATGATTTAGTCAAAACTCGTACCGAGTCTGCATTCAAGGAAATGATAAGTAACGCAAAAACTGTTGCCGAAGAAGTTGATGCAGTTATTGAATTTCCCTTAGCTACCCGTCCCCGTCCCAGAAAAAGATTTTTTAATTACGAGGTTGTGGATGAACCCATCTCTGATCCAGAAAGCAATTTCAAAATAAATTTCTACTATTATTTGCTGGATACCGCGATATCAAAATTAGATGAACGATTCGAACTTTTAAATGAAAACAACATGTCTTTTTCCTTTTTACAAAATATTAACAATTGGAAAAATTTTAATCCTGAGAAAAAAAGATGCTGTGTTTAAATTTACAGCAGAAATTGAGCAATGGTCCAGAATCGGACATTGATGGAGAGGACTTATTCAATGAACTCGAAATTTTACCAACGTTCGTTGAAGATTACACAACCCCATTAAATATTTTGAATTACTTGCTTTCAAACAGTTTAGTTCCAGCATTTCCGAATTTGTCAACCGCACTACGAATTTATTTGACATTACCAGTCATTATGGGCCACAGTGAAAGATCTTTTTCAAAATTAAAATCAGTTAAAAATTATCTTAGGTCAGCAATATCTCAAACTAGATTAACTATGTTACAGTCTATTTCCTTAACCCCCCTTTTATTAAACTTTTACTTACCTTTTACTTCACTCACCCTGACTTACGAAAAACAGAAGATTCCCAAACTTAAAGGTCGCCACCAATATTTTTAAAAAGGACAAATATGGAAACCTTAATACATTTTCCCATTATTTACTTTAAATTACTTACCAGGTCCATTTAGGCGAGATTTTCCATACAGGACAGGTTATGTTAAACAGGCGTAGTAACTTACTCTCTACACATGGTTTATATGAAATAAAGTCTGAATTTTATTGAAATTTTGTATTTGCGAATTAACAACTAATAAACAGTGAATGATCAACTAGACTATGCCAAATTATTATGAACCAGTATGTATATTTTAATTCCCTTTTCCCCTTGCTATTTACTTTTACAAAAATCCTTTCCCTTAGAGATCTCGATTATTTATATTATATTTAGTTAGTTACCCATTCACCGTGTATGTCCGTATAGTTTGTTGCCCTGTCTCGTTGACCACTTTCTTATTTCTGGTGCACTCACGCCCCTGTTTGCACTGAGTTTACTGTGTTGTATTAGATTTTCACTGATTTGAATTCACTGATTTCCCCATGTTAATATTAAGTCACACACTTAAATCCGCTGCATTGTTTGCACTTTCAATATGTGACGATTTAAATTGTGACAATTAAAAAAAAAAAAAATAAAGAAATAAAAAAATTTTAAGTTGCGAACAATTAACCATTTAAATCTCACAATGATAATAAAAAACATGTAGGTACTAAGTGTGAATGGAAGTAGTAATTAATAAGGGCAAAGAAACGGTAAAGAAAAGACATATTGTAAATAATTATTATTGTTGCATTTAACCCTTTGCTTGTTATCAGGCGCCTACCTGTTGATACCGGACTCGACATGTTTACCGAGTCTTCTGTAATTAAAATAATATAGAAAAATAATGTTAATAATTAAAGAATCTGAAGACACAGATAGTCACGAAAACAACTAATTTAAATGATGTATTTTTATCTAGCGATAGTTTGTATAAATAAAAAGTTTTATTAAGAGAGAGACCGGGACTATATTCTCGCGGAATAAACACCCCACTATCTATTGTCCTGTACCAGTGGTAGCGTACGAAAAATCTCTCTCTCGCTATGACGACTCCAAGCAGTGCACACGCACGAGCGAAATGCTCTGTTAAAATGTTATGTGATTGGTTATTAGTTTGGATTAATTCTTATGTATTTTACTAACTGCTACAAAAGAGTGTAATATGTAACGTTAAGAGAAAGAAAATTAAAAAAAAAACGTAACAAGAAGAAATATGTGACAACCAATAGTACGAGTGTTAATAACTATAACAGCTATCTTCTCCGATTGACGACTCTCCGCAACATCCTGCCTGGAGACATGAGTCATCAGAATTACAACTCTAGTAGACCCGACCGATAATGCAGTTCGAGACTTCTGAGAATCAACGAGTACCTGTGTAGAAGGCCCACTCTATCCTGCAGACGTTTAAGCCGTGAACAACTGAGACCAGACCTAGACGAGGACGACGCTCTTAGGATTCCCAAGATGTAACCATATGGAGGAGACTTCTACATCCCAAATTAAAGGTGACTCGATAGCACGTCTATCGAGGAATAATAATAATAGTAATTGTAACACAATACTCTCTTAAAGAGACTTTCAGAGACGATTGACTTTATAAGAATATAAAAATTTAAATCTAAGAATTTAATTGTAACTATTCAGGCTTCTTGCAATTGTAACAGTTTAGATTTTAATGTATCGTAGTATAATTAATACCATTCTTCAAATGGAATAATAATGAAACTTAAAAGTAAAAGTAAAAGTAAAAGTAACAGTCTTGCAAGCTAATATCTTGAATTGAATATAATTAATTTTTAAAGTTTAAAGACTAAATACCAAATGGTTACCCGGATCCGGGGAAAAGCTAAATATAATTTGTTGTTATCCCACAGTCTATATAAAGCAATTTAAACAAGTTAATAATTTAATTAATAATGTAATGGGATCTGTTTTTGAGTAAATGTCATTTGTTTTATTTTAAATGTTTTTATAAAGGGAAATCTTCTTGTTGCACACATATACTGAGTACATAAATCAACAGTTTTTCCTTCCATGATTCCTTTTATATTTACTGTGTGTTGTTCTGTTTAAATTTCAGCTCGTCCCGAATAAGGCAGCCTGAAGTAATTGGCCGAACCAATTACTTTGGGTTCCCTCTGTTATAACTCAAGAGAAGAGGTTATAAATTGCGCCACTCTGCTAATTAGTTAAAATTTTGCTGCTAATTAAAAAAAACAAAAAAAAAGAAATTTTGTGACTTGTGTTATTAAGCAGTAATTGTGCCTATTAACCCAGACCATAATCTGTTGATTTATTTACTCATGTACTTTAAATGTGTCTAAAATCTTAAATAAAATTAAACGATAATAGTTATGATTATAGTTTTGTAAATAGGTAATTTTAATTATTATTTAGATATAGCAATGAACATAATATTGAGCAAAAGACGCCCCGTGTATTCGATATAACATCAGGTATGTGCTTGTCAAGAGTTCATTCAACAACACGTCTGTTTGTAAACAAAATCAAACCAGTTTAATTCTTGTCCAAGCCTGTGTGAGAGTGTCCTTGTCACCCTAGCGCAAGGTTGCGTTAGACAATACATCACCTCCCTCTATTGTATAAAAAGTGTGTAACCCCTTGCCCAGTAACAAAAGATTTCAGACCTATGTTGAAAATTAAAACAAAAAAAAAAACAAGTAAATAATTTTATTATTAAAATGCGCCACTGTTTTTGGTTTCATGTTGTGTAAATACTTAGTGTCAATTATAAAATACTCCATTCTGTATATCGATGCACTCAGTTAGGAAATTGTATGTAAAAAGAAAGAGGCTAAGTAGCATATATGAATTATATTGACGATATTTATAAGTGTATAAATATAAGTGTATATTTTGTGTGAGATTACGCACATACTCGTATATAATTATACGTGAAAAGATTAGATTGTATTATACCAATTCATGTATGTACGTGTCAAAGTATTCAGTCTCTAACACGTCAATTTTGCGACGATTTAAGACCTGTAGTTTTCCTGTACAAGCCTGCATAAATGTGTAATTCGTGTTTCTATTGACACGATGAGTTGTGTGAACTACTGACTAAACAAAACAAGTGTACTAATTAATTTTATGGAATGATGCTTCCCGAAGTAAACAACCGAGTCCTAAACAAATGAAAAACGAAGTTTCTTAAATCTGAGTAAAGTAAATAATAAGAAATAAATGATTAGTCATTTAAATAAAAGGTTTAATAATATCGTAAATTATTATAACACGTTAGTATAATTATAATTATAAAAGTGTAGCTAAACTCAGCTTGGTAACGGGCCGTAACATTGCGTACGCATCGCACACGCCACCCCTTTTGAAGCAAGCCAGTGCAAGTTAATAAGGTGTCCGTTAGCTATTGTTAAATGAAACAATAGAGATATTCTCCCTCGAGTTGACTTTTCCCCTTTGTAAGCAAAACTATGCTATTGTTTAAAACTAGTCTAACCTACTTTCCAGCGAAACAGCTGATCGCTTAAATAAAAAACTAATGCTATGTTTAATTACCTCTGTTAATAAACGTTTACCATGTACTAAAGTGTGTAGGAAATAATTGTGTAGTATGTAAAGCGAATAATATTGTGACTTAAATTTCAAATGAATAAATGACTTAGTTAACCCTCCCTTGTTAGATAAAGTATTATACCCCAAGTCCCAAAACAAAGTAAATAAAGAGTATTCTAAATAATATGGTAGTAGATAGTAAATAATTCTAGGTGCGTTTCGTAAATGCTCCGAAGTAATTAATTAATTATAAAGAAAGTAAATCAGAATAAAGAGAATAATAATTGTTTAAATAATAAGGCTAAATAATTCTTGATTTAAACTAAATGTGTGAAGTGTAGCGTAGAAGTAAGAGAAAAGAATAATAATAATACAAGTAGCGTAGATTAGTAAGCACCCCAGTTGTGGTGGGCAGTTAGAAGAAATAATGCGTATTCAGGATTGTACTAAGCAGCCAACCTCTCTATTGTATAAATGGTAGCACTCCCTAAACAATGAATGCCACCGCGTGTGAAATAAAATGCAGCGTGTAAAGTGTCCCCCTTCCGCATAGTTTGTCTAGTTATTGTTAAAGAGTTAAAAGAGAAGTATCCTCGTGAAATTCCGCTTCTCTCCAAATAACTATAATCAAAAGTGTAGTATGAGACCCTCTTTGGATTATTTAAAAGTAAGTCTATGGTATATAATCAAGATAGAATTATATACCGGTGTATAATCAAGATAGAATTATATACATGTTAAGTAACGAGTCACAACGGCGCCGGCTGAAAAGGATAATGATGAGCCAAGAGAGCCAAGAGATCATTTATGAATGCTGAAAGCTAACCTGTAGTGTTAGAGTAAGCTGATGTCAGCCGGGCCACAATATTGTGAGTTGCTGAAATTAGGGAAATTAGTATTATAAGTTAGTACTGTAAGAAGTGAGATAAAGGGAATTTCACGAAAGCGACATTTAAATGAGAACTAGATCATTTAAAGAGAATTTAAAACAAACGAATTTAGTAATAATAATAACAGAGAATAATAATAAATAATGATAATAATAAGAAATTTCACACTGTACTCCCCAAGCATACTCTCGGTACGTATCTAACCAAATTTTCCGGAGTCGGTGTTGGTTAAGAGGCGGAGTATGTGACGATTTAAATTGTGACAATTAAAAAAAAAAAAATAAAGAAATAAAAAAATTTTAAGTTGCGAACAATTAACCATTTAAATCTCACAATGATAATAAAAAACATGTAGGTACTAAGTGTGAATGGAAGTAGTAATTAATAAGGGCAAAGAAACGGTAAAGAAAAGACATATTGTAAATAATTATTATTGTCGCATTTAACCCTTTGCTTGTTATCAGGCGCCTACCTGTTGATACCGGACTCGACATGTTTACCGAGTCTTCTGTAATTAAAATAATATAGAAAAATAATGTTATTAATTAAAGAATCTGAAGAGACAGATAGTCACAAAAACAACTAATTTAAATGATGTATTTTTATCTAGCGATAGTTTGTATAAATAAAAAGTTTTATTAAGAGAGAGACCGGGACTATATTCTCGTGGAATAAACACCCCACTATCTATTGTCCTGTACCAGTGGTAGCGTACGAAAAATCTCTCTCTCGCTATGACGACTCCAAGCAGTGCACACGCACGAGCGAAATGCTCTGTTAAAATGTTATGTGATTAGTTATTAGTTTGGATTAATTCTTATGTATTTTACTAACTGCTACAAAAGAGTGTAATATGTAACGTTAAGAGAAAGAAAATTAAAAAAAAAAACGTAACAAGAAGAAATATGTGACAACCAATAGTACGAGTGTTAATAACTATAACAGCTATCTTCTCCGATTGACGACTCTCCACAACATCCTGCCTGGAGACATGAATCATCAGAATTACAACTCTAGTAGACCCGACCGATAATGCAGTTCGAGACTTCTGAGAATCAACGAGTACCTGTGTAGAAGGCCCACTCTATCCTGCAGACGTTTAAGCCGTGAACAACTGAGACCAGACCTAGACGAGGACGACGCTCTTAGGATTCCCAAGATGTAACCATATGGAGGAGACTTCTACATCCCAAATTAAAGGTGACTCGATAGCACGTCTATCGAGGAATAATAATAATAGTAATTGTAACACAATACTCTCTTAAAGAGACTTTCAGAGACGATTGACTTTATAAGAATATAAAAATTTAAATCTAAGAATTTAATTGTAACTATTCAGGCTTCTTGCAATTGTAACAGTTTAGATTTTAATGTATCGTAGTATAATTAATACCATTCTTCAAATGGAATAATAATGAAACTTAAAAGTAAAAGTAAAAGTAAAAGTAACAGTCTTGCAAGCTAATATCTTGAATTGAATATAATTAATTTTTAAAGTTTAAAGACTAAATACCAAATGGTTACCCGGATCCGGGGAAAAGCTAAATATAATTTGTTGTGATCCCACAGTTTATATAAAGCAATTTAAACAAGTTAATAATTTAATTAATAATGTAATGGGATCTGTTTTTGAGTAAATGTCATTTGTTTTATTTTAAATGTTTAATAAAGGGAAATCTTCTTGTTGCACACATATACTGAGTACATAAATCAACAGTTTTCCCTTCCATGATTCCTTTTATATTTACTGTGTGTTGTTCTGTTTAAATTTCAGCTCGTCCCGAATAAGGCAGCCTGAAGTAATTGGCCGAACCAATTACTTTGGGTTCCCTCTGTTATAACTCAAGAGAAGAGGTTATAAATAGTTATTAAAAGATGTTTTAATTAGTTATTTGATTGGATAGGCCGGCCTTAACTTCGGCCTATCTTACACACCCGAGGCCACTGATTTTACTGAACAACTGTATGCTGCTCTTTACTGTCTGTTGTTGCTTCTGTGGTGACAATCTGCATACTGTAATTCACAAAGCCTGCTGCTGGGGCAGTTACGCAATACGTCTAGTCTAGTGGTCTAGACAGTTGTTTATACTAACAGTGTGTTACTCTGAGGCACCTCACAGGTGAAAGCTAACAATTGAAAATTAAAACTGATTTTATATAAAATAAAATTGAAACTGGGGTAGCACACAATTCTGTACCGTTACAACTAATTTATCAATAATTAGTATCGAACATGAAACTCGTATAGAAGTAAGTGACATTGTTAAGGATTTTGCTAATGCAAAGGCTCGAAAAGTAAATTTTTTGTAACTTTGTAAGTTATATTAGTTGTTTATAATAAATAAACATTACTTACTAATTCAATTTTTAATTTTGTTTCATTATACTTTGTATAAATGGCGCAATAAACTATTTAACATAAATAAAACAAAAGTTGGTTTCTATAAGACCCCAGATATCCTTAATAACGGCTTACTCCTATTTTCCCATCCAATTTTGTAAGTAATTGTGTGATGTGGGATGGTGTTTGTAGTAACCTGATAGGTTTCAAATGTAACGACTGGATAAAGGTTGGGGGGGGTGCCACGATAGTTCTCGCACCAGGGCGCCGGATAGGCTAGGGCCGCCACTGATGCATATTGTGTAAAAAAAATGCATGGCATATGTTTTAATAAAAGGTACAGTGGGTAACACTGTGGGTGCAAAGTATTATTTAAAATAACTGTCAATTTGGAATTGCTTTAGATTGGCAGATTATTTCCTTACAGTCAGTGTCATAAATTTCTTCCCACACTAGGAGGGAGTTGAGTGGATATCTTTTGTTTATTTTGAGAAAAGTGTACCAGATAATGCTTCTAAATTTCAGAAACACTCAATCCCACTAGCTACTATGATATTCCATGAACTCGTTATCTAACTTAATGAGGTCTAGATCATTTAGTTATTCATAAGGTCTAGATTCCTTTAATGATTCACCTCCCGGACAAACTGTTTTTTTTTTAACCCCAAAAAAAGCTGTGAATACTAAATTATGAACCCAATACTGAACTCATAATGTAAAAAAATGTAGAGTAGTATACTGAACTGTTATCGGTAATTAATAATTAAATTTGTCCCTGTTCGGACGTCAACTGAAGTATGTTCAGTAATTAGATATTAATTTAATATTGATTTTACGTGTTAAGTTTAATCCAGAACATCATTTATTGTACTTGACAGAGAACAGTAGGCAAATACAAATAACAAAATGTGTATATCAAGTAAAATATAACATTATTTATTTTCTTTTGACAACATGAAACATGTCATGAAAACATTTACTCCGCCTTAAGGCGTAAAACTGATCACAAATAACTATTACATCAAAGTAAAGTACGTATATTAAAGATTACACAAATTCAGCATTTCTTATTATATGCATATTTTTCACTCACCCAATCATACACACTTCCATACTTTTATATTTTATTGAGCTCAATTTAATACAATGCCAGTATTTACTTTCCTTTCATTATGCGTAGAATTTCACCACATGGGACGTCTCCTCGTGCGTGCACTGTTTTGTTGTTTTATCGTTCTCACTTTTACATTTTACGGCCGAACTGTCAATTTATTTCAGTTAGTCACGGTTATGAATGAATATTTAGCCAAATACTGTTTTCATTTTGAAATATATATATAAATTCACATTTTCAGATTTGCGGGCGAGACGAAAACTATTCAGCCGCCGGCCGAGCGAACTGCTCGCGTCCGCTGTATTTAGATGTTATTTGCCGACTGGTGTTCAGCATTACAATTTCCGTTTGGTGTCGTCTTTGAAACCAGTTCATCCCACTCCCCCGCCATACGTCTCGTCCTCAGTATTGAAAAGTTCCGTTGGGCTTAGTATCACCTTTTCAACTTGCCACGAACTGATTTTCGTCAACAGAATACTAGCGGTGTTAGTAACTGGCTACAAATAGACTCTTGATTTGCTTAATAACCATATATGGTCATGAAGCTCTCACTGGCTATCGCTTCACCTTATGGGTGCCTCATCTTCACAATTTTATAAAATTATTATGTAAATTTAGCCCCATTACAATACACAGTCTCTTTGTTATAAGTTTGTGGATAATACATTTGTGAGACAATTTAAATATTTTATTAAGTAACATTTCATCTCGATTAATAATGTGTTTACCTTAACTAGTCTCACAGGAAAGTACTAATATCATTGACCATTCAGTATTTTAAAGGTACAGAATCGGTTGGAGAAAGGTCTACAGTAATTGTTACAGCGTTTGCGTATCTAGTTGTTGCAATGGCAGTGTTGATAATAGATGAACGTACGCTGGAAACTGGTTTAGAAAGTGCCTATACAAGTTTCAATGAAAGCGCATTAGTGTTTTTGGAAAACCATGGTCTGGATTCACAGTAAGTTTGGAGATTTTTATAACACCGTAACCCTTAAATTGCATTTAATGATGTTTGTAAAGAAGAAATGGTAACATTACTGAAAATATTTCATTAAAGGAACTAAATTAATATTTAGTGAATTTCTGTGTTTAAACAAAATTCAACATATACGAGGAGGTATCCGAAAGTTACTGGACTGGGCCTTAAAAGATGAATTCACTTACCTTTTTTGTAAATGGCCCACCATCCCTTTCAAAATAGTCTCCTTGGGAGTTTATACATCAATTTTAATTATTCTACCACCTTTCAAAAGCGTCGACAAAATTCCTTTCGTGGAGGCATCTGGCACTGTCTATATTTATTTTCTGAAGCCGTATATGGTGTCAGTGTCAGATTCATTTTAATTTTAGGAAACAAAGCATGTACCATGTTGTCAGAAACTGTCATTTTGAAGGAGTTGTGCATTGTCATAGTACAACAGTAAATTTTGTTGTTTCTGCAATTCCAGTCTTTCTTGCACACATTTTCTCTTAAGTGCTTCAAAACATCACAATGAAAGCCAGAATTCATCTTAACACCAGGTGAAACAAATTCTCAGTGAACAATGCCTTTCATGTCAAAGAACATGACGAGCATGCATTTTGTTCCCTTTCTGACCTGCCATGCCTTCTTCACTCTCAGTGAGTACAGGTTCTTCCACTGCTATGACTGTGGTTTTGGCTCTGGATTGTAGCTATAAAACCAACTTTCATCTTTGGTTATAACCCTCGGTTATTAGCCATGTCATGGAGTTCAAGCATGTGTTAGCAAAGCCACTGATTTTGATCAAATGACAAGTGCCAATGGATAAACTTTGCATTAGCATGACACATGCCTAAATTTTCGGTTAAAATTTCTTGGTAGGTCACATAAACAAATTCCAATAATGTCATTTGGAAATTGATATATTGGTGTGTTTTACTTTGGTAGGCCATCCTGAACCATCATTGTCTTCAAGTACATTCTGCTGGCTGTGAAACCAGTATGCCATTCAAAAACCTGTGTTCAACTTAATGAGTGTTCTTGAAAAACTCACAAATCATTTCAAAATCTCACTAGCTATTTTCGAAGTTTTACATAAAGTTTTATGGAGGCTCATTGTTTGAATTTATTGACCATCACAGATGGGCCAAAAGTTTATAAAGTGATTGCACTCCCCACACTTCTCTAAGGATCTGAGAATTGGACTTCAACAAAATCCCAGGCCATTCATATTCAAGCAGCTGAAATGAGATTTCTCAGGCATATGGCAGGACTCCCAAGATCATAAAAAAATGCAGGTATACAGCATGAACTGAATATTATACGTATGTCCTTAAATTCATAGTGGCCATCAATCAATGAATTTTTTAGTGAAGAGTTTGTGAGGATCGGTCAAAAAAATATAACACAAATTTTAACTTATTTGTGTTGACGTTTTGGCACAGTTATCTGTCACAGTTGTGTGTTCGGCGTCAGCTACAATTGTCCTGATGATGACAATAAACATTGTCGAAACATCGTCAGAAATAAGTTAAAATTTGTGTTATATTTTTTTGACCGATCCTCACAAACCCTTCACTGAAAAAAAAAATTATAAGTATGCTCGATAGGATTGCCCAATATTGGCTAAAATTGTTTAAGAATTTAAGGATGAATCGAGTTAATAAGTGGGTTTAATTCCCAAATCAGTGTATTTTTTGTATAGTTTGTATGTTTTTGTTAGTGCCAACTCCAGTTGTTTATTATATGCTTGATTTCAACGAGTGAAAGTAGATCTCCATGTTTCTCTTGTGCAGTCAATATCCACATCTAAAATTGATCTGAAACGTTTCACTGTTGTTGTTGTGACAGTTGCACGGATTGTCTTGGTTAGACAGTAGAAATCAAATAATTGAACATAGAGAGAAATAATTAATTACAACTGTAATTACGATTCTAATAATAATAAACAAAAACAACAATGAACAGTCATATACAACACTCCTTGAAGTTTACGTTTGTCCAATACATGCTAATGTAACAAACAATAAATATCACCTAATTAACGTTGTTATAATACAGGGTGATTCGAAAAGGACTTTACAACTTTGAAAGCATACAGAAATTTATTGAGATAACTTACAGAGTCGGTTGAGATGTCATTTCAAAGCAAAACACATCAAGTTTGTCAGCCAACATGGATTGTGGTTCTATGTGACTACCATTTGTAGTGCGGCATACATCCCACCTGAAATCAGTTTCATTCCAGACTGTAGCCAGTAAGTCGGGCGTCACTTCTGCAGTGGCGGCATTACTTCAAAGTCTCAGCTCAGCAGGTAAAGGTGATACAAAAACTCGATCTTTAATGAAACCCCACAAGAAAATATCTACCGATGTCAAATCTGGGGAGCGAGGTGGCCATGCAGTTGGACCTGCACGACCAGTCTACCGATCTGGTAATCGGGTTTCAAGAAAATCTCAGACTTCTACGCGGTAGTGAGGTGGTGCCCCATCTTGCTGATAGTAAAGGCGTCCATCTTGGTCATCCTTGTCTAACTGAGGAACTAAAAAATTTTCTAGCATATCCAGATACACGATACCATTTATGGTTGCCTCCTGGAAGAAGAATGGGCCATACACTTTTTGTTTGCTAAGGACACAAAAAACATTGACCTTAGGGCTATCACGAATATACTGCAAGGTTTCATGGGAATTTTCACTACCCCATATTCGGCAGTTATGGGTGTTCACCTTGCCACTGATGTGAAACGTTGACTCATCACTAAAAATTACATTGTCTCGGAATGTCTTGTTGTCTGCAATTCTATTAAACATTTCCACACAAAATTGCTGGGGAGTGACTCTATCTTCATCTGTAATGTGTTGAACCATGGTTAGTTTGTATGGCTTCAAGTGCAAGCGTTTACATAATACACGCCAAACAGTCGGTTGTGGAATGCCAATCTCACGTGACGCATGTCTAGTTGATTTCTTAGGACTACGGGAAAAGCTTTCTCTGAGTTGTTCCACAGCAGCTTCAGGAACTTGTGGACGTCCTGGTGATTTTGCATGTCGTACAGAACAACCAGTCTCAATGAAAGTTTGGTGCCAAGAGTAAAGTGTAGGCCTACTAGGAGGCTCCCTACCATACTCCGTACGGAATTTACGTTGAACTGCAGTTGCTGATTGCGTATCGTGAAACCAAAACACACAGCAAGCACGTTCCGCACCAGTAAAAGTAGCCATTTTCAACAACAAAGGTACAGCGCTACTGGTGGGTGTATTCGGTATTAATGGACTACGTGAGTCAAAACTTGATGTGTTTTGCTTCGAAATGACACCTCAACTGACTCTAAGTTATCTGAATAAATTTCTGTATACTTTCAAAGTTGTAAAGTCCTTTTTGAATCACCCTGTAAATAATACACGTCACTGATTACAGATGTCTGCACACAATAATTAATTTACGCTAAATCACAATAATCACTTTCTTCTAAACCACCATAAAACAGCACTAAAATTGCAGTTTCATAACTGACCAGAATTTCATACTTCCAAACTCTGTATTTATATGCAGTCAAGGTTGCGAGATGATTCTGCCAGTTTCTGGGTGACATGTCCAGAATAATCACAAATAGAAGGCACCTAGAAAACACTGGAAAGTTCCATAATGTTTCAAGTCAATGCTGATGCATCCATGACACACATGCCATACAGGTTGCTTGTCACATAGGTATAAGAATATAAATAAATTTTAATTTATATTGGTGTTTATTTGTATTTAAATATTGTTTGATCTTCTTAAAAAGTTATTTTTATTTTGTCTTATTAAGTATTATTACTTAGCAAGTACATAAAATATGCAAGTATGTATGCAAAATATGGAACCAAAAAAATAGTATAATTATAAAATAATATGTATTGTGAAATAATCACATAAAATGGAAAGACATTTTAATTATGTAGAAAAAGAATGTAAGTTAGAAATAATATTAATTTTTTCCACAGTATTTATGATATGATTTCAGGGGCCCAGCATCAAAGTTAGTGCTGAAATTCTTCCTTGCACTGTGGTGTGCTTTAATTGGTGCGTTATTCACATTTCCTGGGTTAAGAATGGCAAAAATGCACTGGGATTCCACTAGGTAAGTTATGTAGTTTTTACTATTAAATTGAACAAAAAAGGTTGGCGTATAACGTGTAATGAGAAAAAAATTTAAAGAAAATTCAGTAAGATTTTATATACTACAGTTTCAATTTTTGGATATATAAAATACATTTTAATTGCACTTGTCTCGTTATATTTTATTTTACTTTTTTATTGTTTCTGTGCATCCTTCCTTTACAGGTACTGTCAGGATAGGAGATGGCTGTGGATAGCACTAAACATAAGTTTTATTGCACCTTTTTTGTTAATCCTTCTATGGCTGAAGCCTGTTACAAAACATTATTTGACTGTAAGAGTATTCTCTGGAATGACAGCACCAGTGTAAGTATTTAATAGTATCTACCTTGCAGTTAATTGTAATACATTTTAATCTCTCTCTCTCTCTCTCTCTCTCTCTCTCTCTCTCTCTCTCTCTCTCTCTCTCCCCCTCCCTCCCTCCCTCCCTCCCTCCCTCCCTCCCTCCCTCCCTCCCTCCCTCCTTGATCTAAAACTGGTGGAGTTGTTCACTGGCTTAGTAACTGGAATGCTCCCACCTGTACTTTGAAGAACTGACATGGTACTCTGTAGAGCAGTCTGCGATTAGTGTTGGTGGTGGTGTTCGAAGAGTCCAGAAATTCCAGTTAGTCCATTCTGTGCAGCTGTGTGTTGGGGTCCTGTAGGCGTAGGATTGCTGAACCTGACGGCTTCGGGGAGCTTCGTGCTACCCTGCTCTACAGATGGTGACGGATGTCAGGGTCACCATCTTCGCATTCCCCTTTCTCCTCCTGGCTGGGTGGGGACCCTGAAACGCCTTTACTAAATCACGAAGTCATGTTAAGATACAAGTAGTTACGTATGGATTATGAACTCCCCTGGACCGTCAGATCAGCACACCTCGTTGGAAGTTGGTGACGAAATGAGACAGAACCACTCATTCTATCGACCCACCATGGTACAAAAATTATAGCAGTTGCGGATTGCAAAATCTAACCTTCGGCATGCTGTTTTCATGACGGGTGCACAGCTTGACTGGCTTACTAGATCGCATCGCTGTTCACGATCGTGGCTTACTGATCAAGTCAGCTTTTCCACCCAGCGTCGCGCTCTTTGGGAGCACGGCGTTCAAATCACGCCGGGAAAATTCAAACCCCGGCACACCCCGTCCCCAAAAGGGCAACATGATTGCCCCCCAAAAAAATCAAATCGATTGAAAACCTCCTGGCTACTTTGGGAATCTCAGAAAAAATAGACCGCTCTCAGGTAGACAGAGGCTCAGAGGAAAACGAAACAAGAAGAAGGAAGAATTGGACTGCCTGAGTGCCTGTATACCTGGGTGTGTATGTGAGTAAGTGTGGGGTAACTGCATGCTGACCTGGCCAGGGTCAGCATACAGAGACGAGACAGAAGAAGAAGAAGAAAGACAAGAAATCGTGCATGCACTAGAGCTCTGACACCCTAAGGCCTCCCAAACTCACAAACTGAGAACCCAAGAGCCAAATTAATACCTTAACCAGGACAACCGTTCTACCACCACTCACATACTTATGCGCTATGGCAAAACTTCAACTTGGATATGTGAGTGGTCAACTTCTCTATATCAGTGTTGGGATCTCCCAACTTCACCGTTACTGGTGACACAAACCTCAGAATGCGGTATGGAGCGGACCAACGATAACACAACTTGGCGGCTCTTTGTCCATGGCTGAGTTGATCGGGTGGCTTTGGCAGTAGACTAAATCCCCAACCTTAAAAGGATTAGGAGTTCGCCCCTGATTGTAACGAACACGGACGCGCTCGTGTGCACGAAGCAAATTCTGCGCCTCTTTCCACCTGTCTGCTGTCTTGATGTCAGGAGTATTAGGCAGAAGATCTTCAATTTTCCACAAGTTGGCCAATGGCAGTGTGGGTGAGAATCCAAACATCACCTCAAAGGGAACGGCCCTATGACTCTCATGGAGGGCCGTATTGAAAGCTAACTATAACCACTTGAGATTCTGGTCCCAACAATTCTGTGTGGTAAGCAATCAGAGCAGACCTAAGATTCCTGTTGAATCTTTCCACGTGGGATGGCTGAGGGTAGTCCGGGGAAGTGGTTACATGTTGGATACCTTTGGCGAAGCACATTCGCCGGAATTCACCTAAAATGAATTGTGGACCATTGTCTGAGACAGTGATGGCCGGAAGTCCGAAATGCTGAAATATATGGTTCTGCAGTGCGAGAATGGTTAATCGAGCGTTTGCCTGCCGTAAGGGCAATAGCCAGACAAACTTAGAGAAAGCAGCATCCACACAAACAAGCAGGAAAGAATTACCTGACTTGCTATGTCGGAGAGGTCCTACGTAGTCGATGAATAACTTCTCCATTGGTCTGCTCGCCACGTCCGATGACAAGGAACCCAGCTTGGTGTTTCGGACAGGGTTGCTTAACCCATAAAGATGACATGCCTTAATTCTAGCCGCAATATCCCTATCCATGCCCTTCCAGATAAAGTGTTTCCTAATGCTGTAAATGGTCTTTGAAATCCCCTTATGTCCACCTACTGGGGAATTATGGTAGTAGCTGAAGACCATGGGCACTAACTTGCTAGGCAGCACAATTTTGGGGACTCGTCCTTTTCTTTCTTTGCAACACAGGACTCCCTTGGACAAGAAATATGGGACCTTAATGTTACGCTCTTTTAACTTATGGATAATATGACCCAACTCTTCATCATCTAACTGATAGGGTAACACATCAGTAAAGGCTAGTGGAAAGTCTAACGACAAGGCACAGGGTTGCTCAGATTGAACTTCACTGGGTTGGGAAAACTTGCGGGACAAAGCGTCAGCAACCACATTTTGAGTTCTCCTAATGTGTTGCACCTTGAATTTGAAGGAGGACATTTTTACTACCCATCTTCCAATTTTACCCAGTTCCCGGGGATGTGCAAGAAGCCAAGAGAGAGCCTGATTATCGGTCTCGAGTAGGAACTCAGCATGTTCCAAGAAACGCCTGAACTTATCTAAAGCATATACCACAGCCAAACACTCTAGTTCATAAACAGATGACTTCTTTTCTTGTTGGGTCAAGGTCCGCTGTATAAAAGCCATTGGCTGCCTAGCACCATCAACAACTGGGAAAGAACAGCTCCGAGCACAACCGAACTAGCGTCCGTTTGCAGGACAAACTGCTTAGAAAAATCGGGCATTCTTAACACCGGCGGAGACATGATGGCCTCCTTAAGTGCCTCAAAAGCTTTCTGTTGCTTTTCCCCCCATACAAATTTAGCCCCTTTTTTCCCTAGTTCATTGAGTGGGGCGGCGATTTCTGCAGCATTCGGGATGAAGCGTCGATAAAAGTTTACCATGGCCACAAATCTCGCGATGCCTTTGGCATCCTTAGGTGGGGGAAAATCCCTGATGCCCTGTGTTCTCTCTGGGTCGACAGTGACACCCCTATATGAAGTAAGGTGCCCCAGAAAATAAATTTGGGTTTGTGCAAACTTGACCTTTTCCGGGTTTACAGTAAGCCCGGCACTCCTCAACCTGCACATCACCTCATGTAGATGACCCATATGTTCTCAAAGTTCTCACTGTACACGAGCAAGTCATCTAGATAATTGAACACAAAATTAAACTTGACATTGTGAAAAATGGTGTCAAGTAGACAGGTGAGGGTTTACGCCCCCACAGCCAAGCCCATGGGAACTCATGTGTACTGATAACAGATTCCACGGAACACAGAATGCCATATAGGGCCTACTTTCTTTTGCAAGCGGAATCTGGTGATATGCAGAGTTGAGGTCAATGATGGTAAAATACCTCGCCTTACTGAACCAATCGAACGCCGAATGCAGATCTGGAAGGGGGACAGAATCAACTTCAATATTAGCATTTAATTTGCGATAATCGACAACCATCCGGTGCTTACCTCCAGGCTTGGGTACAAGGAACGCTGGACTAGGATAGCTGGAACTAGAAGGTTCAATTACCCCTTGATCTAATAATTCTTGAACCTTCTCTCTCAGAGTGGTCATTTTCGGAGAGGCAAACTTGTAAGGGTGGGAGCATACCACCTTGGAGTCTGTGAGGCGGATTTTATACTCCAAGAGACGTGTGAGCCCAAGGGTAGGAGTTAATAGTGAAAGAAACTGCTCACACAACTGATGTAAGGCGGACTGCTGGGACGGATTGAGATGGTCTCTAGATGTGTTGGAGTACTCTACCTCTTGGATATCCTGCCTAGTTCCCTGATATCCAAGGAAAGGAATCACGACTCCCCGATTAAATTTAAAATAACATTGGTGCTCTTGGATGTCCGGGACAAGATCACTCTTAAAGATGAAATCGGCACCAATAATACAATCGACTCCCAGAGCTGGAGAAACCAAAAAGCTCCACACACCCAAGAAAATCCCTCGATTTTGAATTTGAAGGAAACTACCCTGGAGATGGGCAGACTTTCCCGGGATGCCGTCCAGCACACTATTGAGGACTCTTTAGACCCTTTAAGTAAATCTTGGTTTTCAAGGTCCTCGCACACTCTGGATGAAATGATGGACCTTGCTGATCCGGAGTCAACTAGAGCTCTGAGCCGACTCCTTTTCAACTCCAACATCAAGAAGGGGCATACAGAAGTGGTATTTCCGATGGTTTGGAGGACCTTGTTGCCAGAAGAGGTAAGACCTAATACCTGCCTGGAGGCATGTGCCCCAGTAGTATGTACTGGTGAAGACCCGCGACGGGGAGGAGAAGACAACCTCCGACTTATCTTTCCCTTGTTGCCCCGTATCTTTGAATTTGACTTTAACGCCTTGGGAGAGGACGTTGGACTCGGCCTGACCCCGGAACAAAATCGTCTAATGTGCCCCGGCCTATTACACTTAAAACAAATCACCTTAGGAGGGTTACGACTCCTCACGCCAGCAGACTTATCAAAACACGGAACCCCAGGACTGTCCTGTGATAGAACAGTGCGTCGTTCACCAGTCCCGTAATTAGGGTCATGCACAACCATTTGATTTCTGGATACATCGTTCGCTTGGATGTTCCTGGACATTACACACAAAAGGTCCAGGTCAGTGAAACAACGCGGACGCTCCGCAAAAACCAAGCGAGATCTTTCTTGGGGCATCACGCCCTCCAAAATTACTTGAACTATTTCCAGTTCCAACACTCCCAACTTCAAAATCCGGGCCGAATTTCTGATACTACAAACAAAATCGACCAACCTTTCGTCATTGGCCTTACCCGATAGAACAGTTTCAGGCGTAATTGATCTTGTAGCCGGCCGGGTATAAAAGAGTCCAACACGTCTCCGTAGAATGAGTCTAAATTGCCGCCACATCGCATGACATGTGTGACCCGCTCAGCCATTGGACCCCGGCAAAATGGATATGTGAGTGCAAAGAGGGCCTCATCAGACACCCCAGGGAAGTCTGATAACTGTAAGACAATCCTAAGGAAGAGTAACAATTTGCCCTCATCTTGTCTAACAACCACAGGAAGTTTCTGGATGATGCCGGTAAGGGGATTGGGCAGTTTCTGGTAACTAGCCTCCGCCAGAATTATACAGTTAAATTCCACATATTAACAACTCACTACAAACAGGCGACAGAAGAGGAAAAACTTGACTTCCTACAAGTGGTTTCAGGTTCCCCTAACGAAGCAAGAGAAAGGGGTGAAGACGAAAGGCAGAGCAAGCTTCCCGAATTCACCTAACAAACAACAACACACAACAACTGTGATATGCAAAATTACTATAAATATACAACACACAATATACTATGTACATTCAATAAAAATTCACTAAAAGGAATTCTCAAAATTAAGAGAATTTTAAAACACACACTCCAACTGTGTGAACCTGATCATAACTCAAAATTAAAAACTCAATATCTCAACTACAAGGGACTATGGTCCAACCATGACTGCATTCTCGTAACAAAAAAACTAAAAATACAGTGATCAGGCTAAGTCCAATCACACTGCCTAGTAACTCAACTATTAAAAAAAATTATTGATTATCATCCAGGACATGATGCATGATGGTTCATGGAACCACATGAAGATTTTCAACAAAATCTGGGCAATCTTTCACAGGGTAGGACAGGCTACGACCAACACAGACAAAGTCTGACAGAACCAGGGGCAGGCAGAAATTTTTTTTTTTAGTGCTACACAAAACATACGTAAAACCTTAAATGCAATGTACCCGACTTAATTCCTACATGGTAACTTGAGTCAAAACCGAGAACTAGGCTCAACACGTCCCCCATAACCAAACTTGAATAAAATACATGACAACCTACATATAAGTGTGTTTGACCCTACAGAATTAAAGAAGTTACCTCCGGTTTACAATTTAATAATAATAACATTTAAAATAAGGGAGCACTTGTAACATTCACGGACATAATTTACACTAAGAATAACAATGGTAACACACATCTTTCACCAAAACCCCAAAATTTTTTATAAAACAATTAATACACACAACACCAATAAAAAATTCAACTCATTTCATTTTCATAAATATTATATATATATATATATATATATATATATATATTTCATTACTTTCTGCTACAGTCCGTTTCTTGATGTATATAATACTATAATACTTATAACTATTTTACCTCAAGATGTATTTTTTCCTTTAGGGACATGTTTCGGGAGATCCTGTTCTCCCATTTTCTATGGGAAAACATGGAAAATGGGAGAACAGGATCTCCCGAAACATGTCCCTAAAGGAAAAAATACATCTTGAGGTAAAATAGTTATAAGTATTATAGTAATATATATATATATATATATATATATATATATATATAACAACGCTCCCTTTCGTCTAACAAAATTATCTAATATTTGTGATGTTAGATAAAAAGTTACTTACCCGTGATATTACTTTACCTGGGCGCCAGAACAAATCCCAGATACAAATGACACGGTTTCAGCTTAGCTCAGCGCATGGAGACACTCTTTCTCAGGATTCGTTCAGTGATTGTGGTTTTCAAGGGGAATCGTTACAAATAACACTTTAAGATTTGCTTGATTATTATTTTTAATGTTTTAATAAATGATTTTTAAACTTTAACTTGTTAATGGTAGGACTTAATTCTACCCTAACCTTATAATTATTGAGTGAGTGTGGAAAGTAATGATTAAGACGCTCAAACGACCTATAGCTCTTATCTGGTTTTTTAAGAGATTTCTATATCCCAAACCAGTGCTAAAGAACAGGTCTGCAATAATTTGCACGTCCAATACTACACACCACTTTCCATTCAATTCTCTTATACTAAATTAAAGCTAATCTTATAGTTAAAATACAATGTGTGCTTTTCTTAGTGTCTTTTTAAAATTGTTTATTGTTTTATTATTTGTTTAGCGCTTATATCATTGATCAATGAATCTATTTCTTACTGTTTGATGCATTGACCGAAGGTAGGAATCTGTAGAGGTCCTCCTTTCGATGGTGTTGCACAGAAGAATGGGTTGCTCAATGTTGTGAAAGATGCCCTGGCAATTACAGATGCTGTAGCCTTCTGTAGCACAGGTCCTTCACGGCTGATTGATTAATTAATTAACTAATTATTTAATTAATGGTTGTTTTACGCAGCTAGTGTTATTGAATGTTGTTAATTCATCTACACTGCGGACTACTTCTCGATTTAGAACTTAAATTTGCACTGTTGTGTAATTTAAAAATTTCTGTATGTGAATTATACACATCTAGTGTGTTTAAGTACCGAACGAAGAGTGATGTTACCCCTCGCTTTTAGCTGGCGTCAGTTTTAAATACGGGCTGCTGATTGGTTGTACAAATAAATCATGCGTTTTTCCAGTTTCGACAATCTCGAACAAGTCGGTCAAACACTCTGTGACAGGTTCCAAACGGCAGAGAAATTCTTGTCAAAATCGTACTTCCTGTATTTGCAAATCGATTGATTTCAGGTATTTGCAAATGTGTTTCCGAAGATCTGACCACAGAATATTGTTGCTTAGGTCTTTATCTGTGTGTGTGTGAAAACACCTTATTCCTACGTAGCATAATTCTCTCGTTATTCCTGTTGGCGTGCGTCATCCGTATAACTTTTTTATTTGTTAATTATATTAACTGAGCTTGCGGCTACTTATAAAGCTTTTCTTGCTGAATACAATGCTGTTTTCAGAATTGCCGTATATTTACAACTTTTGAAGTTATCGCAGGTTGAACTGATAATTCGCTTTGAGTAAAATTACCTGTTTGAACTGGATTCTACTGTAGCGGTGACGTGGTTAGAGTGAGATGGCTGCGATTATACGCTCTCTCTCTTTCTTACGGCGTTACACTCGTACTGTCTATAGCTTTCATATAACGCTCTGATAGGAAGCTATTATGAATCGTTATATATACCCCCACTCGGTATAAAAAAATTTGATTATGTAAATCATTAAATTTTTTCTAATGTTCAGTTTTACACTGAATAAAAATTTTTGCACATTTACTTTAGCACTTTTTCCCGCACAAAACTTGCACTTATACAATGTTACTTACATCTATCTTATAACTAAAGATTACAATGTTTCTTAACCTAACATGGTATATTGGAAATTTATATGATCATTTTTAATCATCATTTTGGATTAATTAATGTCAATAATTTAAATAACAACACTACCTTTATTTAAATAATATTTTTAATATTATTATTAATATTGATTCAAAACAATTATTTATTTATTTTATTTGACCTGGTTTGACTCTCATACCTTATGGCTCAAATTATTATTTCTTTATGGGTCAATAATTTGTTTATTCTTCCTCCTATGGGAACATAGCTTATATAGCTTACCGTCGTATATGGAAAATCCTGGTTTGGAGTTGGTAACTGCACTCCTCCAAGCTACACTAATCCTAGGGTCTTGTTGTTGATGAGTCCCTATTTCCTTGAGTCGTCTAACTACTTCAGGTTTCGTTATATGTTTTACCGCGTAAATACCAATATCATTGCTACTATATTTAATATTACCTGTTTCCATGTTGTTTTCTAATGGTGGATTTCTACTGAGTACATCTGCTACTAAGTTGTCTTTCGCTTTGCAATACTGTATTTCAAATTGATACTCTTGTATAGCCAAGATCCAACGAGTCAGACGAGCACCTAGCAATTTACACTTTAATAAAAACACTAACGCCTTATTGTCGGTGATTATAGTAAGTTTAGCACCCAGAATATAACTTCTAAACTTTGACAGGCTATGCACTATCGCTAATAGCTCTTTTTACTTCCATATTCCTTAAGGAAATGGAAGTATGGTGATGGCAAAAAAAATCGTGTTCGAGATTATTGCAGATTCTGATTGTACTACACTCAAAACATGAAAAAAAGTCGTTTTTCGAAAAGTGTCTGTGTGTCTATCTGTGTGTAGATTTTTTTTCTATGGCAAACGATAACTGCCGCAAATTCAAACAGAATCAAATAATTTTTTGCGTACAGCCCTGATTTGTAGAGTACTCACGACCTATTGTTTTTGGTGAAGATGGGTTGAGGGAAAGGGGTAGTTTACCTGCAATGGTTTTTTTTTTATCAAGGGAAATTTTTTTTTTTTTGCAAACGTTAACAGCCGCAAATTCAAACAGAATCAAATAATGTTTCGCATACAGCCCTGATTTGTAGAGTTCTCAAGACCTATTGTTTTTGGTGAAGATCGGTTAAGGGGAAGGGGTAGTTTACCTGTAACGTTTTATGTTTTAACAAGGGCATTTCCTATGGCAAACGATAACAGCCGCAAATTCAAACAGAATCAAAAGATTATTTGCATATAGCCCTAAATTGTAGAGTTCTCAAGACCTATTGTTTTTGGTGAAGATCGGTTAAGGGAAAGGGGTAGTTTACCTGCAACGTTTTTTTAACAAGGGTATTTTCTATGGCAAACGATAACAGCCGCAAATTCAAACAGATTCAAATAATTTTTTGCATACAGCCCTGATTTGTAGAGTACTCAAGACCTATTGTTTTTGGTGAAGATCGGTTAAGGGGAAGGGGTAGTTTACCTGCAACCTTTTACGTTTTAACAACAGTAAAGTACTTGAAAATTCATTTAAACTTTTTCAAACAATGGTAATTGTTAAAAATAAAATAATTTTGTTGCCAGGGAATAAAATTATAATTTTTTCATTTTAATGTAAATTATGTATGCGTTAATATCTTTATATATATAATTCTTCTGTACGTGTGTATGTCACTGAACTCCTCCATGTATAAAATAATATATCGTTCGTGGCAGGTAAGCATATCTCAGTTATGTAATGTTTACGTTTCCATTTTATTATTATGCCTACAGCAATAAAAAGGCAGGTAAGACACACACACACACACACACACACACACACACACACACACACACACACACACACACACACACACACACACACACACACACACACACACACACACACACAATTCACGTTATTTCTGGCCTCACTCATGTTTATTTTCTTACATTTGCACGCTTTTTAAATGGAAAGTGCCGAAACCCACACCAACATAATGCATGCAAGCCGAAAAAATGGACATCAATTTGCTTCCTGTGGATCGCTGGGCAGTGTAACTGCACGTGTTTACAGAGGAACGATTCATAGACAGACTTGTCGTCTTTAGGGAATGAACCCTCTGCAAGATGCTGAGGGTCCATGAGTGACTTCAGAGCGCTCCTTCTTTTTCGCGTGTTTGTTCTGTGAAACGTACACTGTAGATTCGCAGCTTTACTCTAAGCAACGCTCAATAGGAAATGTTGACAATTTTTGTCCACAGTGTACCCTCATTCACACTTAACCTGCTCTGATGTTTTAATTACGGACATCATAATATTAAAACTTTGGAAACTTGAGCACTACTTAATGGAGATCAATCATTAACTTATACAAGCCATTAATTTTATGCATATTTTATATATATATATATATATATATATGTGTACAACGTTATCGGCAACAAAGAAGTAGTTTTTGTTAAAATTCCTTCCCGGGATATTAGACCGTAGTCCAATGTTTTCTACAAAACCAGACGTTTCAGCAATGCCATCGACTTCCATCATCAGTGAAAATCGAGTGCGATAACATGAGGTGGTATACGTTAGTGACCACAGTACTGTGGTTAAGGCTGAAGCAGTAAGTAGAAAGAAGTAGTTTCTATGGTAATATTTCATTTCGAAAATGATTTTAAATATAAATCTTAGAATATGGAAGTCATGTATGGTTCTCCATACCGATATTTCTGTCGTAAAATAGGTTAATTCTGCCCCTTTAAGTGTGCGACTTACAAATCCTAATACCGCTTTTTGACCCTTCTCATCAATCTGATACAAGTGTGCTCCAATAGCAATATTGCTGGCGTCTGTTTGCAAGTAAAATCTTTCTCCTATTCTTGGATGATTTAATACAACAGTATTTATAAAAAGACTTTTCACTTTTGCAGTGCTTCATCGTGGTTTTTTGTCCACTTCCATTTAATACCTTTGTTCAACAACTTTAACAATGGAACAGTACTTTCCGCGTATTTACTTGTAAACTTTTGATAGTAGTTAGCTAAACCTAGAAATGAC
Organism: Magicicada septendecula; assembly: GCA_034769895.1. Lineage (NCBI taxonomy): Eukaryota > Metazoa > Arthropoda > Insecta > Hemiptera > Cicadidae > Magicicada > Magicicada septendecula. The sequence goes on from CM068373.1 coordinate 214,553,219, forward strand.
TTTAGCTGCTTGCAGTTCTTTACTACACTTATCGACTTCCAATGCTTAAACTCTTTAATACCTACATTTATTTTATTAGCATTTATTTCCATCGTAATGGTATTTCTTTTAAAATTTATTTTTGCTTTCCATTCTAGCAACGTATCTACCCCAATAATACAATCATGAATGAGTTTCGGGACTATTAGAGCTACAATTTGGGTTTGGTTACCATTTATACTGACAGGTAAATATATTTGTTCAGTTATCTTTTGCATTTTGGCTCCAGTGGCTCCCTGTACATTACAATGTTTCACGGGTAGTCTGGGACAATTTCGCAACTGATAATTATCTGCAAACTTTGAGCTAACACAGGTAACTTCACTGCCAATGTCAATAAGTGCTCGTACCAGTATATTACTGATTTTACAAATTATTTCCGGACATTCAGGATAATGGTTTCTACCCACTTATTGCTCCTCTTTTAACAAGAACTCCCTATCGCTCACTTGTTTTATATTATTAGCTACGTTCTTCTTACCTGTTTTCTTTTGTGATTTCACTGCAGGTAATGGTAGGTTTAGATTTGTTTCTTTTCTACCTGCAGTGGCTTCCCGTTTCCCGTATTCATTTTACTAGTCGACGGTTGCTGCTCGGTAGAGGTTATAGTTGTTTTACACACTTTATACCCTTTATTAGATTTATTTTCTACACTTCTACTTCTACCTTTATCCTCCACTTCCTGTCTATTTTGTGGTTTGTTACCCGGATATGGGGTAAACCTTTTTTATTTCATACGTTCATTATCTCTCCTCCTATTTGAGTAGAACGTTGGTTCTTGCTGACCGCCTCTAGAGTAGTTACTAAGCTGATTACTTACCCGCTGTAGGTCCCTCTGTAAATCTAGACACTCATCTACAACCATAATGAACTTTTCTAAGTATCCACTCCTCTAGTAGTGGTTGCGACTCTAGTGCGTTCTGAGAAATGACGCGCTAGCTTATATACTAGGTCTCTCTCTTCTATTGGTGGTGTTAGATGTTTAACTTGCGCCATTATATTAAGCACATAATTGGTAGTTGTCATATTCATTGACGGGTGATACTTACCAAATTCTAAATGATCACGTACCCTTCTTTGTATTTGAACATTCCAGTACTGAGCTAGAAATTTTTCTCTGAAGTCTGAGTAGGTTTGAACTCTGTCCGAGATGACTTTCCACCACGTACCTGCCCAATTCTTGAGAAATCGGCCTAACATGTCCTTATTATCCTCGTCGTCCATCAGTGGATTTACACGAGTTACATACGCTTCAAACAGCTTTAGGAATTCCACAGGATTCTCATGTGGGTTACCTGAAAATGCAAGGTTTTCCGGTTCTTCCTTATAGCAGCCACACCTCACTACTTTGGTTTGCTGTGACTTCATCGCTGTAGTCAGATCCTCCCGCATTACCTTCAATTGCTGTTCCATCTTTTGATGTACTTCGTCACTGTTAGCCTTACTCTCTACCTGTTTCTTAACTTCATTAATATTTACACCCAGTTGGGTACACTCTTCCCTAGTAGTCTGGATTTCTTCTTTATTTAGAAGTGTTTGTGTTTTTAGTTCAGCTGTTACTTCACTGAATTGTTGATTAATGAGGGTTACTTTTTGTTCTAACCTTTCATGTAATTCATTTCTAAATTTATTTAGCTTTTCGTCTTGACGGCGAAAATTAGTGTTTACTTGTTTTCTAAACTCTTCTAATGTAGTTTTAACCTCTCGGTATGCTTATCAAATCTATTATTACTCTCATCTATTTACCAGCTAGGTTAATAGCTAAATTTGCTATTTCCTCATCTATTTTAAATGTAGCCTCTTTACTACTTTGTTCTATTTGGCTAGACAAATTTTCATTTATTTGTTTCATTTCACTGGACAAATATTTATTAGTTTGCTCAGTTTTATTATTAACATCTGTTATTAATTTTTGATTACTTTCTTCTAAACTTTTATTATTTTCTTCAATTTTACTTTCAATTTTTTCAATTTTATTTTCAAGTTTACTATTACTGTCGGATTTTTTATTATGGATACTCGAGTTTAAGCGTTAATTACAAGTGAACCTGTAGGTCTACTTATAAACTAGTTACATCAAATTTTTGCACATTTAATTTTGCGTTGATCTGTGTAAGAAACATATTTTTTTAAGGTTGATTTAAATTTTTTTTCGTGGTTAGAGTAAAAAAAGTCCATGTTTTTTTGTGTTTTTCAAGAAACCGCTCTCTTTGAAATTATATAAATTAAAAACCCTTGGTCCAATCATAACTAAATTTTTATACAGTATGGGCACAAGTGTTTTCAATACATTACGTAAGTTACAAAATTGTTTTGTGATCCAAAAAAAAGTTGTTATCAGTTTTGTGAAACAACTTTTTCTCGGTACAGGATAGTCGTACAAAGGCAGACTTGGTCTTGTTTTGAAGCTCTTGATCGTGGTTATCAAAATCCATAACTGCTGCAAACATACATTGAGATGCCGATTTTATACAGAGCGATATTCATGCAAGGGTGTGTGTGCGCTGGACCGTGTGTAAGTGGGCCTTCTGGCGTCGAAAGCGGGTGCCGTGTTGCCACGTTCAACTGCAGTGAAAGCGGGTGCCGCTTCACTGCAGTTGAACAGTTGCTGTTTGGATAATTTTAACACCTTATTAATGTTATAACATTGTTTTCTATTATCCATTTCCCATCACCTTTTCTCATGAGGCCCGTGTGGTAAGCGGTCCATACGGCAGTGAAGGCTGGTGCGGTGTTTCCGCGATGATTCACCCCAGACCCGGACTTTGCTCTGGCTTTTGTGGCCTACCCCCAGACACGTATGATTTGCTCGTTAAAAATGATTCATTTGAACATTGGTCAGTCTGAGTCATCAGTTCTTTAAATCTGCTTCGTCCGCATGCCACTTGTCATTCTGGCTGTGTTGGTCGTTGTTTTTATATCACGTCAAGATGCCTCCGAGACCTCCGCTCTCAGAGAGTGAAGTTGCGATGATTTTAAGTGCTATATGTTTTTTTAAGAGTGAAGGAGAAAAGGTTGGCGACAAGAGGTTTCCTGTATACCAGAAAGTATCACAGTGTCTTGGAGTATCCTTAGCGTCTGTGAAGAGAGTGAGTGCCTCTACCAACGAGAACGAAGAAAATCAACCTGGATCCAGAACCTGATCAACCTGAACCTGGATCAAGAAAGAAGCAGTGTGTCAGGCGAGGACGTCCGAAAATCCAACTTGATGACTTCACTTTGGGCACAATACGGAGGAGCATACATGATTTTTACATAAACAAGATTTTTCACGACACCGTCTGGAGATGGAAAACGTATTATTATATTACACATCGGAAGTGAAGACGGATTTCTTGAAGGAGCAGATCTGTGCTTTATTGGGAAGAAAGGCACAGGCGATTACCACAATGAAATGAATTCAGCTCACTATGAAGAATGGTTTAAGAAAATCCTCAGTCTTTTACCTGAAAAGTCGGCTGTCGTTATTGACCAAGCACCGTATTATACAATGGTTGATCCTGCAACTAAAAACCCAAATTAGTCATGGCTGAAAGCAGAAATAATATCTTGGATTACATCAAGAAATATTTTACATTGGATAATAGAAAACATAATGTTATAACATTAATAAGGTGTTAAAATTATCCAAACAACAACTGTTCAACTGCAGTGAAGCGGCCGGGGTGATTGAACGTGGCAACACGGCACCCGCTTTCGACGCCGGAAGGCCCACTTACACACGGTCCAGCGCACACACACCCTTGCATGAATATCACTCTGTATAAAATCGGCATCTCAATGTATGTTTGCAGCAGTTGTGGATTTTGATAACCACGATCAAGAGCTTCAAAACAAGACCAAGTCTGCCTTTGTACGACTATCCTGTACCGAGAAAAAGTTGTTTCACAAAACTGATAACAACTTTTTTTTGGATCACAAAACAATTTTGTAACTTAAGTAATGTATTGAAAACACTTGTGCCCATACTGTATAAAAATTTAGTTATGATTGGACCAAGGGTTTTTAATTTATATAATTTCAAAGAGAGCGGTTTCTTGAAAAACACAAAAAAACATGGACTTTTTTTACTCTAACAGCGAAAAAAAATTTAAATCAACCTTCAAAAAATATGTTTCTTACACAGATCAACGCAAAATTAAATGCGCAAAAATTTGATGTAACTAGTTTATAAGTAGACCTACAGGTTCACTTGTAATTAACGCTTAAACTCGAGTATCCATAATAAAAAATCCGACAGTAGTAGTTTCGATTTTATTATTTGTATCATCAATTTTACGTTCAATTTTAGTGCTCAATTGTTTAAACATTTGTTCAATTGCTGCCATATCTACTGATGATGATTTTGCCATTTTTACAGTTTATTATTATTTTTAACAAATTAATTTAACAATTATTTAATAGTTATTTGTAACCTTGAATTCCACTTTCTTTTCAAATTTATTAATACTACAATTTAATTATCACTTGGGTAAAAGCAACGCCAAATTATATAACTTTATTTATATAATTTTGTGTTTAATCGGGCCCATTAGTTGCGGCGACAAATACATAAAACGCCCCCCTTTCATCTAACAAAATTATCTAATATTTGTGATGTTAGATAAAAAGTTACTTACCCGTGATATTACTTTACCTTGGCGCCAGAACAAATCCCAGATACAAATGACACGGTTTCAGCTTAGCTCAGCGCATGGAGACACTCTTTCTCAGGATTCGTTCAGTGATTGTGGTTTTCAAAGGGAATCGTTACAAATAACACTTTAAGATTTGCTTGATTATTATTTTTAATGTTTTAATAAATGATTTTTAAACTTTAACTTGTTAATGGTAGGACTTAATTCTACCCTAACCTTATAATTATTGAGTGAGTGTGGAAAGTAATGATTAAGATGCTCAAACGACCTATAGCTCTTATCTGGTTTGATTAAGAGATTTCTATATCCCAAACCAGTGCTAAAGAACAGGTCTGCAATAATTTGCATGTCCAATACTACACACCACTTTCCATTCAACCCTCTTATACTAAATTAAAGCTAATCTTATAGTTACAATACAATGTGTGCTTTTCTTAGTGTCTTTTTAAAATTGTTTATTGTTTTATTATTTGTTTAGCGCTTATATCATTGATCAATGAATCTATTTCTTACTGTTTGATGCGTTGACCGAAGGTAGGAATCTGTAGAGGTCCTCCTTTCGATGGTGTTGCACAGAAGAATGGGTTGATCAATGTTGTGGAAGATGCCCTGGCAATTACAGATGCTGTAGCCTTCTGTAGCACAGGTCCTTCACGGCTGATTGATTAGTTAATTAACTAATTATTTAATTAACGGTTGTTTTACGCAGCTAGTGTTATTGAATGTTGTTAATTCATCTACACTGCAGACTACTTCTCGATTTAGAACTTAAATTTGCACTGTTGTGTAATTTAAAAATTTCTGTATGTGAATTATACATGTCTAGTGTGTTTAGTACCGAACGAAGAGTGATGTTACCCCTCGCTTTTAGCTGGCGTCACTTTTAAATACGGGCTGCTGATTGGTTGTACAAATAAATCATGCATTTTTCCAGTTTCGACAATCTCGAACAAGTCGGTCAAACACTCTGTGACAGGTTCCAAACGGCAGAGAAATTCTTGTCAAAATCGTACTTCCTGTATTTGCAAATCGATTGATTTCAGGTATTTGCAAATGTGTTTCTGAAGATCTGACCACAGAATATTGTTGCTTAGGTCTTTATCTGTGTGTGTGTGAAAACACCTTATTCCTACGTAGCATAATTCTCTCGTTATTCCTGTTGGCGCGTGCGTCATCCGTATAACTTCTTTATTTGTTAATTATATTAACTGAGCTTGCGGCTACTTATAAAGCTTTCCTTGCTGAATACAATGCTGTTTTCAGAATTGCCGTATATTTACAACTTTTGAAGTTATCGCAGGTTGAACTGATAATTCGCTTTGAGTAAAATTACCTGTTTGAACTGGATTCTACTGTAGCGGTGACGTGGTTAGAGTGAGATGGCTGCGATTATACACTCTCTCTCTTTCTTACGGCGTTACACTCGTACTGTCTATAGCTTTCATATAACGCTCTGATAGGACGCTATTATGAATCGTTATAATATATATATATATATATTGTAACATAATGAAAATATGGTCCCCTACAATACATAAAAAGTTTATAATTTTCAAACTAAAAATAAAAATAATAAATGTCCGTAATAATAAAAGTCAGAAACATAACCCATTATTAAATAAGTGAATAATCCAATAATAAGAATACAAGGTAACAAGGAGAAATTAAGAATGTTTATAAATACAACCTTAAGTGTTCAGTGAAAAGGGTAAACTATAAACATTGACAATGGTAATATACAAATTGTGTACTTATTTTGTGTATTCATTTATTATGTGAATCTTACAATAATTATGGTACTTACGATAATTATCAGAGCACATGTCAGCATGACTATTTTGTTTCTTGCTGGGGCCAGAGTTCGTATTAAGCGTAAATAGAGACAGTTTGGTGATTGAAATGAAGGTATCAACATCAGTATTGTGGAAAATCAATTTAGTTTTATTACAAAGGTTTTGTAAAATATATAAAAACACTTGGTAAGTTTCACAAATTTTTTAATTAACTCTGACAGCTGTTTCGACTAACTTAAGCCATTGTCAAAGAGCGAGTGAATGAAATTACTGAACACAGGATGTTAGTGGAGTGTAGGTGGTGGACATCTGGTGGACACTTCACTAACGTCCTGTGTTCAGTAATTTCATTCACTCGCTCTTTGACAATGGCTTAAGTTAGTCGAAACAGCTGTCAGAGTTAATTAAAAAATTTGTGAAACTTACCAAGTGTTTTTATATATTTTACAAAACCTTTGTATTAATATGTTTCACCAAGTGCCCAACGAGTCATCAATTAGTTTTATTATTTCGAATTTGCAAAATTAAATCATCATACATTACAATGGCTTCTTTATCGTGACCAAAACAAAATGGCGGTCATATGCTTACTCTTATATTCGTTAGTCATGACTTTAAGTACTTCGTTATATTCTTTGAATAACTAGAAAATTTCATTACCCTGCAGAGAGTAATATACTTAAGTGGTTCCATTTGATTTATTCTCATCTAATACTAAACACAAACCAACACCTCAATTTTGTTGCCGGCATTGTTTTATACACTCTTTCTCTTTCACTCTCTCTCTCTCATCATAATATTATTTAAGGTACATTTATGATATGAATAGTTTTGAGCTCAAGTATTTAAAAGAAATCTGACTGCAATTTTGACTTTCCTGAATATTAGTGTTTTCCAATGTGCACGTTCCTCATCGTCCGGGCAGGTGTTCGACGTATTTTCCAAGTTTTCTGGTCATTCTTTCCACTGAATTTACATTGTTTACTACATTACTATTGTCAAGCACTGATTCTGTTGAATTACATTTTGTCACTGACTTTAAAAATTCATTTCGCTGGCTAAACTTTTGCCAGCAAAATTGACAACGTCTTTACACTACAGTGGTGTACAGCAGAATGAGACTGTATGCTATGCACATTTTGCGTGTGTGTGCATTGACGTCATTGTCTTTGTCTCGAAGTAGGAAACGCCCTGGTTTTGCATCATTGTTGTTACGTCCTTTATATTTTTTAATGACGCCTCGTATTGTTGACCAATGAAAAGTATATGAAGAGCTTGTGTCGACCGTTGCGTACGCTTGACCTTGCACTCATCCCGCACCGATGTAATTGCATTGTTTCGTTATACAAAGGGAAAATTGCCCTACCCATTTACATGTGTGCAAAATATAATAAAATAATTTCTTTTGTACCATAAATATGAAAACAGGCTTTTTGTCCTGTTACAACAAGAAATGTAAAACCTAACTTAGACAGTTTTGGAATGATTGATGAATTAACTGAGAGGAGAATAATTGATTAGTGCATGATTTATTTTATAAAAAGGTACATGTTATTATGTTTTGTCATGTTGTGTTATTATCATGATATTTATGTTGTTTTTTGTGTGTAGCAATTGAAGTAATTGTTTTAAGAGAATATCAATTAACTGATGTTAATTTCATTTTTATATTATCAAATATATCACTATAGAACTGGTGTTAGACTTTATAAAATTAAATGTTTTGTATACATGTACTTATTTAGTATGCGGATTATAATTGTAAACTTGGCCAGAAAGGCAATAATTGCTAATGAGATACAAAAGGGTTTATTGTAATTACATCATAAACAAATGAAGGATTCTATAATGATGTAGGTAATAATAAATTAAAATAAGAATGAGATAAAAATGTAATGATAGGCCACAAACCAGTAACATTGTATAGTAAGTCAGGTCAGAAAAGTTAGGTAACAGAATTTGTAAAAAATACTAAATAGAATATAATGAGTTAGGAGAAATCAGTAATAATTACTGATAGCAGATAAGTAAATTCAATTTAAATAAAATCTCAAAATGTAATAGTGCAATGATACCGAAAGGTAATATTTTGTAACAGGAAAATAATACTTGTTAGAGTAAGTAGATTAAGAGGAAACGACAGCAAAATGTATATAATTTAGTAACAAACAACATGTAAAGGTATAATATGATATAATGTAAATTTAGTAAGGGAGTATTTTAATAAGTGCAAGAACATTGTATGATTATGGTTATAGGATTATAAATATTATCCAATAAGAGAAGACAGACTGGTTGTCAAGGACGACAAAATGGAATAAAATTTGTTGATTTGATTATTGAATTGTTATCCATGAACGAGGACAGTTTAGTTTTGATGAACTTAGAAAAAACGATAAAATTAAATAAAATAAATTAATGAGTGAACAATATTAAGTAATAAATAACCATAGGAAGGTTCACTGACTTTTAACGGTCACATATAACCGAGTACTAATAGGCCTATAAATCAAAATTGACGAAAATCTAAGGGAAGAACTCTATCAATAAAACTCAGTGAAATGAGTAATCCTTAAACTTAATTAATAAACCAATGAAGGGAAATAACTACCTGAATAGAATAAAATAATCCAGTATTCTAAAGAACGAAAGCAGAATTCAAAATTGTACTCGAACCTCACTTTCCACGATTCGATAGAGAAAGCATATTTTGACCCAAAAGACATTGAAACCCGTAACCACAAGAATTGGACATTGGTGAACAGTAAGGAGCGGCATTTCTGCGTCATCCCAGGACCAAGACATCAACCTTTATTTCGAACTTGGAGTGAAGACTGGCGAGGATTTATTTATCTGTATCCTGTTGTTGATCAAACACATCGAACGAGGTTAGCTGTGCACTGCCATCACAAGTAACGATGCCGTCGGACGGTAAACTCAACTTATTTTAAATAATAATTAATAAGAAATTAGTAATAGATTGTAATACCTTGTAATCCTATTTATGCATTTTGTGACCTTACTAATAGTTGAAAGAACCTTCACACCCTGTGTTTAAAGAAAGACAATAATAATTAAAAATAATATATAACCCTGAATTCGATAATTAATCGATTAATTCCAGTACGATCGATTTTTGTGTCCTCGTAAAGGAAGAACTTTGTTGTGAAGAAAAAAAATAAATAAAAAATAAAGAATCATTTTTGCAATTTGTAACCCCTCTTTAACTTAGACTGTTAAAAAAAAAGATTTTTTTTTTTTGAAAAGAGGGGCCACAAGTTAATTAGAACTAGACCAAAGCCTAGAGAAGCCAAAAATGCACTGGATCCAGTGAGACGGGACTTGCAATGAAAACTCATAAATTTAACAATTAATAAAATCCGTTTTATTATTCTATCTCCTTTTTAAAAACAATATTAACAACAAAATCAATAAATATAACAGTCAGAATCTATTTTCCCCTTAAATAGTTAATTAAAATAATTTATACTCTTTAAACAATGTCACCTGAAAATTATTAACACATATAAAATTTATTTGCTATCTTCTCTTTAAAATGAATTAAAAATTAAAATCATTAATTTTCTTTAAGTAAAGTTTCCTGAAAATTATTAATAAATATAAAATTTATTTTCTATGTTCTCTTTAAAATGATCAATTGAAACTTAATGGAGATAATTTTTATAGACTTCTTGATAAGGTTAATTAGAATAACTAATTCTCAAACAAAATTAATTAAAATTAAATAGAGACAAATCTACATACTCTTTATTAAAGTTAATTAAAATAAATTAACTCTCTTAGAAAAAATATTAATCAAAAATTAATTGAGATAGAATAAATTAATTGTCATCAAAATTAAATGGATATATAACCCTATGTTTCATCTTTTCTTTTATAAGAACCCTATATCTAACTCCCCCAAAAATACACCCAAATGTACAATACATATAGAACCCCACAAAATACACACACAAATATACAATACATCACATGTTCCACAATACAGGACAATTATTACATACATCTCTTGCCACGCCCTTTTCTTACCCCCATGAGGTAATTCATTAATTATTTTATGGAAATCCATGTTAGGATTACAATTCTTAATTTACATAACACATTACATGTGTATTAGATTATACATATGCAACTCCAGTAGTCCCCAGGACATAATAAATTCAAAAATTTGGCCAAGTGCCTAATACTATTATATAATTCTGCCCCACTGGGCTCTTATACTGGGAGAAATAAAATTTAGAAAACAGTGAACACCCCCCCCCCCAGTTATCATAATTAATTAATAGAATATATATATATATAGAAATATTATTAAGTTTTAAAAATAGAAATGTGTTATGAATCTTATAACCCTTTTAAAAGTAATTTTGGCCCAGAGACCGACATGTTCAGTGCATAATTCAACCTGTCTCAACAACATGTTTAACACTGCATGGACAGGCACCCATTCAGGATTAAACTTGTGAATCTACTTAACAACCACAGAAATTTCTATCCCTATATAAACCAAACTGAATTTAAAAATGAGAAAATATATATATATAAAATGAACACTAAATTGAAACAGAGAAATTACAAATTGAATGAATGACTTAATAGCAGTAATGAAACCCTTATACTGAAAATAAGAAGGAATTGTACGTTTAACTGGTGAGCTGCCAAAGATGCATGTCAGCCTCTGAGCTCACAATTATACAAACAAATGAATAAAATTTATAAAAGATTTCCCTCCCAGTTCACGCACTATACTGTCCCGTTAATTGGGGATCCAATTAAAATATTTAAAACTTGAAAGTCATGTTGTTGACTGATTGAATTAGTTCACTGGCTCTTATTGAGTGCATCACTACGTGTAAAGAATATAATGGGTTGAGATCACCTTATTTTTGTCCATGGGGTGAAGTGGCAGTCTCGTGGCCTACATTATAGGTGTTGGTGCTTCGTCATTGCAATTCCTCCCCGGCAGATGAAGAGAGAGAGGATCTAGGTGTTACATGTTCAGGTTTTGGGCTGGTCCACGTCTTGATCGAGGGACCCTGATTACACAACATTATATCAGCCAGAGTACACAAAACAATGCCCCCAGAAACTTCACACACCCCCAAAACCCATATATAATCTTAACACAGCTTTAGGGCTATCTAAATATAATACTTGACACACTTGGCAAGGTTATATGGCCAACAGGCCCTATTTGAAAATATTTAGTACAGTTACTTTTAATATTAATAAACTTTACCCATGTGGGTGAACATACTTCAATTTTGTTTAGCTAATATTTGGCTTGTTACACTTTTAATAAGATTTGTACATATTCTGAATTTTTGTTTGCCACGTGTTGAGATAGGTTATATCTGATTACATCAATTCTTTACTATTTAAATTAATATCTTTTGGCAATTACATACTTCTCAATTGGTGCCTCAGTAAGCTTTCTGATATGAATAAAGTTTTACTATAATCACTAGTAAAAGTTGTATGTAACTTACTCTGAATTACGCTTTGCACCGCCGCCACGAGGCAGCTTAAAAGGTATCTGCTTACATCCATGTCTGCACTATTTAAACAAATACTTTTTGCATTTATATGACTCTGACTTTTAGTGCCTTAGTTAGGACATGTGAATTAAATATAGTATTACTATGTTTTAAAAATATTACCTTTAAATTACGTATTGCACAATGACCATGAGGTGACTCAAAAAGGTTATCAGAAATTCACTTACTGTGGCCTATTAAACAAGTTTTTCTTTAGTAAAACTTTAAATACAATTTATAAAAATATTGGCGAGACTTACCGCAGTTCTATTTAGATCTTAGCCTGTCATAGGTGGAAGAATGGTGGAAGAAATTCCCATCTGCCAGAGAGAACAAAAATAAGCAGCCGATGACGCCGACAATTAATGCGAGACAAACTTTTTTTGATACCGTTTCCGGCCTTCTCGCTTGCCTACAGCGGCGGGCACTAGAGTGCAGCACCTATCAAGTGCTCGCTGTTAAAGGTAATTCCGGGAGCAGTATTGCTTATCTCCACTGCTAGGGTGCGGCACTAATCCAGCCGCTTTAAATACGGTACTGCATTTAACGTTTTCCTGACGTTAAACGGTGAATGCGCGCCAAATCTCCTAGACTCGGCACACCCTCACCCCAAAAGGGCAACATAGTTGCCCCAAGGCTAACTCACAGCCTCTTGGCTAGTCCTAGTACTACTTTCTTGGCTATCTTGGGAAATCTCAGAAACTTAACCGCTCTCGGGAGAACAGAGGCTCAGGGTGAAAACGAAGGAAGAGAAGAAGAAGAAGTGTAGTGTGTGAGGGTACTGCATGCTGACTTGATCAGGGTCAGCATACAGCGACAAGAGAAAGAAGGAGAAAAGACGAAAGGGTCTCATCAAGTACACTGTCTGAGTTCTGACCTCCCAAGGCCTCCCAACTCACCAACTGAGACCCAAACTTGATACCCACTCAGGACAACTTCTAGCCCCCCCTTCTCACAGGACTGGAAAATCTCAACGCCACTGCAACCATCCCCACGCGACCCTCTCCGCCAGGCCAACCCCACAGGACCGCCCCAACACGTCACACTCTCTGGTGACCACCACCTACTCCTACTGCTGCCACTCACATACGCATCCGAAGACCAAACAAGGTATCTATTACTTTGATATGTGAGTGCCCATAACACTACTGTCCACATCTGGACTGACCAGCCATATGCTGCAAAACAAGGCATCACAATCCTTGACATATGACTGTTTTAAAAAAAAAAACATCTCTACACTAGAGCGGACGGCCCCTATTAGCCGGACAGAGAAAACCGCATAGAGGGCACGCGAACATCAATCCCTTCATTTACTCTTCAATACTGCATAACTAGCAAGGGGGGTAACTTCAGCACGGCATCATCTAAGAACCCACACTTAATCCAAAAATAACCTACCAGGGAAACAACCGGGGAATGCGGCATGGCCCCGACCCTACAATAATCAACAAAACATAACGCCCACAAAACACCTAACACCTACAAAATAATGACAATAATGAAACAGGAAACAGAAAAAACTCGAGTACTAAACTCTTCCTTCGAGTAGACTGCGGACACTCATCGTCGAGCTTCGCGGTCGGCACACAAAACAAAACACAACACCTTAGAAAACAAATGACAATTAACACAGGAAAATCTTAAGTACTGTTTCTTCCATTAAGCAGACTGCGGGTCCCCCTACCGGTGCGAGGACCCAGTCCACTTACCTGAACTGCTCTCTCTCAACAACTCTACACAAATGGAACGCGACACACACACTAACACACAACACGACAAAAATCACCGACCATCGACAATTTTCAAAAATATTTCTAATATTTCTTCGGCTCCCGTATATCGGAGGAGACCGACTGCCGATCGGGCCATACCGCATAATTAATACACCTCCCCTATTATGGGCAAGGTAATACGCAAACCATCTCCACCTAGGCACAGATCTGCGATAAGTCGCGTTTCCAAAGGAATGTCCCCTTCTAAAATTTCTCACCACGTGGCAACCTACGGTTGAACGGTAGGTTCAACTATTCAAGGCGGGCAAGTACATATACATATATAACACAAAACCTTAAACCTAACAAAAATATATTCACTTTTAGATATAGGGCCATTCAAAGATTTTTCTAAGTTCCATTAGAACTCCCAGAATGTTTCCTGAATTTGCAAGCCCCGTCACACCCAAAGGACCCACGGGTTGACCCTAATCTCAACCACGCTGTGCTACCAAATGTAACCCCTCTTTAACTTAGACTGTTAAAAAAAAAGATTTTTTTTTTTTGAAAAGAGGGGCCACAAGTTAATTAGAACTAGACCAAAGCCTAGAGAAGCCAAAAATGCGCTGGATCCAGTGAGACGGGACTTGCAATGAAAACTCATAAATTTAACAATTAATAAAATCCCTTTTATTATTCTATCTCCTTTTTAAAAACAATATTAACAACAAAATCAATAAATATAACAGTCAGAATCTATTTTCCCCTTAAATAGTTAATTAAAATAATTTATACTCTTTAAACAATGTCACCTGAAAATTATTAACACATATAAAATTTATTTGCTATCTTCTCTTTAAAATGAATTAAAAATTAAAATCATTAATTTTCTTTAAGTAAAGTTTCCTGAAAATTATTAATAAATATAAAATTTATTTTCTATGTTCTCTTTAAAATGATCAATTGAAACTTAATGGAGATAATTTTTATAGACTTCTTGATAAGGTTAATTATAATAACTAATTCTCAAACAAAATTAATTAAAATTAAATAGAGACAAATCTACATACTCTTTATTAAAGTTAATTAAAATAAATTAACTCTCTTAGAAAAAATATTAATCAAAAATTAATTGAGACAGAATAAATTAATTGTCATCAAAATTAAATGGATATATAACCCTATGTTTCATCTTTTCTTTTATAAGAACCCTATATCTAACTCCCCCAAAAATACACCCAAATGTACAATACATATAGAACCCCACAAAATACACACACAAATATACAATACATCACATGTTCCACAATACAGGACAATTATTACATACATCTCTTGCTACGCCCTTTTCTTACCCCCATGAGGTAATTCATTAATTATTTTATGGAAATCCATGTTAGGATTACAATTCTTAATTTGCATAACACATTACATGTGTATTAGATTATACATATGCAACTCCAGTAGTCCCCAGGACATAATAAATTCAAAAATTTGGCCAAGTGCCTAATACTATTATATAATTCTGCCCCACTGGGCTCTTATACTGGGAGAAATAAAATTTAGAAAACAGTGAACACCCCCCCCCCCCAGTTATCATAATTAATTAATAGAATATATATATATAGAAATATTGTTAAGTTTTAAAAATAGAAATGTGTTATGAATCTTATAACCCTTTTAAAAGTAATTTTGGCCCAGAGACCGACATGTTCAGTGCATAATTCAACCTGTCTCAACAACATGTTTAACACTGCATGGACAGGCACCCATTCAGGATTAAACTTGTGAATCTACTTAACTACCACAGAAATTTCTATCCCTATATAAACCAAACTGAATTTAAAAATGAGAAAATATATATATAAAATGAACACTAAATTGAAACAGAGAAATTACAAATTGAATGAATGACTTAATAGCAGTAATGAAACCCTTATACTGAAAATAAGAAGGAATTGTACGTTTAACTGGTGAGCTGCCAAAGATGCATGTCAGCCTCTGAGCTCACAATTATACAAACAAATGAATAAAATTTATAAAAGATTTCCCTCCCAGTTCACGCACTATACTGTCCCGTTAATTGGGGATCCAATTAAAATATTTAAAACTTGAAAGTCATGTTGTTGACTGATTGAATTGGTTCACTGGCTCTTATTGAGTGCATCACTACGTGTAAAGAGTATAATGGGTTGAGATCACCTTATTTTTGTCCATGGGGTGAAGTGGCAGTCTCGTGGCCTACATTATAGGTGTTGGTGCTTCGTCATTGCAATTCCTCCCCGGCAGATGAAGAGAGAGAGGATCTAGGTGTTACATGTTCAGGTTTTGGGCTGGTCCACGTCTTGATCGAGGGACCCTGATTACACAACATTATATCAGCCAGAGTACACAAAACAATGCCCCCAGAAACTTCACACACCCCCAAAACCCATATATAATCTTAACACAGCTTTAGGGCTATCTAAATATAATACTTGACACACTTGGCAAGGTTATATGGCCAACAGGCCCTATTTGAAAATATTTAGTACAGTTACTTTTAATATTAATAAACTTTACCCATGTGGGTGAACATACTTCAATTTTGTTTAGCTAATATTTGGCTTGTTACACTTTTAATAAGATTTGTACATATTCTGAATTTTTGTTTGCCACGTGTTGAGATAGGTTATATCTGATTACATCAATTCTTTACTATTTAAATTAATATCTTTTGGCAATTACATACTTCTCAATTGGTGCCTCAGTAAGCTTTCTGATATGAATAAAGTTTTACTATAATCACTAGTAAAAGTTGTATGTAACTTACTCTGAATTACGCTTTGCACCGCCGCCACGAGGCAGCTTAAAAGGTATCTGCTTACATCCATGTCTGCACTATTTAAACAAATACTTTTTGCATTTATATGACTCTGACTTTTAGTGCCTTAGTTAGGACATGTGAATTAAATATAGTATTACTATGTTTTAAAAATATTACCTTTAAATTACGTATTGCACAATGACCATGAGGTGACTCAAAAAGGTTATCAGAAATTCACTTACTGTGGCCTTTTTAAACAAGTTTTTCTTTAGTAAAACTTTAAATACAATTTATAAAAATATTGGTGAGACTTACCGCAGTTCTATTTAGATCTTAGCCTGTCATAGGTGGAAGAATGGTGGAAGAAATTCCCATCTGCCGGAGAGAACGAAAATAAGCAGCCGATGACGCCGACAATTAATGCGAGACAAACTTTTTTTGATACCGTTTCCGGCCTTCTCGCTTGCCTACAGCGGCGGGCACTAGAGTGCAGCACCTATCAAGCGCTCGCTGTTAAAGGTAATTCCGGCAGCAGTATTGCTTATCTCCACTGCTAGGGTGAGGCACTAATCCAGCCGCTTTAAATACGGTACTGCATTTAACGTTTTCCTGACATTAAACGGTGAATGCGCGCCGAATCTCGTAGACTCTGCACAAATTGACGATCTCTTATCATTTGTATAATATTTAGTGTATGATGAACAAGTTGTAATTTCTGTAGAGAGTGTAATGTGGGAAGTATTGTGTGCGGACAACTAACCTGCAATACTCAGCTGACTGTGAACAACAGCGCTAGCTCGCGGACCGCTGTTGAATAACAAGAGAACGAGAAACAGATATAAGGAGTTACTCTCCTCTCTCAAAATGTGGACTAGGCTTGAATAATAACATTAGAATTACACACTATATCAACTGGTATTGAACGCTGTTATTACAGAAAGTACTAAATTAATACAGAATATTGAGATATTCTTAACATTTGATTAAGATCACCCTTTAGAAGATATTATTTCTTCACAAATAACGGAACATTGCGGTTCTTAAGAGAAACCAATTAACACTTATTAAATAATTTAAATCACAACAACACATATATTACTTGAAGAGTGAATCAGGGTTAATATAAATTGGCACTCAGTACAGTGGGGCTTTAGAAGATATTGATACGGGAGAAACCGTGTTAATATAAATAGACGCATCCCACGTAAAGCAAATTAACACGGGATATACAACCGTGTTAGTATAAATTGGCGCTCAACTTGTTAGGGCTTAAGTTCAGTAAAACGTTGATTCCATAACTATTACTTAATTTGAGCAGGCATTAGAGACAAAAAATGCATAATACCAGAGGTAGATCAAAGAAGAGAGCAGAAGACATGGAGAAGGAAGAAATTGGACAGGAACAAGAAATAGAAGTAGTCACAGATAGTGAAATGGAACAACAGACAGGTGATAAAGAAGAAACTGAAGTAATTATGGACACGGAAAAGGAAATAGTTGAAGAGGATGCCCAAGGAGACCAACCAGATAAATCCGCCCAAAAAGAAGACATGAGCATACAGGAGATGTTGAGAATAATATTGGAAAACTCAAAGAAAATAAATGAGGAAAATAAAGAACAATTTAGGAAACAGGAGGAAAAATTTAGTAATATAGAGGAAAATTTTAGGAAACAGGAGGAAAACTCAAAGAAACAGAAAGAAAAATTCGACAAAATAAATGAGGAAAATAAGGAAAATTTTAGGAAACAGGAGGAAACCTCAAAACTAATGAACGAGAAGTTCGATAAGAACAATGAAAGCTTAATCCAAATTAACGAAAGGTTTGACAGGAACGATGAGAGTATAAAACAAATGAAGGAGGAGATCAGACAAATAAATTAAGAGAATTTAAGGCAGATTAATGAAAGAATTGAGAATATCCATGTGACAATTAACCAAAAGGTGGACAAAAACAATGAAGAAAGGAAACAAGAAATAGCCAAAACAAATGAAAAATTAGAAAAAACCAACGAAACAGTGGTACAAGTACGTGAGGAAATACAAAATAAAATAAACATCGTAAAAATGAAAATAGAATGATGGTTAAAGGACTCCAACAGGAGACTGTAGAAAGATGCGAGCAGATTAAACAGGAGGTACATCAAATACGGGAGGAGAATAAGGAAGGAATAGCACAAGTACAGACTGACATTGGTGAACGAATGGAAAGAGTATATAATAACTTAAACAATGTCGAAAGCCAAGTAAGTACGAGTAAAGAGAAGATCGAGGAAATCCGTTGACGCAAGATACAACTACAAGAAGAAGTGGATTCATGGCGGGATAGAACATGCCAAAATACTATATCACCAACAACGATAACCGGGAGTTAATCAATTTTAGGAATTACAGACGTAACCCCATGGAGTTTCTGAAGAGGGTAGAAGAGATGATAGCAAGGAATAGAGAGACCCGGTGGAATGTTATCCGAGGAATGATCGATGAGATGTTTAAGGATACCCACGACAATTGGTGGACGGCAGTGCGTCCCAGCATTCAAGATATAACAGATTTCAAAAAACAGTTTAGGGAGAAGTATTGGTCGGAGTCGACCCAAAATATGGTAAGAAATAATTTAAGCAATGGTCGGTATGAGGCAAACGTAGGACAATCTCCCACATCATACTTTCTAGGC
Source organism: Magicicada septendecula (assembly GCA_034769895.1). NCBI lineage: Eukaryota > Metazoa > Arthropoda > Insecta > Hemiptera > Cicadidae > Magicicada > Magicicada septendecula. The sequence goes on from CM068373.1 coordinate 214,572,443, forward strand.
AAGGTGTGCATGGCCTGTAATCTGGAGCCCAGAATTCCCGAGGAGTGTTTGGTGATACAACTCTCATACCATTACGAGGAAGGGATAAAGAACGCCCGTATATATAGCCAGATTAAAACTATCCAAGCTATGGCTAACTTTTTAGAAAATTATGAGCATGAGGGACAGTATCAAAGGAACCGCATAATAAATACTAAATACAATAGATACAACGGCAGTTACCCCCAACAAAATCCAAACAGTAATAATAATCAGCAAACAAACCAAAATGGTAACCAGAACAGAACTCAAACTAACCACCCAAATAATAATCAAAGGAATAATAATTATCGGGGTAATAACCATTATAATTACCGCGATAATCGGCATAATTATGGAGACGGGGACAACTGACCCAACAACTACCGACACAATGTGAATTACATATACTCCCGACCTCAAGGTAATCAGAGACGGTACTATCCGAGGACACACACGAACCACAACTATTATAACCAGTCACAACGCGAGAACGACCATCAATACGGAGGAAATTATAGACCGATAGACAACAATCCTGGGGACAGACAGGAACCACTAATGAACCAACCACAAAACTCACCAGAAAACAGGGAGGATGAGGGAAGCCCTCATTTAAACTAACAGAGGCAGTGAGACTGAAGACCACCCATCACTGAACCAATCTCTTGAGGACCAACGACAAATAACCAGACGTACCACTGACCAGACTATAACAATCATCACCAACCATTATTTAAAAGATATCAGGGAGTACCTCTTAGAAGAGGAGGATACCCATGTACACAGTAACAATAATGAAATTATATATATAATCGCTAAGCTAAATGGAATACAGTCGACAGTTATGATAGATACGGGGTCCAACATCTCATTAATTGAGAGTACCGAACTGGAGAGAATCCAGCGAGAAAGTCAAATACCTATACCGACTTTACCTGTGAATAATATAATAATAATCGGAGCTACTGGACGACAAAATAAATCTGTTAAGAAGCAAGTATTGCTCGACCTCACAAATAATAATGTGACGATACCAATAGGATTCCTAGTCGCAACGGGGTTACCGTTCAACGTACTAATTGGATGCGACATATTACGACAAATGGCAGTAATAGACCTGAGTAGGGGAATAGTGTCCTTAACGTCCGAAGAAGGAGTGTGGACAGCGGAATTAGTGAACGCAAATAGAACCGTGCCAATCAATGACAAATGTCATGTCATGAAGAGCTATTTTTGTAAAAATAATAAACTGCCAGAAGTGATCAAATATGAGGACGACGATCAAGAACTATGGCATAATAAGTTGGAAGAAATACGAGAGTTCCAAAGGGAAAAAACAGGTCAACAGATAAGTGAGGTACAGGCTGAAAAATTAATTGAAATATACAATATCTATAAACATCTTTTCCAATGCTCCCGGTAAAGTTAAGGGTTACCAATGTGAAATCAATTTCAAAGAACCAGTAGACTTTCGTAGAAAATCCTACCCGATAGCTTATTCAATCAAAAACGAAGTTCGAGAGGAGATAAATCGTATGATAAAAGATGACATCATAGAATATAGTCGATCACCATATACCAGCCCCATAGTGGCGATCCCTAAAAAGAATGGGAAAGTAAGAATTTGCCTGGACGCTAGGGAGATAAACAAAATGATTATAAATGATAGAACGTCCCCTGGCGAGATTGAAGAAATTCTGAAAAAATTTCATGGTACCAAATACATTAATACCTGGGATACTGTATGCGGATACTGGCAGGTGGAGTTGCACCCAAATAGTAGGAAATGTATGGCATTCCTTTTCGACGGAAGGAACTACCAGTTTAAAAGGTTACCTTTCGGATTGATTAATTCTGTTGCAATATTCGTAAAATGTATGGACCAGATATTGGGACAAGAAACTCTGCAATTCACCACAGTATACGTAGACGATTTACTGATAACCTCTTCTAATTGGGATGAACACTGCACAAGGGTGGAAAAAGTACTGAGAAAGCTGTCAGAGAATAATGTAACACTTAAACTAAACAAATCAAAATTTATTGCTAACAAAGTAAAGTTTTTAGGTTTTAATTTAACAGAGATGGGTATATCACCATCACAAGAGAAAGTAGAAGCAATTCAACAGTTCCCTACTCCAAAAAACAGAAAACAGTTACAATCTTTCCTCGGAATTTGTAACTATTATCGCAAGTTCCAAGATAATTATTCAGAAATAACTGCTAAATTCCAAAAACAGCTATCCTCTAAAGACAAATGGGCATGGGGACCGGAACAAGATAAAGTTCTACAACTTATAAAAGAGAAATTTGTAGAGACAGTTATGCTGCACCACCCGGACTTTAATAAACCCTTCTATCTAAATTGTGATGCAAGCAATGTAAGCTTAGGAGCCACTTTGTATCAGGAAAATGAAGAAGGACATCACATGGTTGTTAGCTTCGCCAGCAGGGTGCCATTTGATTTTAAGAATCTTTAAGAAAGCGAGCAAATTATAGTATGAGAAACAAACTATTGAAGATGTAAACAAACTATCATAAGTCTTCACATAAAAAATGATACATACATATGCACGCACACACTCACATCACCAACACGTTCACCCAAATATTTAATTGTTTCGTTATGTTTGATGTTTCTATTGTATTTCATACACAGGTCGTGAAGATGACAATAAATATTGTCGAAATGTTGACGCAAAATAACTAAAAGTTGTATTATTGACCGATCCTCACTAACCATCCACTAAAACATTCACTGATTGATGGTCACTAAAAAATTTAAGGATTTAATATCATTAAAAGTAGAAAAGATTTGGAAACCATCACAAATGAAATTAAACAACACCAAAAACTGGATCCCAAATTAATGAACATCCGCCAGAGAGTGCAAAGTGCAGACGAAATCCTTACAAAATATTATTGTGTACATGATGATAGGTTATTTATTAAAGTTGCCCCTAATCAAGAAAGCTGGAAGTTAGTAATTCCACCAGCTGTGGAAAATAAATTAATATTAGATTATCATATAAGATATGGACACATGGGAGCCATAAAAATAGTTAAAGCCCTGGAAGAACAAGTATACATTAAGAATATTAACCGAAAGGTACAAAAATCCATTCAAACCTGTCACATTTGCCAAATGGTTATATGTAACAACGAGAAGAAGGAGGGGGTAATGATTCCCATTACATCCAACCATAAGCTGGAAAAAGTATTCCTGGACATCTGTGGACCGTTCCCACGTAGTGGAGGGAGACATAGATACAAATTTATTATTATTATTTTCGACCACTTCACCAAGTACACTAAACTCTACGCTATCAGCAGAGCCACTACCAAGAAAATACTGGAGATAGTCATTGGACATTACATACCAGAGATTGGTAAACCTACATCCATTATCACAGAGCATGGTACACAGTTTAAGGGAAGTAAATGGAGGGATAGTCTTCTAAGACATGGAATTAAAACATATAAGACATCAGTCTACCACCCCAGCAGCAATCCGGCGGAGAGAGTGGTGAGGGAGGTTGCCAGAATACTCCGAACTTACTGTCATGATCAACAGAGGAGATGGCATGAATACTTGTTACCTACCGAAGAATTTCTCAATATATCATACCATCAGTCCATAGAAAATACATCTTATACGGTGATGTTTGAAAAACCTCCACCTAGAGAAATCCAGGATATCATAAATTTTCCAAATAACCCAGATTATCAGTTCGAAAGTATCAAATTCTATAACAGAGTAATGGAGAAAGCAGAACAACAGAAAATGAAGTATACAAAGAACCACCCAAAACCAATAAAACCAGGTCAGTGAAAAGATATTAATAAGGAACAGAGAGTTACCCAGTACTCTAGAGGGAATAACGAAAAAATTATTATTATTGTATACAGGACCCTATGTGATAACAAAAAATAATGACAATAATACTTACGAAATAATGAACCCTATCACAAAAAAGATTAAGGGAACATATAATCAGGAATCTATTAAAAAGTATCATGACGAAATACCATCACCAATCATCAATGACTAACAAGACGGATGAGAATAAATGTAAAACCCCCAAAATTCTGAAATAAGTAAGAACGTCTTACTATGTGTTTCCGAAGAAATTATTTTGAATATATTTAAGATAAACCCCAAAAATTCAAAAACTATGTAAGGACAACTTACTCAAGATACTTAGAAACAATGTGATTTAAGATAAAAGACAAAACGCCAAGAGAATTGAAGAACAGATTACATAATTATTTATAAACAAGATGATATAAAATGAAATAAGAAAAAAAATATTATAAAACAGGTTAATTACCTACCATCACGCTTTTTGAAATCCGAAAACAGGATTACTCGAGTTTCGACACATTAAGTGTCATCTTCAGATCCTCGATGAATATAAGTTAAAAATACATTTGTTGATGTATGCACATCCCGTCAGATAATAAAAACAACACAAACATAACAACAAAAATACTTAAATAATTTAACACATATTAAAACCGAGACAAAACAGAACGAAAACACGATACACGCGGCCGACGTGGACCTGCACAGGAACACGTTATGCCGATAAAATCAATCGATACCGATTTGACCTTTGATAAATTTTATCGATCTGACACAGCTAGTATCTCGTTCGATATCGTTCACTCTGTTAAATAGAATATTATTTTTATGGATCGATTTTTCATTTAAGATGCGATCGTAATTAGCTTTAGTGGCCTTATATATTTCAAACCTTTCAAGAGTGTCCAGTTTAAGAGATTTCCTGCATTTATGTAATATATCCAAATTCTCACTAATACTTTTTATGTTATGATCTTGTGAACTTAAATGTTCAGCAAATGTGGATCTTCCTATATTTGATTTAGAGCTTGGGAGGTGTTCTTTATAACGCAATTTGAACGAACGACCCGTTTGTCCTATGTAGAAATTTGAACAATCCGAACAATTAAGCCTGTGTACACCTGTACCATCGTATTCATCGAAAGACTTAATTTGATTTTTAAACTTAAGTTTGTTCTCGAGTTTATTATTTGCTTTTGAAGCCAATACTATATTTTGTTTTTTCAATTGGTTTTTTAAAGTGTAATGTAACATTTCGCCATACTCTATTGCGATATATTTTACTTTTTCTTTAGGCATGTCAATATTTATTAGTCTATTTTGTTTCTTATTTATTATTTTATCTATTATGTTACATTTATAACCATTGGCTATTGCTATGTGTTTAATAATTTCGACTTCATTTTTATAGTCTTCTGTGGAGAGGGGCAATGATAACAATCTATGTACCATACTATTAAAAAATGCCATTTTGTGTGAATAAGGGTGGTAAGACGAGGCATGAATAGCATGATCAGTGGTTGTCGGTTTCCTGTAAATATTATAGTTAATTTTATTATCAATTTTTGTTAAAGACAAATCTAAGAAATTTATTTTATTATTCTTTTCTGTTTCTAATGTAAATTGCAAATTTTTTGTTATGCTATTCAAATACTTATTAAGCGTCTCTAATTGTCTGCAATTACCATTGTAAAAAAAATATAAAAACAATTAATGGTAATGTGCTCAGACAAGAAGGTAAAATAAGAAGAACGATGGATAATTTAATGACTATAAGTACAATGAAACTAAAGAATGATAATAATTAATGCAAATACAATTTAGAATTTCTTGGAATTGAAAATGATAAAGGAAGAAATAGTACGGAGGACATCTGTCACAAGAAGGAAGGTCAAAGGTATTTACAAAAAATGACTGTCAATAATGTTATCTGAAAATAGATACTGAAAATAAGAAGGAATCAAGAAGAAAAAGAAATATATATAATTAAATGTAAAACGCAACAGCGTAAAGAATCCCAAAGATGTTTATTATTAGTCAAATAAAGAGACTATTATGGTATTATTTTATTTTTGATAACTGTCTGTAGATGAATTCCAGCAGTATTATATTTAAGTGTAGTATGGCCAGCAGAGTATGTAGCCATAAGTGCCGCTCTGGACTGCCCCAGCTCACGTATTAGTGAATGTTAGGGAAATTGAATATTTATGGGATAATAAAACAGCTGAGAAGATTGACATCAGATGCCAACAATATGAAGGAAGAAAACAGAAGGAAGATAGCGGACAGAAGCTCAATTGAGAAACACATTTATAGAAGTAAATAGAAAAATGAGAGTATTAAAAGTAGTTTTTACTGATTATTGTGACCAATCATTGTCAAGTAATGTTTGAAAAAACAAGCAAGAGAATTAATATCATTAATGAATTTTCATCCAATAGAGAGAACTGAGTATTAATCAAAGATGTTACATTCGGAAATCAAATTAATTACCATTAACCAAAAGGGTACTACGAAAGAAAAAAAAAAAATCTTTTTCTACGAATTACCATTAAAACTCTACAATGAATAAAAGGAAAATATTCCAAGGCATGAAAAAATATAAGTTTATTTTGACCCAAATCATATTCAGGTAAACTAAACTTCTTTTGGAGGGGAAGCATATGTAACGTAACAAAAATATGGTCCCCTACGTTACATAAAAAGTTTATAATTTTCAAACTAAAAATAAAAATAATAAATGTCCGTAATAATAAAAGGTCAGAAACATAACCCATTATTAAATAAATGAATAATCCCATAATAAGAATACAAGGTAACAAGGAGAAATTAAGAAAGTTTATAAATACAACCTTAAGTGTTCAGTGAAAAGGGTAAATTATAAACATTGATAAGAAATGTAAAACCTAACTTAGACAGTTTTGGAATGACTGATGAATTAACTGAGAGGAGAATAATTGATTAGTGCATGATTTATTTTATAAAAAGGTACATGTTATTATGTTTTATCATGTTGTGTTATTATCATGATATTTATGTTGTTTTTTGTGTGTAGCAAGTGAAGTAATTGTTTTAAGAGAATATCAATTAACTGATGTTAATTTCATTTTTATATTATCAAATATATCACTATAGAACTGGTGTTAGACTTTATAAAGTTAAATGTTTTATATACATGTACTTATTTAGTATGCAGATTATAATTGTAAACTTGGCCAGAAAGGCAATAATTGTTAATGAGATACAAAAGGGTTTATTGTAATTACATCATAAACAAATGAAGGATTCTATAATGATGTAGGTAATAATAAATTAAAATAAGAATGAGATAAAAATGTAATGATAGGCCACAAACCAGTAACATTGTATAGTAAGTCAGGTCAGAAAAGTTAGGTAACAGAATTTGTAAAAAATACTAAATAGAATATAATGAGTTAGGAGAAATCAGTAATAATTACTGATAGCAGATAAGTAAATTCAATTTAAATAAAATCTCAAAATGTAATAGTGCAATGATACCGAAAGGTAATATTTTGTAACAGGAAAATAATACTTGTTAGAGTAAGTAGATTAAGAGGAAACGACAGCAAAATGTATATAATTTAGTAACAAACAACATGTAAAGGTATAATATGATATAATGTAAATTTAGTAAGGGAGTATTTTAATAAGTGCAAGAACATTGTATGATTATGGTTATAGGATTATAAATATTATCCAATAAGAGAAGACAGACTGGTTGTCAAGGACGACAAAATGGAATAAAATTTGTTGATTTGATTATTGAATTGTTATCCATGAACGAGGACAGTTTAGTTTTGATGAACTTAGAAAAAACGATAAAATTAAATAAAATAAATTAATGAGTGAACAATATTAAGTAATAAATAACCATAGGAAGGTTCACTGACTTTTAACGGTCACATATAACCGAGTACTAATAAGCCTATAAATCAAAATTGACGAAAATCTAAGGGAAGAACTCTATCAATAAAACTCAGTGTAATGAGTAATCCTTAAACTTAATTAATAAACCAATGAAGAGAAATAACTACCTGAATAGAATAAAATAATCCAGTATTCTAAAGAACGAAAGCAGAATTCAAAATTGTACTCGAACCTCACTTTCCACGATTCGATAGAGAAAGCATATTTTGACCCAAAAGACATTGAAACCCGTAACCACAAGAATTGGACATTGGTGAACAGTAAGGAGCGGCATTTCTGCATCATCCCAGGACCAAGACATCAACCTTTATTTCGAACTTGGAGTGAAGACTGGCGAGGATTTATTCATCTGTATCCTGTTGTTGATCAAACACATCGAACGAGGTTAGCTGTGCACTGCCATCACAAGTAATGATGCCGTCGGACGGTAAACTCAACTTATTTTAAATAATAATTAATAAGAAATTAGTAATAGATTGTAATACCTTGTAATCCTATTTATGCATTTTCTGACCTTACTAATAGTTTAAAGAACCTTCACACCCTGTGTTTAAAGAAAACAATAATAATTAAAAATAATATATAACCTTGATTTCGATAATTAATCGATTAATTCCAGTACGATCGATTTTTGTATCCTCGTAAAGGAAGAACTTTGTTGTCAAGAAAAAATAAATAAAAAATAAAGAATCATTTTTGAAATTGACGATCTCTTATCATTTGTATAATATTTAGTGTATGATGAACAAGTTGTAATTTCTGTAGAGAGTGTAACGTGGGAAGTATTGTGCGCGGACAACTAACCTACAATACTCAGCTGACTGTGAACAACAGCGCTAGCTCGCGGACCGCTGTTGAATAACAAGAGAACGAGAAACAGATATAAGGAGTTACTCTCCTCTCTCAAAACGCGGACTAGGCTTGAATAATAACATTAGAATTACACACTATATCAACTGGTATTGAACGCTGTTATTACAGAAAGTACTAAATTAATACAGAATATTGAGATATTCTTAACATTTGATTAAGATCACCCTTTAGAAGATATTATTTCTTCACAAATAACCGAACATTGCGGTTCTTAAGAGAAACCAATTAACACTTATTAAATAATTTAAATCACAACAACACATATATTACTTGAAGAGTGAATCAGGGTTAATATAAATTGGCACTCAGTACAGTGGGGCTTTAGAAGATATTGATACGGGAGAAACCGTGTTAATATAAATAGACGCATCCCACGTAAAGCAGATTAACACGGGATATACAACCGTGTTAGTATAATATATATATATATATATATATATAACTACTCAACCTTCCTCTCAGACCCAGAAAAATATGTGAACTCTTAAATCCTATTGCAAATCCTGCCACCTTCAGGTCAGCACACAGATGTTAACCACGCTCTGCTACCATTTGTGATGGCCCACTTAGGCCGTGCCGTAAAATTTAAAAACTAGACCGCTTGGCCTAGATGGAGCGAAAATGTGCTGGAGTCCAGAGTGACAGGACTCGCAATAAAACACTCATGTAACCAGAAACAATTTTTATTAGTGTTATTTTAATTACAGCCTTCAAAAGATTGAATTCTAGTTATACATTACAAATTTAAATTATGTGAAAAGTTTTAGTACAATGTCATTGAAAAGAAAACTGGGCTTCTGGAGCCCTTAAGACCATGTCTTTACATTGATACAGAATGTCAGTTAGACTTGATCTAAAACTGGTGGAGTTGTTGTTCACTGGCTTAGTAATTGGAATGCTCCCACCTGTACTTTGAAGAACTGACATGGTACTCTGTAGAGCAGTCTGCGATTAGTGTTGGTGGTGGTGTTCGAAGAGTGCAGAAATTCCAGTTAGTCCATTCTGTGCAGCTGTGTGTTGGGGTCCTGTAGGCATAAAATTGCCGAACCTGACGGCTTCAGGGAGCTTTGCGCTACCCTGCTCTGCAGAGGGTGACGGATGTCAGTGTCACCATTTTCGCATTCACCTTTCTCCCGGCTGGGCAGGGACCCTGAAACGCCTTTATTAAATCACGAAGTCATGTTAAGATACAAGTAGTTACGTATGGATTATGAACTCCCCTGGACCATCAGATCAGCACACCTCGGAAGTTGGAGACGAAATGAGACAGAACCACTCATTCTGCAGACCCACCATGGTACAAAAATTATAGCAGGTGCGGATTGCAAAATCTAACCTTCGGCTTGCTGTTTTCATGACGCGTGCACAGCTGACAGTTGACTGGCTTACTAGATCACATTGCTGTTCACGGTCGCGGCTTACTGATCAAGTCAGCTTTGCCAGCCAGCGGCTGCGCTCTTTGGCGGCACGGCGTTCAAATCACACCAGGAAAATTCAAACCCCGGCACAGCATTACAGTGACACATAATTTTTCATTTCATGTAGTCTTTACTATTACAGATTTCGTTCCCTTTTGGTCCACCGTAAAGTTAGAGGTCATGTCAAAAAATATGTGTGTTTCATCGGCATTTCCCATGTGTTCAAGTGAGTAATTATGCTTCTTGCATAAATTAATGATAAACTGCTGATACTGAAGGAGTTTTTCTTTGTAGTCACTCGGTAGATTTTGCACGAGTGATGTACGTCTTCTAAGCACAAATCCATTTCACCACATCATTCGTCTTATCCACCCGAAGCTGGCTTTGAAACTGGAGACTTTTAATTCTTCTGCGATTTCTAAAGCTTTTAATTTTAAAACATATCTACTGACAGGAAGTCCTTGCCTTCTTAAAAGCCGTACATATTCACAGACGCTGGACTGCTACAAAACGCCCAACTTGAGGTCCTGTGAATGCTCGTCATGCAGTATTTGCATTTAAAAGCCGTTCCTTCTGTTTTCTCCATCATCAAATACAGGATTCATCAATATTGAATTTTCTTGCGGCTTTGAATGAAAACGCCGAATGAAAACAAGGTACAGATAAGCGATGTTGTCACTGTTACAACAGAAAACCACACTGGCAATTTACCCGGTGTTTAGAAACATGTTACTCACATCCCCTCTACTCATCATTTGTTTTTCAGCCTACAGAAGGGCATGAGCAAGCCCATGTGCGCATGTACATATACTTTTTCTTCCTATTCTTTGTTCAGTTTGCTGTTAAAATGTATGGTTGCAGTCATAAATCACAATGGCAGAGTGAACAACAGCCAGGCAAACAGCTGTTGCTTAGGCAGTAAACAACTCATAGATACCAAAAGCGTTTGTCCCGCCAGAATTCAGGTATAACTTAGAATTTCATTAGCACGCGAATGCAAGCCGCAGGCCAAATTAGCGACCATGTTTTTAGGTGAAAAAGTGCGTCTTTGTTCTCGGAACAGTACGGTAATTTATAAAACATTGAACTTTCAAGAAGGACACTTTACACAAGTAAATATTTGCTGCCTAACCATAAATTACATATTAACCATGTATGTGACACCTGAATATATTCTGTAACATTTTTTTTATACTGTTTCTGGTTATACCATAATTCTTGAATGTGACCATTCACCAGTAATAAGTTTGAAATACTAACATATCTGTAGTACCAGCCATGTTACTATATTTTTATTTTGTAGCGCTGTCCTACAGTCACGAACAGAAGAAAGTGTCCAAATATTGATTGGTCATGAGTATATGCACATTTTTATGGTGAAAAATAGTGTACGTTTTTTATAGTGGTACTTAAAAATAAACATTTTATATTTTATTTCAGAATGACTACAGCAGCATTTGAAAGCCTAAGACTGATTTTAGTTGTAGTAGCTGTGATCCAGAGGTTAGCTCTTATGCCAGTTTACTTACAAGCTTATCTGAACATGGCATACCACAGACTTCAGGAACAGAAGAAGGAAGCTGGCAGAATAACAAATATTGAACTGCAGAAGAAGGTGAGTGGTATTAAAGGCCACCTTCTTTTACTTTTAGTTGTAAGAGATGTGGGGTGGTTTCAGTCGATACTGTTAACACTGGACCACTGTAACATACTGCGAACTAGAATTCTGAAATATTATATTGCTGCGTTGAGCTGGAAAATAACTAAAATGCGTATGGGACTCTTGGCACATGGCACTTCAGAGAAGCTGTTCCAGATGCAGCAGAATTATGTAAGACTGTAGATAGTTCGAGATGCATCTTCCACACATCTCAATTATTATACCAGCATCCAGACCCGCTGTGTCACTAAAATGCAAGGCAATAGAAGTATAAATACTGGCTTTTCAAGCAGCTGCTTTCGGATCAGTTAGACCTGGCAGTACTACAAGTGCAAATCAAAATGATTGTTTCAGTTTAGTGGGAAATGATTATTGTGTTAATTAGTGCAAAACTGTAGTAAAGTCATATTGTTGAGTGTTGGACAAATTTAACTTGAATTATTGTATAAGAATTCCTTTATTGATTTCTAACAGTTGTTTGTGTCCAGGGCTTGATTTCAGGGGAAATGCAGCGTTCCAGAACCTTTTTGATGCAAAAATAAATTACTGAAAAAAAAAATATATGAAAAGAAAACTCTAATTATTAAAAACATTTACTACTACTTTTTAAATTGTGCCCTCATCAGCCCCACTATAAAACTAAACAAAAAATTCTCTTTTAAGTATAACATATTTTAAAACATTTCAAGAAGTTTAACATTCATGTTCGTGTTGGTATCCAAGTCACTTTTGTAATTATAGTAAAATATTACCTTATATTCGGTCCGCCATGTGACTTCTCAATTTGGTTTACGTCAAAAGTTACACGTTACGCGTTTCGAGGCGTATGCCTCATCATCAGACGTTAAATTTAAAAAACTTTGAAACACACACATCACACAAGAAACGTGTTTGTCAAAAATAAAATTGCAGATTATTGGCATATTATATGCACTTGTTGGTGGGTGCGCACCCGTTCAGGTACTGTCTGCTACTGATCGGATATTGTTGAGCAGTCCCAAGGCGGTATCATACAGACGGTTAGATTCAAAGTTCAATTATTCATTCAAAACAAACTCGCGACTGCTATCATTACTGTATGCATTATAATTTTCAAGCTCTTCCAAGGCATTCATAAATCGGCCCTTGTTGCATATGTGCAATGGCATCAGATTAGACTTAAAGTCTGTATAGTTGTGATTATGTAGGGTCAGATGTCGAGTATAATTAGATTTTATATAATTGTAATTATATGTCTTTTTTGGTATGTGTTCCCGGAAGCGTTTATAAAAACTTCTTCCGGTCTGACCGATATAGAAACTGTTGCAATCATTACAGACCAGTTTATAAATACCTGTTTTTTCTTCTATGGATAAGGGCATTTTAGGTTTAAGTATATTTATCAACTTATTATTGGTTCCGAATGACATAGTAAAACCAATATTGTTCATCACTGAAGACAACATTTTTGGCATAACATACGTGTATTTCGCAGATATAAACTGTTTCTGTGTTTCATTATGTGAACGGGGCTTAAGTTGAATGTTAATATGTTTCTTTAATAATTTATCAATGATGGAGCTACTGTAACCATTGGAAACTGCGATAAATCTTATAGTATTTAGCTCAACCTGAAAATCATTATTGTCAAGGGGGACTGTCAGCAATCTGTGGATTAAACTATTATATGCTGCCATTTTTTGTGAATATGGGTGGTGGGAGTCTGCATGTATTGTATGGCTAGTGGCAGTAGGCTTCCTATAAATATTGAATTTTAATGTGTCCATTCGTCTAGTGAGGGTCAGGTCTAAAAAGTTGATTGTGTTATCATGCTCAGTCTCTAAAGTAAATTGAATATTCTTGTTGATTCCATTTAAAAAGTTTTGAAGGAGTCAACTTGTCTCAGAGTACCATCAAAATTAATGAACGTGTCGTCTACATAACGTGAATAACATTGTATCTTATTTGTGTATATGTTATTATTTAGTAGATGAGTATTTTGATAGAAATTTAAGTATACATCGGCCAATAGGCCTGAGTGGGGTGAGCCCATAGCTAGACCATCATTTTGGCTATAGAATAAACCATTAAATGTAAAATAGTTTTGCATTAAAAAGACTTTAAGCAAGTCGATCAGCTCATCTATCATCTGATGGAAGCATTATTATGTAAATTGTCCTTCAATAACTGTAAAGTTTCATCGGTTGGAATATTCGTATATAAATCTACTATATCAAATGAGACCAATTTATAATTAGGTTTTAATTTAACGGTTTTGATCTTATTAATGAAATCAATATTATTTGTTATGCTATGATTATTTCTTAACTGTAAATTGTCTTTAATTAATCGTGCAAGAATTTTTACCGTTTTGAAACCGGGGGCTGTAGTAAAGTTAACCAGCGGTCTTATGGGTGTGTGTGGTTTGTGGATTTTAGGCAGTCCCGTAAAAATCGGAACCTTCGCGTTAATTGTCTTCAAATAGCGTTGTTGTATTTTCATTGAACAAACTCGTACATTTGTTACTATAATGGTTAAGGTTTTTGATATATTTATCGGTAGGATCAGAGTTTAACAGTCTAATATTATGGGTAAAAATAAAGTCGTGAACTTTGGCATTGTATAAATCAGTATCCATGATTACTAATATATTCCCCTTATCTGCTTTAATAATACTAGCTTTGTTGTTAGTTAATTTTGTTTTGATGTGCCTCAAGGTTTTGTATTCTCGGGAGAATTGTGGATGTATAAATAAATTATGTGGCTGGTTATCGTTAGATCTGATAGTCTAGTGAATTTATTGTTTATTAATATGCGTGCTTCGTTTTTTAAAAGAGGGTTCGGGATAGTCTAGATTGCTGCCTCTGCCTCAACGAGCTCATAAATATGTTTGTTTTTGCCGGTTGGTGGGAGATTATAATTAAGTCCTTTATTTAGGAGCACCATTTCATTATCGTTGATGTTTATTTTAGTTAAATTCATTATTCTAGGATGGAATGTATGTTTGCAAACGATGTCAGTCTCTAGGCGGTGTTTATGTTCTAATGTACGAAGTTTACGTAGTTGATTGAGGCGTGTGCGGCATGAAACATTAGTTGTGTATCTAAATGTGTAATCAAAAACATTGTTGATAATGCTTGGATGAATGCTGTTGAGGATATGTAAATGTAATTTAAATAAACGAGTGTTAAGAATAGATTTTTTGATATATCATGCCTTAATTTCTTCTCTAATATACATCCGTTCGGCATATTGTTTGGTAGTATTTGCGGCCGTGGAATAGCTATTAATCTTCAGAATAGCATATTTTGGTATTATGTTCTTCAGTAAACAGATTTTGTTAAATTTAATATGCAAATTCATTTTTAGCAATTGTATTTTAGTGTTTTGAAATGTAAATCCATTTTTGCCTGGCCGGGCTCTAGTTTAACATTGATGTTTTTGTTGGTATCCAAGTCACTTTTATAATTATAGTAAATTATTACCTTATATTCGGTCTGCCGTGTGACTTCTCAATTTGGTTTACGTCAAAAGTTAAACATTACGCGTTTCGAGGCGTATGCCTCATCATCAGACGTTAAATTTAAAAACTTTGAAACACACATCACACAAGAAACGTGTTTGTCAAAAATAAAATTGCAGATTATTGGCATATTATGTGCACTTGTTGTTGGGTGCGCACCCATTCAGGTACTGTCTGCTACTGATCGGATATTGTTGAGCAGTCCCAAGGCGGTATCATACAGGCGGTTAGATTCAAAGTTCAATTGTTCATTCAAAACAAACTCGCGACTGCTATCATTACTGTATGCATTATAAATTTCAAGCTCTTCCAAGGCATTCATAAATCAGCCCTTGTTGCATATGTGCAATGGCATCAGATTAGACTTAAAGTCTGTATAGTTGTGATTATGTAGGGTCAGATGTCGAGTGTAATTAGATTTTATATAATTGTAATTATATGTCTTTTTTGGTATGTGTTCCCGGAAGCGTTTATAAAAACTTCTTCCGGTCTGACCGATATAGAAACTGTTGCAATCATTACAGACCAGTTTATAAATACCTGTTTTTCTTCTATGGATAAGGGCATTTTAGGTCTAAGTATATTTATCAACTTATTATTGGTTCCGAATGACATAGTAAAACCAATATTGTTCATCACTGAAGACAAAATTTTTGGCATAACATACGTGTATTTCGCAGATATAAACTTTTTCTGTGTTTCATTATGTGAACGGGGCTTAAGTTGAATGTTAAAATGTTTCTTTAATAATTTATCAATGATGGAGCTACTGTAACCATTGGAAACTGCGATAAATCTTATAGTATTTAGCTCAACCTGAAAATCATTATTGTCAAGGGGGACTGTCAGCAATCTGTGGATTAAACTATTATATGCTGCCATTTTTTGTGAATATGGGTGGTGGGAGTCTGCATGTATTGTATGGCTAGTGGCAGTAGGCTTCCTATAAATATTGAATTTTAATGTGTCCATTCGTCTAGTGAGGGTCAGGTCTAAAAATTTGATTGTGTTATCATGCTCAGTCTCTAGGCGGTGTTTATGTTCTAATGTACGAAGTTTACGTAGTTGATTGAGCCGTGTGCGGCATGAAACATTAGCTGTGTATCTAAATATGTATTCAAAAACATTGTTGATAAGGCATTATGTATCAAAAACTCTATTCTTAACACACGTCTATTTAAATTACATTTACATATCCTCAACAGCATTCATCCAAGCATTATCAACAATGTTTTTGACTACATATTTAGATACACAGCTAATGTTTCATGCCGCACATGCCTCAATCAACTACGTAAACTTCGTACATTAGAACATAAACACCGCCTAGAGACTGACATCGTTTTCTAACATACATTCCATCCTAGAATAAAGAATTTAACTAAAATAAACTTCAACGATAATGAAATGGTGCTCCTAAATAAAGGACTTAATTATAATCTCCCACCAACTGGGAAAAACAAACATATTTATGAGCTCGTTGAGGCAGAGGCGGCAATCAAGACTATCCCGAACCCTCTTTTACAAAACGAAGCACGCATATAACAATAAATTCACTAGAACTAGCAGATCTAACGATAACCAGCCACATAATTTATTTATACATCCACGATTCTCCCAAGAATACAAAACCTTGAGTCACATCAAAACAAAATTAACTAACAACAAAGCTAGTATTATTAAAGCAGATAAGGGGAATACATTAGTAATCATGGATACTGATTTATACAATGCCAAAGTTCACGACTTTATTTCTAACCATAATATTAGACTGTTAAACTCTGATCCTACCGATAAATATATCAAAAACCTTAACCATTATATTAACAAATGTACGAGTTTGTTCAATGAAAATACAACAACGCTATTTGAAGCCAATTAACAGGGAGGTTCTGATTTTTACGGGACTGCCTAAAATCCACAAACCACACACACCCATAAGACCGCTGGTTAACTTTACTACAGCCCCCGGTTTCAAAACGGTAAAAATTCTTGCACGATTAATTAAAGACAATTTACAGTTAAGAAATAATCATAGCATAACAAATAATATTGATTTCATTAATAAGATCAAAACCGTTAAATTAAAACCTAATTATAAATTGGTCTCATTTGATATAGTAGATTTATATACAAATATTCCAACCGATGAAACTTTACAGTTATAGAAGGACAATTTACATAATAATACTTCCATGAGTGCACAGATGATAGATGAGCTGATCGACTTGCTTAAAGTCATTTTAATGCAAAACTATTTTACATTTAATGGTTTATTCTATAGCCAAGATGATGATCTAGCTATGGGCTCACCCCTCTCATGCCTATTGGCCGATGTATACTTAAATTTCTATCAAAATACTCATCTACTAAATAATAACATATACACAAATAAGATAAAATTTTATTCACGTTATGTAGACGACACGTTCATTATTTTTGACGGTACTCTGAGACAAGATGACTCCTTCAAAAATTTTTTAAATGGAATCAACAAGAATATTCAGTTTACCTTAGAGACTGAGCATGATAACACAATCAACTTTTTAGACCTGACCCTCACTAGACGAATGGACACATTAAAATTCAATATTTATAGGAAGCCTACTGCCACTAGCCATACAATACATGCAGACTCCCACTACCCATATTCACAAAAAATGGCAGCATATAATAATTTAATCCACAGATTGCTGACAGTTACCCTTGACAATAATGATTTTCAGGTTGAGCTAAATACTATAAGATTTATCGCAGTTTCCAATGGTTACAGTAGCTCCATCATTGATAAATTATTAAAGAAACATATTAACATTCATTAAGCCCCGTTCACATAATGAAACACAGGAAAAGTTTATATCTGCGAAATACACGTATGTTATGCCAAAAATGTTGTCTTCAGTGATAAACAATATTGGTTTTACTATGTCATTCAGAACCAATAATAAGTTGATAAATATACTTAGACCTAAAATGCCCTTACC
Organism: Magicicada septendecula; assembly: GCA_034769895.1. Classification (NCBI taxonomy): domain Eukaryota; kingdom Metazoa; phylum Arthropoda; class Insecta; order Hemiptera; family Cicadidae; genus Magicicada; species Magicicada septendecula. Next base: position 214,590,714 of record CM068373.1, read on the forward strand.
CGTAGAAGAAAAAGACAGGTATTTATAAACTGGTCTGTAATGATTGCAACAGTTTCTATATCGGTCAGACCGGAAGAGGTTTTTATAAACGCTTCCGGGAACACATACCAAAAAAGACATATATTTCAATTATATAAAATCTAATTACACTCGACATCTGACCCTACATAATCACAACTATACAGACTTTAAGTCTAATCTGATGCCATTGCACATATGCAACAAGGGCCGATTTATGAATGCCTTGGAAGAGCTTGAAATTTATAATGCATACAGTAATGATAGCAGTCGCGAGTTTGTTTTGAATGAACAATTGAACTTTGAATCTAACCGCCTGTATGATACCGCCTTGGGACTGCTCAACAATATCCGATCAGTAGCAGACAGTACCTGAATGGGTGCGCACCCAACAACAAGTGCACATAATATGCCAATAATCTGCAATTTTATTTTTGACAAACACGTTTCTTGTGTGATGTGTGTTTCAAAGTTTTTAAATTTAACGTCTGATGATAAGGCATACGCCTCGAAACGCGTAATGTTTAACTTTTGACGTAAACCAAATTGAGAAGTCACACGGCGGACCGAATATAAGGTAATAATGTACTATAATTTCAACAAGGCTCACTCGAGGATAACATTCACAGTTTTTCGCAAATTAATCTAACCAATACATCTTTAAGAGTGTCTCTAAACTTATTTGATCTATCAAAGTATGTGGATTCATGGCTGATTTCTGGTCACAATACAGCATTGGACACAAAGAGTAAGGAGAGGTCAAGAAACAACTATATGAGGAGACAATGATGAAACTATGGAAACTCTTTTAAAAGTAGAACCACCACAACTATCACTTAGCATTTGATTGAGGCTCCGGGATGATGCCATCATGAGTGACATGTTTTCGATTGTCATGCGGCTAACCTGAAAATAAAGCTCTTTAGAAATAGCAGGAAACTTTATCTATTTAGATACAAGTTTATACATATGCTACATATTATATAAGGCTTCAAAAATGTAGACCTTTGTATTAACCTGTAAAGAAATAAACTTATTCCCTAAAATAATAAAAAGAACTGCTGCCAGAATATTACCTACCTTCATAATACGTTAAACTTACCTTTTAAACACCAAAAACTTCAGGTCCGCCTTAAAAGGATAGATATAGAAACCTTTACACTCTTTCCCTTAATTAAAAAACACTGGGACAATTTCGCTATCTGACCTCCCCTAATTCAGAAAATTCCCCGGAACATTAGACGAGTTTTTCAGCACAAAGCATAGGAAGTGGTTAAGGCGTAATAACTTAGCTAACACATGTTATTTAAAATCAAATATTATTTTATTTTAAACTCAGAAATTAATTTCTTTCTGTTTCTCTGACTTTCTTAATGCTACTCTAACAAACTACAAAATAGACAAATTTCCTATACAAATCTCTATCTAGAAACCAGTATTTATTTCTTTATACTCTCACACACTTTATACATTTCTTTTTAACCCCCTTTTATTGAGCTCATATTTATTGTTGATGTTAAGGTTTTACTATATCAACATTATTCCACTTTTGGCCAATTACGTTTAATTATACACTGTACTTAACTGCAGACGATATCCCGACTGTGGCGCATCATTTTGTTTAACCTTGTAGCACTCAACTATCACAGTACTTGTTTTAAACACTGTTACTACCGTTATGAAATTGTTTATTGTTGTATCACATTTCAATATATACTTTGGTAGACCTACTTAGGCATTTCGGTCTACCAAAACTTTCCCGAGGCTAACGTTAACTTTACGTCTGTTCTATTTGATGGCTGCTATTCAACTAACTGCACACATCATTCGCAGTTGCATAGATGCAAAGTGTTGGGCATTGGTCCAGCTGCCCGCCAGCGTATGTGTGTTTTATAGCGCCTTCTCTGATTTGCTGGTTTAAACTGGGCCAACAACTCCTACAGCTGTTGCCGCCTGATGAAATTGTCTTGTGACAATTACGTGTTTTTCTGTAATTCACAGACATCCTGAGTTGTAAGTTATTGGGTAACTCGTCTAGCCAGACTGACGCCAGACACAAACACAGACGGGTGTTTTGCAATAAAATAGTATGCATCTTCGTTAACAAAGAGGTTCCCCAAAGGTTGAACACTGTATGAATTAAAACGGGTTGCCTAATCTGCCCTGTTACAATACCCCCCCAATGAGAGGTTTTATGCCAGAGCATAAAAACTCTCATTGCCTAACCTTAAAGAGGATCAGGAAGGATATGGTGCCATGACCCCCCTTTACTTTCTTACAAAATCATGGGTAACTTACCCCCCTAGTCTGGTGACTGTGGCTGTACCTATCCGACTTTACTGGACTTCCCGCTCGAGATTCCAACACCGCAAAGCCAGACAGACACTAGATGTCTCTGCCCTGACGCACCGGCCAGAACAAGTACGCCCCACAGTATCATCAGACCCTGTCACAATTAATCAAAATATCAATAAATTGCGTTTCACTATACCATATCCTCCACCGATTTGTTTCCTCTTAACCATACTGGTTTGTATTTTGCAAAGTACTGGTTCTATTTTTAATACACTTTACATGTTACACATCTGTTATAACGATACAATCTAACATCATTAATTTGATATAATGTAATTTATGTGGCCCCACGTTCTTGGGCGATCAATATGTATAACAATACAAATTTTTAAGTTAAATTGATTTAATTTAATTTGTGAAGCCCCACACTTTGGAGCACAAAAATGTAACACAACAACTTTCAAAACAAGTGTAAATTAGTTTGTGCTGTGCCACAACTTATACAACATTACTGTTAACATGTACCAACTACTGGGGTTTGGGTGTAATAGTAATAAGAGTAGTCAATATTTGAATTGTAACACGTTTTCATCTATTTATTAAAAAAAAAATTTACTTCGTCATAAACCTTCATTATTGTTTGGTTAACGTTTCATTGTTGCAGTACATTTATCATAAATAAATCTTATAACCTACAGTAACAAAATTATATTCTACGTCTTTATTTGTTAATCTTAAAATTTCGACTGCTCAGTCTGATTTGTGTGCTTTACTGCAGCTTTGCTATAATTTTGTAATCTTTTACACAATTTTATAAATTGTCACAGGACAAAAGGCTTGCCGCATGACAAATGGCGCCAATCGTACACTAGTGTTTTTGGTGGCCCTAAAAAGGACCTTGTGGCGAGAAGGCTGATGTTGGTTGTGCCGCGCTAAGATGTTCGGCGGCTGCGCCCGCTGTTCGTGGCGTACTACAGTCCTCCTCTTCTTCCGGCACCGGTTGTAGAGTCGGCTGCCGGCCCAGCGAAATCCATTGCTGGCGCGGAACTGGAGGGCGAAGATGCAAGAACGCTGGTTCTATTCTTCGGGCGTTCCTTCCGGATGACTCCGCGCCGATGTCGTCCGAGAGAGGAGAGGAGATAAAGTGCGTCCGTTGGCGTGGCGATGAAGAGTGCGCAAAATTTTCTGCCAGCCCAGGTTTTATTAACTAACCGTAAGGATCTATAAAAGGGAGTATTCGCACTCGCCATCTTTGTTCCGAGACTGACATAATATAATGGTGCTGCTTGTGTATACATGGGACGCAGTATAAGTTTGTTTTCGATATTACATAAACTATTATAGTTTTCATGCCAAAAATATAATTTCAAAGTGTGAAATTATGTCCCACGTCCTTAAAAATATGGAAATAATAGTTTTCATCTTAAAACTTACTGATTCAGACCATAGTAAGAGGAGAATAATTTTGTCTAAAAAACAACAAATACCAATCGTTACCACTTACCACTTTGTTAGGTATATATTCTCAGATTTTACTTTTATTCCTGTTTATAATAGATGGCTGTTGAATTAATGTTTACTAAATTTCGTTTGTCCAAAAGTCCAAATAAAGTTACTAAAACTATTTTTAATAAACACGAATTTACATTTTTAACTTACTTACTATTAAGTTTATATTCAGGTTTTTTGCTTAACATTTAGTTAAAATTAATAATAAAAAGTTTAGCTTAACATTTTATTAAAATTAACAATAATGTATTTTTCATTGCACTAGACATTTTATAATCAAAAGTTATTTTTCTCGGTTAGTAGGAAGGGTTAAACTTTGTTAGTACAGGCAAAAAATTTGCAAGTTACAAATTCTCACGGCCATATCTTGAAAACAACTTGTGGATTAAAACCCGGCCAAAATGCATTTTGTTTGTTATTTCGTGTAGAATAATTTTGGTCCTATTCATTTTTACTATAAACTCAAACGTTTTTTAGTTATTCGCAAAAAATTACGCTAAAATCTTGTTTTTTGGGGGTAAAAATCGAAAATGTTGATTTGGAATAACTCGAAAACAACGCTTTTTCAAAACAGTTGCGTACTGACTTTTTGCTTAGAATTTGATTCTCTATTGGATCCTGTGGTTAATTTTTTTTTTTATCAATCACCCTTGAAAAAGAGGTGTTCTCATCCCCAAATAAAAAGCGTACAGTTTAACTTTGTTCTAGAGTGCATATAGAACATACATATCAAATTTCCTGAAATTCCATCGACAGTCAAAATTTTGTTACGTCAAAAGCTGCGCTTACTGGACTAGAATTTCTTCGTGCTGATTTTGTTCTCGACTTTGTTTACGATCTGCGTGTATGTTTCGCGCTTGGCTATCGCGCAGCTGATTTTCGAAAAACAGGTAAATGTGCAATTTTGTGCATTAAAACTACAGAATGTGCAATTTTATGCAGTAACCCCCAAAACGTGCAATTTTGTGCAAAATAAAATGTATGTTAAAATGACCTACACATCCCGATTCGGATAAACAACTTGTCACTGGCCGTTTACGAACTAGCAAAAAAAAGATGCAATTGCACGTGAATCCGGGCTTTAGTTATAACATTATATTTATAATTAATGGATTAAAAAAATAAACCACCTTGTACAGTGATCTGCGTGGAACTGGGCCGATCCTAGGAGGTGGATTTGGTACGTCAAACAAAGTCGGTATGGCATTAGGCAATAGGCTTAAGTTTTTTCCAACCATCTACTCGTGCCTGTTCAAACTGTGAACTTTCAAAATGAACCTAAAAGTGCAAAGGTGTATTACATTTTTAGTCGTTATGATTAACATTCACAAACTTTTAAGGAACAACCATTAAATTTACCTCACACAGACGCATTCCCTTGCTTAGTATAAATTTGTCTCGTCTCATATTTTGAATCCATTTTGCACATCGAATAGGGTCTGCCGGAAATTTGAATGTTCTAAACTTAGTTTCTGTTCGATTTTTGCAATTTACAGCACAACAACCAGTCATTATGATTATGAGATGTAGTACAACAATCTGCAAAACATACTACATAACATTAATAATATCTCTAACACCAGTATTTATAACATTGTTTTCACTGACAAGATGAGATGATTATTATACATATTCGTGTGTAATACATAAATCAAATTAGTACACTAAGGTTATAAACCTGATATGTTAAAATATTAATATTTACATACATAATTTACATTAAATAATCCAACGCACAGCGTGCTTACATTGCTCCCACCACATTACATTTAAAAGTCTCGGAGCAAAGATGGCGGGTGCGAATACCTATATTATAGAGCTCTACTAACCGGGATCGCTGATTGGCTAGCTCCGAACTCTGATGCCGGATTGGCTCGCTGTGTCCACCGCTGGTACCGGAGAGCAGATGTTCGCATACCGCTGCCGTCACAAAATATTTAAACAACCACAAACTCCCACTTACCTTGAACTTTTCGTTTATTCGGCCAGATCATCTAGTGGTGGAAACCCTCTTTTTGTATAGCGAATTTACCAGCACAGAAAATGAAGTTCGGTTGTTTGAAATGAATATGCTAACCCATATATAGCAAGTTAAAATAAAATACTATTTTATTATACTTTAAAATGACATTCTTTGTTATGCTCCCCTTTACATAAGATATTCTTCACCCTCTCCTGTACACACTTTTGTATAATTAAGTTTCATACTACTGTAATGGTCCATACAAGGACATTGTCCACTAACGTATTAAAATGAAAAAACATATATTGAAAAACCAGCTTAACGTATACTACATCTACCTATTAAGGCAACCCAGCATTTGCTCACACACACTTCACTCACACTTTTACCCCCTTTATTTAAATTTAGTGCTTTTTTATAAGAATTTTTATAATTATTAGTTTAAGTTACACTGTTACTTGACTGGTGGTGTCCCTATTGTGGTGTTCGATTCGTGGTGGCCACACTCCCGAATTTTGTTTTATAATCACTTTGTCTGCCGAAAGATGTTTACACGATTTGAATTTTGTTCACTGAACTTGGTTTGATATTTCGCAAGTTTAAAGTTACTTTATGTCATTTGTAGTTGTAATTTAATCACCTTGTTACCACTTTAATGGATTTTTCGGCTCGAGAGCCTGTTTATCGAACCGTGTATATTTACACCACTTCCCCCATCTTCGGCCGGTCGGTCTACATAATTTTAATGTATTTTAGGCGGGACCACGCACTAACGCCTCTGCGCAGTTCCGAAGTTATATGCCGACTGCCTTTGTTCTCTACGCACTAGGCTAGAAGGAATATTTTCAGACGTGACTTTTCCGTGTGAACGTTGGCCGACGCGTGCGCGCATATGCATGAATACGCACCCTTGCTGACAGTCTGCATTTTTGTACCTCACCATACCAGTCACGGAGCTATAGTCGGTGATCAAAAATATACTCTTGTGAAATAAAAAATGAAATGATTTAAACTACATATCCTCATTGGTTTGTACCGTTACAATACCCCCCCCCCCAATGAGAGGTTTTCTGCCGAAACAGAATAACTCATTGCTAAAACCTAAGAGGACCAGCGAGGATATGGTGCCAACAACCCCCCTTTATTCTTTAACAAATCATGGGTAATCTACCCCCCTAGTTCAGTGACTATGGCTGTACCTGAATGACTCTACTGGACTTCTCTGTTCGAGATCCCAACACCGTAAGGCCAGACAGACACTCACCACAATATCACCCAACCTTGTAACATTCACTAAAAAATATCAATAATTGGCCTTATACCCAACCAGATCCTCAACTGATGTATCTCCCCTTATACATACTGGATTGCCTTGAGCAAAGTACTGGGTGCGTACATAAATGCTCTCTTATCTGAAAAATAATACACCTTAATTCAACTAAACATTCCTTACTTTACAAAACCCTGACCTTATCATTTCAAATCAAAAATAAATCATTTAAATTTCATTCATTTAATGAAATAACTCTGAGTTCATGACCAAAAATTACATTTCTCTTAAAGTGTGTCATCTCTTTCAGTTAATCATCTTAACTGCATTTTGTATTTATTGACTGCCATTATCTTTGTAATCTTCGAATCATTACTAGCTCAAACAATCCACTGCTAACATTACAATTTTTTTTTCAATAATTAAATGAATTTAAATTTCAGACATATATATATTCTGACAATTAATCACAAGAAATAAAATTTTTACCACCACAAATTCAACTGAAACCATAAATTGATTGTACAAAACATACTATACATATAACACCAGGCATCAGCTGATGTCTTATTACCAGGTGAACGACCTTTCTCTAGGCACAGTGAATACAAGTAAAACAAATACACAAAATTATACAATTTACGTCATAAAATGTCCTTGTTGATTATAAAATCATTACAGTATCAAGTCTAGTATTTAAAATCATTAATTCTCATAAGTGAATGTTCATCACTAATCATTGAATCATAAAGCACATAGTAACCATTACCATAACAGTGAGTCAACAATACACACCTCTTTAATCAGCGCCAAGCAGACTTAATTGCACCGTGATTACGGTTTAGTATTATTTTAACTGAATATTCAGTTACCTCTCCTTCTTCATCAACATTTTTTATATTCCCCCCCTTAACCCAGTTACAATTAGGTAAATCATCTGCTGGGTAAACCGGACTAAGCATTTACCTTGTGCACAGATGCGTTATCTGTGCCCCTGGCTTGTAACGGCCAGCTCCTTTTCCACACACACTATTTTTTCCTGATGGTGGACTGTAGCGCCCATTTGCATCCACAAGAACTGAAATTATTTAGGGTGCAGACGCTACCTACACCGTTCTTGTTTCAGCGTTATAAAAAGTTCAGCATTACTGATGTCCGAGGACACCAGTAATCCTACTAAATATTACTTATATGCCCTTAACACGGCACTACCACCCCCTTCGATGATAGCCGCTGTTCCATAGTTCTGTTGATTCCCCTGATTTACCCCCCTGTTAATTTCTAGAGTCACCAATTTTGAAAATAATAACAAGTATGGCTAGGTTACAATATGCTTAACCACACTTGCTACCAATAATCCAAATCCACGGTCAGGGCTCGGTGACACCGTGACCGCCCGAAAGTGGGGAATCACATGTTCATAAATTATATGTTATATATTTAAATTGAAAAATTACAAATCTCATTATATAAACTCATAATATGTATAATGTGTCATGGCACAATTCATTTTCTTTCTTACTTTCTTTCATTGTGACCTTCACGAACATAAAAATAGTGAGTACAACGAAATATTTACTTGTTTTCCTAAACTAATCTATTCATATTTATACAAAATGGCACCAAACAGAGTTTAATTTAAATTAAATGGGCCCATTAGAAAGCCCCATTCGGACCCTCCTTGCCCAAGACCTTGGTCGAATTACTTCTTCCATTCACACACACACACACCCGTACATTATCTATACTTTTTTTTTACACCTCCATTCACACGTTATTTTCTATTCTCCTCATATCTCTCTCATACTTCCTAAAGGGATCAGCCAAAATATGTTTTATAGACATGGGGTCGGAGATGGTCAGATTCCATATGTGAATGAATATGAACTGAAAGAACTCTTGGCAGCCTTGAAGGAACTATACAAGGAGCCGCCAAAACCGACCCCGTTATTCTTACCCCTACTTAATTATTACTATTCTTATTATTAATCATTACTTTTCTTATTACTATAATATTTGGTGCTTACACAGAAAAATTTGTCATTTGCAGACTTTAGCTTGCAAATGATACCAGTTATAATTACTTGAGAATTGCCTCGCTTTATTTTTGTTTTAATGCACTCTCTCAGGCAATTGTTGGTACATGGTGTGGTGCTAATTTATGCACCTTGAGTGTAAATTTTTTTTCCCACGCACCTTAGGGGTCCCCCTCTCCGTTCGATAATACAGTTGAATTTCTACTTGGTACCAATTTTGTGAAGCCGGACCATCATCGTTTTCACCACCAGATGGAAGTTACCGCCAACCATGGTCCGCCTCCAAACAGCCAAAACCCACAGTCAGGGTTGGTAAGTCCGTGACCGCCCGAAAATGGGGGAGGATCCCTTCTGGAAACATATAAGACATATTAAAATCAATAAAACTTGATTTAAACATTTATCGTGACCAATATCGCTTTAAATTTGTTGCGTTATGTGCACCCACTATTTCTCGTGTCGCCTGGTTTTGCAGAACATATGCATTGTCCATCTTGACCTCTATCACTTCGTATGGTTCCTCATACAACAAAAAGAATTTCTTTATCTCTGTATCCTGTGCACTCGATAAATCATGTCTTCTCACTAGTACCAACTGACCTACCTCATACTTTGTCCATTTGCCTTTAACATCATGACGCCGTTTTCTTCTTTCTCCCTTAGTTAATAGGTTTTCATTTGTGAGTTTAAGTTTTACTTCCAGACCTCGGGTGTTGCTCTCTGGTGGATAATTGAACAGCTGTTCCAGAATTCTAGGTGGGCATGTTCCCTTGACTAACTCGTAAGGTGTAAACCCAGTTGATTCATGAGTAGTACAATTCAACCACTCTTCAATCTTTCTCACATACGCTGGCCAATCGCTGTGTTTAGCGTGGCAGTATGCCCGAAAAATCCTCCCTAATTCTCGCATGACTCTTTCGGCCTGGTTTGACTAAGGATGGTATACCGCCGTGTGTTTAGGTATAATGCCTTCCCAACCCAAAGTTTGTCGCCAAGTTCTACTAATGAATTGGGGCCCATGATCAGATAGTATTATTTTAGGTTTTCCAGTTTTAATCATATAATCCTTCGTTATTTTCTCACTTAGTACTTTACTTATTGCCCTTTTTACACTATACAATCTTACAAATTTCGTGAATGTATCTAATACCACAAAAATGTACATTACACCTCCCCTTCCCTTTGGTAGAGGGCCAAACAAATCCACCGCGACTTAATCGAAGGGTTTCTCGACTTTAATGCACCACATTTCTCCCTCTAACCGGTAGTTAACTACTTTGGATTTTTGATATAAATCGCACCCCCGGAGTAAAGTTCTAACTCTCCGTTCCATATTTTTGAATAAACATGATTTTTTCAGTACATTCACACACTTCCTAGCACCGAAATGCCCATACTGAAAATGACAGTCCCATATTATCTTATCTACCAACCCTTCCGGTATGACTAACCTCCAATCACGCTCTCCCCCCTCTACTTTCTTAAACAGACTCCCTTGATAGATCTGAAAATATTGGCTATACCCACACTCATCTAAATCGGACTCTAAACTAGTTATTATTTTATTCAATTTAACATCTGTTCTCTGCATACTATTAATATCTTTCAATTCCGCCCCAAAAAGCCTATCTTCCCTACTTAGTCTATATATCTCTATTTCTTTTAAGTCTCTTCCTGTTCTCATTCCCTCTGTATCTACCCTGGATAAAGTGTCAGGTATCTTGTTTTCCACCCCTTTTATATACTCCCAAGAAAAATTGTACTCTTGTAATGCTAGCAATCACCTGGTTATTCTGCTGTGTGTCAATTTGCAGGTGTTTAGGAAAGATAATGCCTTGTGGTCAGTCCTGATGATGGTAGAATTTCCCAGTAGATATGTTCGGAATTTCTTCACGGCAAAGACAATACTTAGTAATTCCTTCTCGGTTGTTGTATAATTCCTTTCGGCAGCTAGCAATGTACGGCTGGCGAACGCAATGGTGTGGTGTTTCTTTTCGTCATCCTCCTGGTACAACTAAGCACCTAGAGCGATATTGCTGGCGTCAGTCTGTAAATAAAATGTGCGTTCAAAGTTAGGGTGATTCATCATGATCGTGTTAATAAAATGGTCCTTTATCTCACCAAAAGCATCTCGTTCTTTTTCCCCCCATCTCCACTGCTTATTCTTTTGTAACACAGCACTCAACTTTGAAGTTATATGGGCATAGTTTTTCTGAAATTTTCTATAAAAATTGCATAACCCTAAAAAACTTTGCAATTGCTTAATATTTCTAGGTTCAAGGAATTTAAAAATTGACTACCTTCTCTGAGTTGGCATTTATTCCTTCTGGTGTTATTATGAAACCTAAAAAATGTATTTATTTCTGTAAAAATTTAGATTTCTCCCAGTTGACAGTCAACCCCCCTTTTTGCAATTTGTCTAACACATATTCTAAATGCTCCGTGTGCTCTGAGAATGTGCGTGAGGCTATCAGTATGTCATCTACATAAATTGTCAAAAAATCTAAATTTTGTGGCTGTAGAATCTCATCTGGACATTTTATAAAACTGGCCACACTGGTATTCAGCCCGAAGGGTAACCGTTTAAATTGGTAATTTTTTCCATTGAAAAGGAACGCTGTATATTTCCTGCTTTCACATGCTAACGGAACTTGCCAATACCCCGCGGTTAAATCTAATGAGGTCATGTATTTAACTCCGCTAAATTTTTGAAATATCATCTATTGCTTCGGGTGATTCTCGATCCGGAATAATTATTTGATTGATCCTGCGGGTGTCTAAACATAGCCTGACTCGACCATCTTTTTTGATAACTACTACTAACGGGTTTGAATATGGTGATACTGATCGCTCGATTATGTCCCCCTCTAACATTTTATCTAATTCAACCGGAACCGCTCTTCTCTTCGAATATGACACCAGATAACTTCTTTGTACGTAGGGTGCGTGTTCCCTCACCTTCAATTCACATTCATAATTTCTTGCCCTCCCGGGTATATCGGCAAAACACTCCTCTAAAACACTCTACTACCCGCCACAACGCTTCACGTTGAGAACTCCCTACGACGCCACCCTCACTACAAAATTTCACCGCTCTATCCTCCCAAATTCGTTCTTCACTTATGTCACCCTCTCTCTCTCTCTCTCTCTCTCTCTGCATACGCACATATTAACTTCCGTTATTAGTTTGCTAACCCGATTTAGTATCACCTTAACTCCCGAAATTCTCACTGTGTCTACTACCCACTCAAAACTAATCTGAACTGGTTCGACTTCATTATTCAGTACTAACAACCACTTCTGAAAATCAATTACCGCCTTATGGTTTATCAAAAAATCGTTTCCCAGAATAACCTCCAGATTTAACCCCCGGATGACAAAAAATGTGTTATCGTACCCTACCTCGTTAACTACCATATTCAAATGTACTTGTTTAGTTATACGTTTACTTCTGACCCCTGTAATACCTACTATAGTCACCCCCGCAACTGGCAAAGATGGGATATTTTTGTTTGTTTCTTGCAATTCCTCTAGTATGTGTTCGGAAATAAGGTTTTTATTTCCTTACCTTCAATTTCGATTATTACTTCTGTTAATCCCGTCTCCCGTCTTATGGCTCCGGCATCGTCTTCCGCCATTAACTCCTCCGACAAGTCCGTTATGATGATATTATTCTGGTATTGGTCGTCGCCTTGGACCCCAGAGTCCTCCGTCCACAATGGCTGGGCCCGGTTCCCCATTGTCTCTTCTAGTTTCCCATAGATGTACTCGCCACAACTTGGGTGTATCCACCCCCACTCCGGTTGACATTCTCATTTCCTCTCGGTGCTCCTCCTTGGCCATCTCCTCTTCGTTGATACATGTGGTTTATTATGCTCGGGTGGTGCTCCATGTCGCGGACCGGGTCTCTCTCTCCTACATCTAAAACAGAAACTCGTTTTCTGTGTGGGAGTGGCATAATTCTCGCTTGAACACCCCGTACACCTCCACATGTTACCTCGATTATTTGGTTCTCGTCTGGGGTATGCCTGTCCATGTTGCGGCCCTTTCTGCGGTGCGTGGTTCCCTCCATTGTCCGTACTCTGTTGGTTATGACGTCTACTCATTTCTCAGTCTCGTATGTTCTGAAACACATCTAAAATACTCTCTAATTCGCTGATAGTTGCTATCTCCCGCGTCATCAATGTTATCTGCACCTCCCTTGGCAAGTGCTTACTTATATGCCTCACAAAGGACCGGAATGGCAATGGCGGTTCTAGGTATTTCGCCTCACTAAATATTTTCATTACATACCCCGTTATGTTATTATTGGGTCCCCCAAAATTCCCCGTTCCCATAATTCTGCTGCGTAACACTTCTTGGTCTTCTTCAGACCAATATTTATCTCTGAATGCGGCCTCGAAACTTTCGTAACTCCCCCACTCTGTTTTGTGTACCTCGGCCCATATTTCCGAACTACCCTTGAAACATTTTGAAATCTTTAACAGCTGTACCTCCCAACTACTGGTATTAAATTTGTTAAATTCCCTTACTCTATTCAGGAATTGCATTGGGTGTACTCTCCTATTATCTATCACAACTAAAGGGTTCTAATTCGACTTCACTGCTTACGTCGCGAGTCATAATTACTCGTTCGGTAACAGTATTTACTTGTTGGCTGATGGCCATACTCAATTCATCTCTTACATTCACAATACTCTTTTTTCAACTTTCATAAATTTATTGTGATTATCAGATTCAAGGTCACTTATTGTATTTTGTATTGTTTTAAATTCAATCTTACAACTATTTTCTATCTCACTTATTTTATGGTTATTGCTTTCCATTTTATTAATAGCACAATTAATTTTACATTCAGTATTAGCATTGCATTCATTCATCTGCTTCTCGACATTTGTAATTATTACACTAAATTGTTCCGTGATTTGCTTTTCTACTTTATTTGTCATCTCATTTTTTATATCCGAAATACGGCACTCTAATTGCTCATTCATGGGCTCTGCCAATTGTTCTTTGATATTTTCACAACGTTCATCAATGCGTATACATAATACATTACTCAGGTAATCAAACTTTACATTTATACTATTCTCAAACTTCGCATTCTGTTCTTTAATTTCTTTAAAATTAGCCTCACATTTTATTTTTTGTTTGTTCATGTCATTACTTAATTTATCAAATTTGCTATCAAACTTTTCATCATTGGCATCAAAACGTTTACTCATAAAATTCATTATATCGGCCAATGACGGTTCTCTTATTTTTGTAACTACAGGAGTCGACTTCGCTTCTGCGTTATTTATTATAATGGCCTTGGTTACATTATTTTCAGTTATTGATTGACTGCTCGAATCAGCTGTTTGGATTGACTGACTTTCCAATTCACTCACACTCAGTGACGGGTTCATTGACCCAAAACCACTTTCACTCATAGCTGAGAAAATTAAATTATTTTCTTTTTTGTTCTCAGACATTTTTCTTGTTATTATTTACTGGCTTACTAATTAATTATTAAATCATACTTATAATCAAACATGCACAATTTATCAACACCACCTTATTACGTATACGTTACGTAAGTTTTTACGTAATTTCTTCTCCTCAATTTCCGCCAACCATATTCCATTCTCTGTGCTTTGAAATAGGCCAATTTGGGATAAATATAATATTTATTCCAAATCCTGGTCACGCCGCACCATTGTACCCTTTTTATAATTTACTTATAAATATTTAACAACCACAAATTCCCACTTACCTTGAATTTATTTACTTGTTCGGCCAGATCATCTAGTGGTGGAAACCCTTTTTCGTATAGCGAATTTACCACCACAGAAAATGAAGTTAGGTTATTGAAATGATTATGCTAACACATATATAGCAAGTTGAAATAAAATATTATTTTATTTTATTTTGATACGATATTCTTTGTTATGCTCCCATTTACATCAGACACCCTTCATCTCTTTCTCTATATACTTTTATATAATTAATTTTCAATATACTGTAATGTTACATACCAAGACATTGTTCACTACCATATTACTAAGAAAAAACACATTTTGAAAAGACAGCTTAACATATCTATATTCTAAGGCCCTTGCTCGTTCACTCTTTCTTTCACATTCATACTTTTTTACCCCAGTTTCATTTTCGAGCTCTTTCTTAATTTTGTATATTTATTTAATGAATTTTGAGACAATTACTTCCTTTTGGTTATATCCGATAGTTTATGGCAACACTCCCGTTTTGGTTTCTTGATCACGTTGGAGTCCGAAATAGGTTTTCACTTATTAAATTCTGTTCACTAAATTTTGTTGATATTACACTGTCATAATATTGCTTTAGATCATTCTGCTTTATATTTTAATCACATTTTAATTATAGTTGATACACATTTTTAATACTTTGATTAAAAATTTAAGCTCGCGAGCTTGTACACTGAACCGGCCGGTTCCACGAGAAGTGACGCTAAGACCTATTTTCAAGATGGCCAAATGTCCTCCTTGAGCGGCTACTTGCTTTTTCATAGGCTGAGCGGGCGTCACGTGATATCTCCTTTAGCGTGAGTGTATTACCATAAACTCACGCCCTCCGGCTCGCCCAAACGTTCGTGACAGTTACTCTGGGCAGGCAGACAGACGCGCACGCTTTCACATTCCACAGCACCTGGATCTGGTGTATGAAGCCTATCGGACAGAACAAACGTGCAACTGGGTGTTCCAAAAGTCACACACCGCTTTACAATTGAAACTCTGTCTGGGCGATTCCCCGTTATTACCATTTATAATTAATAAAATAAACCCCTCAATTCCTTACCGTTACAATTTCTTTATATAACTTTTACTACGTTACTTTATGCATTGCATACATATTACTCATTGATTACTTTACAACTTTCAATAAAATTTAACTTTACTAAACTAATTGTTAATCCTCAAAAAAAATATTTATTAAATTTAAATTAGATTCCCTGAATTTCTATATCTACATTTTACAACTCTTATTTATTTTTATAAATTTCAAAATGACTTTTAAATGTCTTCAGTCTTTCACATAAAATTTATAAATTGATTATTCGTCACCTTGCTTCTGTAGCTCATACCCATGTCTCCCGTTGATCCGTAGGTCCTCTTCTGATGGAGTTTCCTGCCTGTTCCTCGGTTCCACTTGTCGTCCTCCAGTTATTCGTCCCTCATGATCCCATCTGGTTGCTGTCGTGTAGAGTGATGTGTTGCTCTGCATAGCATTCCTCTGCCTGATGTAACCTCGTTACTTGTTTTGAGTGCCGGACGTTTGTAGGTGTAGACCTCGTAGAGTATGTTCTATAATCGTATTCGTAATCAAACCAAGAGTTACTGTTTGATACTTAGATGAACCTATCGTCCATCCAACTTTACAGTTCAATTAACAAAATTTAACATTCGCGTCGCCCACAGACAGAGCGTACCGCCGCGGCTGAAGACTGATTGAGAATAATTTGGCTTCTTCCGTGCCCTTATTTATATTCGAGCATCTTACCGCACCTGTTTGGACAGAATTCAGCATGTCAGGAATTACTTGGTGGCGTCACTTCCCCCACTATCATCCAATTTCATACTTTCGCACATTTCTGCAAGTTGCAGTGTCTAATGTGGATTACAAGGTGCTCTAACGGTGGCCGATTTAATTACACATGTTCAGTGTAATTACCATCGTAATCGCATAATTTGTGTAATTACTACGCTCTTAAAATCACACTGAATTCGCACTGCACGTCCTTTTCATGCCGAATTTGCACTGCACATGTGTCTTATACATATTTAGAAGTCTTTGCAATTTTTCTACCATTTATGGTTTTCTTATAATTAAATAAAAACTATAATTTAGCATCTATTTGGGGTGAGATTGCAAACTTTCAGGCTTGAACCGGCCTCACGCACACACATTATTTACTACTGTACACTCTCTCAGCGACAATCGCGTGATCGTGCAGGTCGGTTCCTGCATCTCTACATGCAGTATTTTTTAACATCAACTCAGCTTTCAATCTCAGACCTGCTTATTTATTACATATTTATTAATTTAATTTAAATATTTATATAATCTATTACATGCAGAGTACAGCATATGATTGTACTGTCGCACTATACATAATTACATCCTAAACAAATAAACTTTTATATTTCACAAAAACTTAGACTCAAAATACATTACTAACCTCAGGTTAACATAAAACATTTCATCTCTGAGTTTGAAGAAAATTTACTAACATTACACAACCTTTAATTTCAATTTCTATTGATTAAACATTTTCATTATCTTGCATTATTACTTCAACTTTGACTTTCTTTTAAACATTTTAATCAGCAACCTTTGATTATATATCATTTGTTATACAATTCAATTCTCCAAAAAATTTAAATTTATTACCAAAATCCATCCTTTCAATTAAATTAATTACCTCAAATTAATTTGATTACATGTTTTAAAACATTTTAAACAAATTAAATCCTTTATATTGATCCAATTTCATTATAAAATTCATTTTCCATCTATTATAACCTTCATGTCAAACTTTTCAAACTCATCATCATGATTTCCATCTTTTAAGCATTTACCTTAATCTACGTTTTATTACAAAAATGCATAATTACATACTGTCCATATTAAATTCCATTAAAATGAAATATTATCAAAATTAATTAAACCTGTAAATTGGCTACATAGAATACAATGTACATAATAACAACATAATCCTACACGCATACTTAGATTGAACACAAATACCAATTTATATACAATATATATCATATCAAAATCACTACCTCATGTAGCCAAACGTTTCAATCATTTGATTTTAACTATCTCCCTTGTATTATTCATTACAAATAAAAAATAAATTATTCAACTTTATTACCCATATTTCCAACTTTTGCCACCTTTTAAATTAACCAAATCATCACAAATTAGTTTAATTCCATTCTTTTTTTCAAAATACCATCAATTACTTTCATTACATTACTCAAAACAATTTCAATTCATTTAATTTCATCTTATTTTTATTTACTTTCATAATAAAATTCATTTATCATTTTTATAGCCTTCAAATCAAAACTTCTAACTTTACTACCAAGATTTCTATCTTTTAAACATTTTACATTAATTTAAATTTCATTATAAAGATTCGTGATTACATACTGTTAATTATTCACTTAAAAACAAATATTATTACTAACATGACCTCAAACAAACCTGTAAATTGACTACATAAAATACAGTGTCCACATAACAACATAACCTTACTGCATAATTACATCTAACACGTGTAAATCACATACAAATTATATACAATCGGTTTCACATTATAAGTCATTGTTTACCAAAAATCATTTCATTATTTAGTCCAGTATTTAAAACCATTAACTCTCATAATTAAATGTTCCTTAAAAATAACTGTCTAACCACCATCATCGAAAATTAATCTTATACTCACATTACACATTTCAGTTTTATTTACATACATTATATTATTACTATTAATATAATAACCATTTAAATCTGTTTCATCCATTAGGTCATAATAATTCCCAAGGTTATTCCCCATTATTATTTTATCATATGCTAGGTCTACTTTAGTATTTTTGGTCCAGTCTCCATTAGTATTTTCTATCACCCTTAAATAGTTTACCATTTCATCACTATAGCCATCATCTGTTACTAGTACGCTAATTCTCTCAACAGGTAAGTGTTTATCATCATCAACATCAATATAATCATTGTTTAATACTGCACTGTTTACTTCATAAGGTAAGTACTTAATATTACTAATTCTCTTAATATCTATTCTCTCTATCAACTCTCCATAACCTCTTTTTAACTTAAACATTTCTACCTCTTTCTCTCTCTCAAAATCGCTTCCACAACCACATCTTACTTTCTCACTCCACGCAGAGGGCAACACTCTAACATTAATACACCATCTGGCCTTACCAGATACACTAAAACCCAAGGGACATTTTGAAGACCTTTTGTCTTCCACTGAGTAACTCTCGTCCTCCATCAACACTTGTGAAGTCTCTACTTCACCGACATCATGGGAAAAATTTGCCCTATGTTCACACTTTACATTTAAACTCTCTCTCTCCATTCTTTCTCCAACTCATCAATACTTATCACTACTCCCATTAAAACTTCCCCATCACTATCATTATTCCCAATTTTACTCTCTAACACCACATTTTCAATTATATCACCAATATTCTTATTTAACATTATTTCATCACTATAATCATTTATTTTTTCACGTGTATTACCCACACTACTTACCTTGTAGTCTATCACTTGATTATTAATCGTAATTATTTCCCCATTACAATTATAGTTGTCACTATTCTCTCCACTGACCTTATCAGTTATAACCTTGTTTACACTTAAACTAACATCTTTCTGATTATCACTTGTATTAACCTCACCTACCTCGTCGTTTTTTGTCTCCACTGCACGTAAACTAACACTATTTTTTGTGAAAGTATCATCATTACTACCTCCACTATCATTATTCAATGTAACACTTACCTGGTTTAGTTCACTTTCTTTATTTTATTTTAATTTGTCTGTTTCTAGTTTCCCCCTTTCATCTTGTTCCTCCATTTTCTTAATCATTCGTTTTTGTGAATTTTATAATTTATCCCACTTTTCGTCACTCTCGTCAAACTGTTTATTAAAATTATGCATCATATCATCCAATGTTGTTCTTATAATATTCATCATCTCGGCCATTGTCCACTCTTTTTCTTCGGTTTCCCTTACATCAGCCATGCTTATGAAATTTATATATAATACCCTTTATAAAAATTACAACCCTCCTCATACACAGTAATTACCCATTAACTCAAAATACCCCACACATAAAATCGCTATCAATACATAAAAGTAAACACACAATAATGCTACCAAAACATAACCTTATCACACATACTCAACATAAATATATATACGATAGTTCAAAATTTACAAATACGCCATTTACCAAATCCTACTTTCTGTTCTTCAAAACAGGTCTAATTCATATAATATTTATACGAATATCCTGGCAGCGGCGCCACTTTTAAAGAAATAAACTTTTTCCCTAAAATAATAAAAAGAACTGCTGCCAGAATATTACCTACCTTCATAATACGTTAAACTTACCTTTTAAACACCAAAAACTTCAGGGCCGCCACCAGTATCTGTAAAATGATAGATATGGAAACCTTTACACTCTTTTCCTTAATTAAAAAACACTGGGACAATTTCGCTATCTGACCTCCCCTAATTCAGAAAGTTCCCCGGAACGTTAGACGAGTTTTTCAGCACAAAGCATTGGTGGTTAAGGCGTAATAACTTAGCTAACACATGTTATTTAAAATCAGATATTATTTTATTTTAAACTTAGAAATTAATTTCTTTCTGTTTCTCTGACTTTCTTAATGCTACTCTAACAAACTACAAAATAGACAAATTTCCTACACAAATCTATCTAGAAACCAGTATTTATTTCTTTATACTCTCACACACTTTATACATTTCTTTCTAACCCCCTTTTTTGAGCTCATGTTTATTATTGATGTTAAGGTTTTACTATATCAACGTTATTCCACTTTTGGCCAATTACGTTTAATTATACACTGTACTTAACTGCAGATGATATCCCGACTGTGGCGCATCATTTGGTTTAACCTTGTAGCACTCAACTATCGCAATACTTGTTTTAAACACTGTTACTACCGTTATGAAATTGTTTATTGTTGTATCAAATTTCAATTTATATTTTGGTAGACCTACTTAGACATTTCGGTCTACCAAAACTTTCCCGAGGCTAACGTTAACTTTACGTCTGTTCTGGTTGATGGTTGCTACTCAACTAACTGCACGCGTCATTCACAGTTGCATAGATGCAAAGCGTTGGGCATTGGTCCGGCTGCCCACCAGCGTATGTGTGTTTTATAGTGGCTTCTCTGATTGGCTGGTTTAAACTGGGCCAACAACTCCTACAGCTGTTGCCGCCTGATGAAATTGTCTTGTGACAATTACGTGTTTTTCTGTAATTCACAGACATCCTGAGTTGTAAGTTATTGGGTAACTCGTCTAGCCAGACTGACGCCAGACAAACACAGACGGGTGTTTTGCAATAAAATTGTATGCATCTTCGTTAAAAAAGAGGTTCCCCAAAGGTTGAACACTGTATGAATAAAAACGGGTTGCCTAATCTGCCCCGTTACAAAGCTGATGTAAACTTATATGCTAATATAAAATTAAGTATATTGTAACGAAATAAAAAATTCTGTTTACAAAATAAAAATTTTGTTTGTTTACCAAAAATAAAAATTTTGGTGTTTTTAAAATTTTTTGAAAATATTGTTTTTGTTTTGTTGTTATTATTATTTAATAATTAATTTTCGTGATGTATTGGTGTAAAAATTTTAACTCTGTTATTACTGTTTTGTCAATTATATCACCTTTTGGTAACTAGAATTAAGTTCCGCATTAACAGGATTGTCTACGGCACTGATCGATTAGCGGTTCTTCTTCTTCTGATAGGATTCTCCTTTCTCCTTGGTATCTGCCGCTTTTCGTGTAGTCCGTTGATGAAATATTCTATTATGTTACGCTAATAATAATTTTTGAAATAAATATAAGTCAAAATTATGAACTTCCAGTATTTATTTAACAATTTTTAAATAGATCGATATTAAATCGATATTTCAACAGTTGGTATCGACTCTTATCTCAGGGCATCGATTAATTTTTACATCAGTTTATTTTATAATAATGATTTGGTTCTTTGAACGGTTATTTTATATAGTCAGAGAAGGGTAAGGTCAGGAAAGTATAACACTTACAAATAAAAAGCTTAATATTTAAAATTGACAAGGTTATTAATTATTATATAATGTTTATTAAAGAAAAATGCGAACCATCGAAGTCTTGATTATTAGGTTGGTAGGTTAGGTTGGTAAAACTCGCGTTGAATGCTGGGAGTCAAAGATGGCGGCTCATGGACTGCATGTGTTAAATGTATTCAGCTCGACGAAAAATTCTTCCAATAAAGTGCCTTCTCAATGTTTCCTCGTCTCCGCAATAGTGATTATCCCTTCTGGGGTTGATAGAGTGGTTCTGGTTCAGTGTTTGTTGATTCACTTCGATTAAATGTGTGTGCTTAAGTTTAATTTCACTTTGTTCAATAAGGTCGAACTTCGCACTTCTCGTCTCGTTATTGTGAATTATTTAGTTTATCGGTTTAAGTTATTATATCAATCAATTACGGTTTCTTATTACTTGATTTTAATCATGGTGTTAATAGTTCTCACTGATTTTACGTTTTAAGTTCAAAATTCGCACTTTACTATTTTTTCTGTAGGCTAGGCTTACATACCAATCGCCATATTAGTTTGCGATAGAGGTTAATGGTAGCACAAATCGCGTTTAAGTGTACTCGACAAGGTCCAATAATTAACTAACTCATTTCCTTCGTCTCCTGACAAAGTCTTAGCCAATTTAATATTTGCAATACATTGTTTTAAATTCTTTGGGCTTCCGCTACATTCGGAAATCTTACATTATACTACTGAATATATTTTTGTTATTATTTAATTTTATGAAATATTACATACATAATCTTTTTCTTTAGTTCATTCTGTTTGATTTGATACCAAATAAGATAGTTTTACAAAGTTTTTTATCAAAAATGCTATATTTCTTTCATTTTGAAAAAGTAGGTTTAATTTTCACTTCCTGTTCTTCCCCAAAATGTTGCTATTTTATATGTTATATTTATGATTGTACTGAATCTAAGATTGACATAATATGTTTATCTTCCCTTAATTTCTCTTAATTTTGTTAACTGGTTATTCTTTTAAATATTATCCAATAATTTATGACTCCCTACCTTGAAATCTCAGTTATTACATTTGCATTTTTTCTCCTAATTCTTCCTATCTTTTTACAATATTCCTTTAAAGTATAATTTACATTATATTATTCTGTTCTTGATTTACCTTACATAAATTTCATCAGTTTAATTAGTTTAATGGACTTGATTTATCAATTATAAAGTAGTTTAGATTTACCATTTGGCCTAGATTTTAACTGGTTTTACATTCAAAGTTTTTTATTAATATAGCTTGTTTATACCCTTTCTGACATTCTATTCTGACACAATGTTAATTAACAATTCCTTACTATACTACAAGAATGTTTAGTATTGAATTCTAACTAATAATACATAATATTTATTTGACATCAAAACATGGTAATTAATCTCAGACATTCTAGTCTTGATTATTTCTAGTAACTCAATATAAACATTTTATAATCAAAGAATGGTATCCACCCTCAGACATTGCATCCTTGATTAAAATTATTAAACAAAATAAACATTTTAAAATTATAGAACATGACTCTCTACTTTCAACATTGATGTATAGAGTTCATTGGTTTAACTAGAAACATCACATTTGTTTCTTCATCTTTACACCTTTCTTACAATTACTGGGGTACAGTTCTTTCTGTTTTTTATTTTATTTCAGGGATGTATCCCTTGTCACTTTACTTACTAACTCCCTACTCTCTATTTATCTTACTCATTCCAATGAATGTTCTTACATAAAGAGTGGCACTTTATTAGAAACATTAGTTTTTGCCTTTCATCATACTACTTTATTAAATAATATTCCTGAAGTTAAATTGAAACTTTAAAGTTGTTTAAAGGTACACTTTTATTAAGTTTAAGCATTCAATGCACCTTCTTGAAGTTTATTTACTATAATATAATAACTTACACTTGTCCCCTGTTAATTCTTGATATTATCACTAATCAATTTTATAGTTTTATATTAATCAAGATATTATTTATGAAGGACTGTTAAGATTTGTTTTTTATTCTTTATAAAATAACTTTTATGGGTGCACTTCCACTTATAACTCTAAACACTTTTGTTTACATTTAATTTTACATTATTTCTGTTTTTGGGTGTTGTACTTTCATATGTGACATTAAAATTCTTTTGGGGTTTTTTGTTTTTCCTTGCTGAGTTTCCCTTGAGTATGTATTGTAATCTTCTCCTCCTACTATTTTGTATCTTCCACCTCATTCCCTTTTTATTATGTACGTTGGTTGGTTTTGGGTATCTTCCTTATTTATTCTTCATTTCTTCATTCTCCTATAGTTATTATGTACGGGTTTGTTCTGGGTATCTTCCTTACTTATTCTTCGTTTCTTCATTTTCACCTAGTTATTATGTACGGGGTTTTGTTTTGGGTATCTTCCTTACTTACTCCTATCCTACCTGGGTATTTCCTTATTTTATTTTAGGTTTTAATTTAGTTTTCATTACACATTTTTGTTGCATAGTTGCTTTTTCTATATTTTTACTTCTTCAGGTTATAATGGTATTTTAATGGTATCTTAATTGTGATACTTATTGGTTTTCATTTGGATTTTTCTTTGATAGTTAATTTACTTCATTTTTATTTATGATCACATTGCATTCTTTATTTAGTGGATAATCTGTCATGCTACAGATTGCTCTCCTCCAGAAGTGATTAGTTCAGATCATACTTGGTTTGTCTGAAATAATTGCTTATGATACTTATTATAAATTACATTGACTTCCTTTCCATTTCTATCTTTGCTTCTTCATATTTGAGCCTACATATATTTTATTCTTAACTTGATTTTCCTTGCTAGTAATAGTCATCGGAGGTTCATTATTATTTATTTTTCATTTTTTCTTAACTTGGTTTTTTATCCTTGGGATATTTATTCCCTAACATTCCCTAACACGTGAGCTGGGGCAGTTCAGAGGGGCACTGTAGCCTACATACTCTGCTGGCCATGCTACACTTCTCATTGAGATTAGAGGCAAATCATCTCTGCTCAAAAACATAATAATACTGCTGGACTTATCTACAGACAGTTATTAATAACAATTATATAAGAATAGAAAGGTTGGTAAAGGGTCTCAGAGGCGATCTGGGTTGCTGGTGCCCAGATAGCAACAAAACTCTGAGAAAGGCCCACTGTTTTCTGACGAAAGAGTCAGAGGTTCTAGATGAACTCAACTCTGCCAACAAATCCTACTCTCACGTCCTCGAAGACTAATTGTAGTCGCATGACCCCTGGGTGCATGGCGTGCCTGTTTGTGCGCAATGTAGCAAACATGAGAGAGGATGAAGGGCGAGTTTCCAGCGCCCGAAATAATTAACTGGAACAGACCAGCTAAGGTATGGTAACCCCGACAGAAGTGTCCCTGGTCCTCCAGGATGGGGGTTGGTCGTGGAGCTTACGACCCACACCATAAAATATAACTGTAGAGAAACCCAACAACCTGTCAGTGGGAATACTGGAGACTGAAGGCAGTGGACAGAGATGAGTGGAGACGGGTCGTAGCGGAGGCCAAGGCTCACCATGGGCTGTAGTGCTGGAGAGTAGTAGTAGTATATAAGAATAGTCTGTTTTACGACTATTAAAAAATATCTTTGGATACCTCACTTCGTATTTGCTCATATTTGTTAATATTTCTATCTCAGTTATTTTTCTTTTCGGTTATTCTTCTGACTTGTTAGCTCTACTGATATCTTAATTCTTATCATGGTTGGAAGCTCTTTTATTAATATAATTATCACTAGTTATCAAGTATAAAGTTTTTGTGTGAATTCTCTATTATTCTTTTGTTGTTATCACAATCTGCTTCTGGTCATTGGTAGCATATATTTCATTGTATTTTGTTTTTTTTTATTTTTCATGAATTATTCCACTAGTTTCATGTTCGTGCAATTATTCTTCTAATTGTCTTTATTATAATTGACATTTATTTTATGATCATAGTTATATTATTGATTTATTTATTTTAGTCACTTTCTGCTACAGTCCGTTTCTTGATGTATATAATACATTTAATATTTATAATTAAATTTACCTCAAGATGTTATTTTTTCTTATTTGGAACATGTTTCGGGTACCATCTTGTACCCATCCTCAGCCTTCCGGTTTTTTTGTCTGGTGAAGTACATATATGTTGTTGGTTGACTATTATTATTGTGGCTTCCTGTTGGCTTCTGGTATTTCAAATTGGTTTTATTGTGTGTGATTGTGGTGTATGTGTTAGTTTTTTGTGTATTTTCAATGTTGAGTGCTTTGAATATTGTGTCATGTTTTGTATTGATTTGTATTTGTTCAGGTATTTGTAATACCTGAACAAATACAAAACAAATTGAAAATACACAAAAAACTAACACATACACCACAATCACACACAATAAAACCAATTTGAAATACCAGAAGCCAACAGGAAGCCACAATAATAATAGTCAACCAACAACACATATGTACTTCACCAGACAAAAAACTGGAAGGCTGAGGATGGGTACAAGATGGTACCCGAAACATGTTCCAAATAAGGAAAAATAACATCTTGAGGTAAATTTGATTGTAAATATTAAATGATTTATTTATATATCTATTTTTTGTTTCTTTTGCAAAAATTATTTCGCTCTCGTTTTTTATCCAAATGAATTCTTTAATTATAATATTTATGTGGTCATGGTTCTCCTTGTATTGCGTAAAGGTTTTATTATTTTTATTTCAACACAAGTTTATTCATTTTAATTGTATCAGTGGTTCTTACTTCCTTTTCTTTCTCTTCACAATGTTTTCATAGATAGTTTGTTGTAAGTTGCTCTTACTATATTTTTAAATTTTGGTAATTTATTTGTTTTCATAATTCACAATTCTCTTTCTTTTATTTCCATAAAGTTTCATAAATAGTTGGTTGTAAGATGTGCTTACTATGTTTTTAAATTTATTTGTGATTTTGTTTAACTTCCAAATTATTTTCTTTAATTCCATAATTATATCCATAAATAGTTGGTAGTAAGTTGTACTTGCTATATTTTTAAATTTTGTGGTTTATTTGTTTTCACAATTCAAACTTCTTTTCTTTTATTTTCATAATTCGTTTCATAAATAATGTTTGTAAGGTGATCTTACGATGTTTTAAAATTTTTTTGGTTTCATAATTCACAATTCTTTTCCTTTTATTTTCATAAAGTTTCATAAATAATTGGTAGTAATTTGTTCTTACTATATTTTTGAATTTTGTGGGTTTTGTTTAACTTCCAAATTCTTTTCTTTTTTAATTCCAGAATGTTTTCATAAATAATTGGTTGTAAGATGATCTTACTATATATTTTTGAATTTATTTGTTTTCACAATTCAGACTTCTTTTCTTTTATTTCCATAATAGTTTCATAAATAGTTGGTTGTAAGATGTGCTTACTATGTTTTTAAATTTATTGGTTTTCTAAATTCACAATTCTCTTTCTTCTATTTCCATAATTATATCCATCAATAGTTGTTCTTACTATGTGTCGAGAATTGTGATTGATTACTATAGATGTTGAACTAAAAATTTTAACGTGTAGATTCCTAGCTAAGCATTTTAATAATGTCGTGGAGTTAAATTGACTAGGTACATGAAAATAATGGTAGATAAGCGGACTGTAATTTAATACATTTATTGTACGTAAATGGTACAAATGAATTTAGATTTGATGAAGGTTAGCTAAGCCTTCATGCATCATGACGTCTGAGAAAAATTACATTACAAAGAAAAATTACGTTTTAAAAATGAAACGCAATTATGCAACACTTGAAGAATACATGAAATAATTTAGGCCTAAGGCCCTACATAATATGTCGCGATATGAAAATAATTAAGCCGACAGGCGAAATGCAACAAGCGTAACTAACGTCTGTTGTATTTGAACGCTCAGAGCACTGTGTTCGTCATATCTGCAGTAGCAAGCAGAATTAGATTATGAATCAGATTAGCCAACCTTCGATCAATATAATTCCCACATTACAAATACCAACATTATTGTACATAACTGCCCGCAAAAAATCGAGCGATTTTTTTTTTTGTAATACATTGTTAACAATTTATATTATAAAGAAAACACAAACATGTATGTTTTTATTAATAGAGATTAACCATTAGTAATTTGATGTCTTAATTATCGACATTGGAATGTTAGATAACAAAATTATAACATTAAGTTGTCCAGAGATAAACCTTGGACTGGTAGATAATGATGAAGTTAAACATGCCAAAGTTGGCTTGCAAACTGAATTATACATGATTATAAACGTGCATGAATCAGCAGACATGCATACAATATAGAACATGATAGCTTGATAATGAATAATCTGTGACTCATCCTTTGATGGGCCAGATTTAAATTGCAAATATTTATGCAAGTCATGATTAATAATTTAAGCCAGTCAAGCCAGCTGATTTATACATAATAAGATTGCATATTATATGAAATGAATAAACAAGATTATTACAAAACGTTACATGCATATAGAAACATAGATTAAGCATAACGCTGTAGTATAATAATTAAATAGCGCATGCTATACCAAGCAATTGCAAGAATGCACAAATACATTGACATGCGAGAATAGATGATACATTGTTGCATAGTTACAAGTATATAAATGCAATAACATGTGTGTCATAATCACAAATACATGAATACAATAATATAGGTGCGATACATGATCATAAAATACAAATACAAGAATATGTGTAAAAATATATGGGTGGTGTACAATCATAGACAACAGATGCGGGTACAATAATATGTGTTACATAGATACAAGTATATGGATACAAAATATGTGTTGCGTAGTGACAAAATACATGAATCAAATGTTGTGTACAAGAAAATACATAAAATAATTAATTGAAAGCTTTACACATTAAATAAATTGACCCTTGCTTAAAGTAAAACAAAACAATTTCTGTATTGAAAAGATACAAACTAAAGCTCATGATAATATTAAAAGTGCTTATATAACTAACATAATCTTCTTTAAAATATTAACATATGTTTGGTAAATACATACATTTAATTTTTAACAGAAAATAAGCGACATCCTTTAATTTATATAAAGAAAACATCCTCAAAAACTGACTCAATATAGTAATACAATGATAGAGACATAATAGTAGACTAACCATTTAAAGATACATAACATGGTAAATACACTAAAGAAAGAACATAATAATGTACATGCATAGTATTGATATAATGATATCAAATTCAATGGTACATAGTAGTAAAATAGACATATCCGAAAGGATGTAAATGTATAATATGCGTATACATAATACATAATGATTGTGTTAAGTAGCTACATTGATATAGTGTCTACGGTTCGTCCCTCGCTGGCACCAAACATAACTTGTGAATTGCTCTGCGAAAGGTGCCAGCAGGCGTGCAAACGTCAGCTACCCTAATTAAATTGTCTGGTCCGGGAATTTCTGTGAATTGTCTGTGATTACCCCAAATTTCCATGCTAATGGAGGCAAGTTATCCTCGATTAGAGGGACCAGCTCACCAATGGAGACGTTTTCTTTAGCGAACTTCCATTTGTGGTGCTGTTGCAATTGGTGTAGGTAGTCGCGCGACATGATTTCCAGATAGCTTGGACAAACTTCTGGAGAAGTTGCCAACGGCCGAGACGAGAGATAGGAACGTGTGACAAATCAGAATCAGGTATTGCCGTTAATGGTGCACAGATTAAAAAGTGGCCAGGGGTAAGTGGCACTGGATCGTTTACATCCGATGAAACGGCAAATAATGGACGTGAATTCAGACAGGCCTCTACCTGTGATAAAACCGTAGTAAACTCCTCAAATGTGAGTATAGACTTGCCGACAACGTGGCGCAAATGATATTTCAGGCTCTTTGTACTGCTTTCCCAAAGCCCACCAAAATGAGGTGACGAAGGAGGAATGAATGACCTCTTAATACCATGAGAAGTTGCAAATGATTGAATTGTTAAAGTGGCATCCTTGTTATGCCAAAGATTGTAAAGGTCATGCAATATGTTGCGGGCCTTCCTAAAGTTCGTGCCATTGTCAGAATACAATTGGCTAGGTATGCCCCTACGGGCCATGAAGCGACGTAAGGCAGCTATAAAAGCATTGGCTGTGAGGTCGGAAACCAATTCCACATGAATGGCCCTAGTGGCTAAGCAAATGAATAGAGACACATATGACTTGGACAGAGTCCTAGATCTCTGCCCGCCATGACGGATCATGAAAGGACCACCATAATCCACTGCACAAAAAAAAAATGGCCTGGAGGGAGTAACCCTAGGAGATGGCAAGACACCAAGCCTTTGAGCTTGATGTTTAATATTAAATCTGAGACATTTGACACAGCTACGAATGATGGAACGAATCACTATCTTGGCGTTAATAATCCACCAGCGTTGACGAAGTGAATGATGGACAAGTTGAGCACCAGCGTGGAGAAGTCGAATATGCTCACTCTCAACTATGAGGCGAGTGATGTGAGCTGAAGGATGCAAAACAGTAGGATGCTTATTATCATAGGGTAGCTGCGACTGCTGTAGACGTCCGCCGACACGCATGATGCCGAACTTATCAAGAAATGGGTCAAGAGAAGACAGTTTACTCCTTATAGAGACAGAAGCTCCATTTCGAAGGCAATTAAGCTCAGTAGCGAAATGGATCGACTGGGATTGGTTTATGAAAAAGTTAAGTGTAGAATGAATTTCAGTAGGGGTAAGAACTCCCGAAATTTTCTCTGCCTTTGAGGATCTAGCATTTTTGATAAATCGAAAACAATAAGTGTACACGCGGGTCAGTCGGTGCAATGAGGAAAAGTCCTTGGAGAGATCAATAGGTAAGGTAGGAATTAGAGATAGCTTGGAGGTTTGTTTCTCCTCAACGTAACATTCAGGAAGTGGCACATTAGAAGGTGAAAAACATTGGGCTCAGAAGATTGAGACAGACAAGTAGGACCATGCCACCAAAGCGAACAATCGCGCAAAACGTCAGGGTGACGTCCTCTAGAAATAATGTCCGCAGGATTATGTTGCGAATCAATATGATGCCATGTGTGGGTTTCAGTGAGACGCTGAATCTCAGCAACACGATTAGCGACGTAGGTCTTCCACCTAGAAGACTGAGCATGAATCCAATAAAGAGATACCATAGAATCGGAGTAGAGGTGTACGCTATTGACGAAGGAACGGAGAGTAGAGGTGACCTTGAATAGAAGTCGTGATAACAACAAACAAGCACAGACCTCATTGCGGGGTAATGAAACCTGTCAAAGTGGAGCCACACGAGATTTAGAACACAAAAGGTGACAAGAGGCCAATAAATCTTGATAAATAACTCTAATGTAAATGCAACATCCATA
Organism: Magicicada septendecula; assembly: GCA_034769895.1. Lineage (NCBI taxonomy): Eukaryota > Metazoa > Arthropoda > Insecta > Hemiptera > Cicadidae > Magicicada > Magicicada septendecula. The sequence goes on from CM068373.1 coordinate 214,622,068, forward strand.
ACCCTTTTCAGAGGCATCCGCGAATCCATGTAATTCAATTAACTTGGGCTCAGACTTGCTGCATATGGAGCGTGGAACAATAATTTCACCAATTAAATACAACTTGTCGCATAATGAACGCCAATACGAATATAATTGCTCAGAAATTGGCTCATCCCAACCAAGACTGCACAACCACAGTTGCTGCATAAACTGTTTGTAAAGGAAAACAATTGGACCAATAAGTCCCAATGGGTCGTAGATACCCGCTATAATTGACAGGATTCTTCTCTTAGAAATACTTGAATCAACTGGAAATGACTTGATGTCAAACATGAATGAATCTGCAGAGTTGTTCCAAAGAATGCCCAACGTGCGCACATTGCCTTGTTTGTTTAACGGAAGTGATAAATTACCATGATCAGTGACTACACTTGGCTCATTTGAGGCCCATTTATGCTGAGTAAAGCCATAAACTCAACAACGTACTTAAGTCAGATTTTAATTTGATCAAATTAGAAATGGTGTCTGTACCGGTCAACAAATCATCGACATAAAAAGCATTAATTATAGCTGAAGCAGCGTCAGGAAATGAAGCTTCACTATCCTTACCAATCTGAATGAAGCAGCGAGCTGCCAAGAATGAAGCGCTAGTAGTACCGTATGTTACAGTTCGCAGCACGAAATGTTTAAATTGTTCAAGCGAAGAATCATGCCATAGAATACGTTGGTAATGACAATCGTTATCAGAAACTAGAATTTGCCGATACATCTTCTCGATGTCAGCGATTAGAACATAATTGTGTGTACAAAATCGTAAAAGAATAGAGAAAAGATCTTGCTGGACATTTGGGCCCACTAACAAAATATCATTGAGAGATAGACCATTGCTAGTTTAGCAGAACCATCAAAAACGACGCGAAGCTTCGTCGTGGAACTAGAATATTTAAAAACGGCATGATGAGGTAAATAGTAGGTATTTGAAACCTTGGAATCAACAGAACAATCTTCAACCAGCGTCATGTGGCCTAGATCCTTATATTCCTATATGAAATTTGAATATTCATGCGCAAGATCAGCATCACGCTTGAACCTGCGTTCTAAACTTAAAAATCTCACTTCAGCGGTAGCATATGAATCACCCAGCTGGGCATTATCAGAAACAAATGGCAGTGAAACGACAAATCTGCCTTCTTTATTACGATTAGTAGATTTAACAAAATGTTCTTCGCAAACTGAGTCGTTAACAATGGGTGCATTATCAAGAACGGTTTCAGTCTCCCAAAACTTCTCAAGAGACGCTAGAATTTGATCATCGTCGTTTCTTGCCAAAAACGAAACAGCAGGACCCTTTAAATGACAATGCTTAGGCAAATTGCCTGCTAGAATATAGCCTAACTTAGTTTCTTGTATGACAGGAAAGTTAGGACCACAAACATATTTGTTAGCTTGAATCAAATCTAAATAAAACTGCGCTCCCAACAATATGTCTATGTCAGCTGATACATTAAAATTTGGGTCAGCAAGGAAAATATTATCTGGGATATTAAAATGTTTTATGTCAAAAGATTGTGCTGGAAGTTTATGGGTTAAAGCAGATAAAACTGCACATTGAGCATTAAAGGTAAAATTTTGATAACGGGAAACAATACAAACTGATACCAAATTATTAGCGCAACATGTTGCATTATTAATACCTGAGATTGGTATATTAGATTTGGTTAAATTAAGTAGCAATTTTTTTGCAAATGATGCAGTGCAAAAATTAACTTGCGATCCTGCATCTAGCAGGATTCGCACAAGTTGCTTGTTACCAGCGCGGTCGATAACAAATACAACAGCTGTAGATAAGATAACATTGTTCGCTGATTGCAATTTAAATGAGCAGTAATTACTACTGCTGGCAGGACTGTAATTTAATTCCTTATTTATATGAAGTAGTGTATGGTGCCGTCTGGAACAGACCTTACACGAATGCTTGACCTTACAATTAGGAGAAAAATGATCTGGTGTCAAACAATTAGTGCAGCATTTGTGCTTTAGTATAAATTGCCCTCGTTCCGATACGCTCAAATCGCGAAATTTGTCACACATATAAATTGGGTGACTTGCCTTGCAGTATAGGCATGAATAATTATTTGAAGTGGAATGATAGCTTTTAAATACAGTGCTGCCAGCAGAGTTTTGTAACTTAGATTTTTCAGACTTATGGTTAAATTTTAGAATCGGTTTGTTAAGCTGCTGTCCAGCTTCCAGCGGTAGCGTGTTTTCTAATAGTTGCCTACGGGCATTTAGAAATTGTACAAAATTCTGGAAATTGGGAAGATTTTCAGAATTTATAGATTCTTTCCATAGTTTAAAGGTGGAATGATCAAGTTTTGTTGACAATAGCTGTATGACAATAAGTTCAAATGAATCTACTGACAATTGCATGGCTGTCAAAGAATTGACAGAAGACGTTATGGCATTTGTAAATTCTGCTAAGCTCTGTACAGAGTCCTTAGTTGTAGATTTTACTTCTAATAAATTTTGAATATAATATTTGGCTAATATGAATTTATTGTCATATCTAGCGGACAGCAAACTTAACGCTATTGAATAATTTTCGTTACAAATAGGCAAACCCTTGATTAAATCCAGTGGTTCATTTTTAACAGATGAATATAAGTAGTGTAATTTTTGTACTGAGGTTAAGTCTGATCTAGTATCTACCAAGTCTAAAAATATCGACTAGAAGTGCTGCCATTGGAGAATGTTACCTGTGAAGCAGGGCAGCTTGATAGGTTTTAATTGAATATTGCTACTTAATGTCTGAGATTCAGTCTGGATGTTGAAAGCGTCTAATAGTTGTAAAATCTTAGCCTCGGTTGAATACACAAGCTCTTCAACCTCGACTCTGTCCTCTTGGGCAGTATTTATGTCTCTAAAAATTAGTTCGATCTCAGACTGGACCGCATCGTATTTTATTGACAAACTTTTTAAACTTTCAAGTCTTACACTTAAAAAATGCTTGGTATTGCTATTTTTATCAAAGTTAACTATTGCAGAATTAATTCTCACTATGGCCGACTTTAAGCCGCCTCTCTTTTTAACTAACACTCTTAAACTTTCTTCCGTCATTTTTTACGCACCTTTTATTGATGATATTGATGTCGTGTATTCGGTGAGGCGTCTTGCAGCAGATGGTAGACACGCACGGACTGGATGGATGAATATTCTCACAACTTGAAACCGCTCAAAACCTGGCGTGTAGGCGTTGACACTTGGATTTTTTATCTACTATGGTGCTGTCTATGAAGTCCATTCTCAGCGACGAAAGAAGTGTTGAAATGACTACCGACACGGTCGGATCAGTTAACATACTGAATCGCCCGTGATGGCCAGAAATTGCATTAAAAATGATTAAGTGAGAAGCTGCTTCGCAAGGTATAAGGTTGTAAAAGAAGGTTGAATGATAAATCCAGGCCCGGAGTGACCAAAAAATGTCGAGAATTGTGATTGATTACTATAGATGTTGAACTAAAAATTTTGACGTGTAGATTCCTAGCTAAGCATTTTAATAATGTCGTGGAGTTAAATTGACTAGGTACATGAAAATAATGGTAGATAAGCGGACTGTAATTTAATACATTTATTGTACGTAAATGGTACAAATGAATTTAGATTTGATGAAGGTTAGCTAAGCCTTCATGCATCATGACGTCTGAGAAAAATTACATTACAAAGAAAAATTACGTTTGAGAAATGAAACGCAATTATGCAACACTTGAAGAATACATGAAATAATTTAGGCCTAAGGCCCTACATAATATGTCGCGATATGAAAATAATTAAGCCGACAGGCGAAATGCAACAAGCGTAACTAACGTCTGTTGTATTTGAACGCTCAGAGCACTGTGTTCGTCACATCTGCAGTAGCAAGCAGAATTAGATTATGAATCAGATTAGCCAACCTTCGATCAATATAATTCCCACATTACAAATACCAACATTATTGTACACTATGTTTTTAAATTTTGCGATTTTTTTTTTTTTTAATTCACAATTCCTTTCAAAATAGTTTTCATAAATAATTGTTTGTAATTTGTACTTACTATGTATTTTAGAATTTATTTGTTTTCACAATTCAAACTTCTTTTCTTTTATTTCCATAATAGTTTCATAAATAGTTGATTGTAAGATGTGCTTAATATATTTTTAAATTTATTTGTTTTGTTTAACTTCCAAATTCTTTTATTTAATTCCAGAATGTTTTCATAAATAATTGGTTGTAAGATGATCTTACTATATATTTTAGAATTTTTTTTTTAACTTCACAATTCTTTTCTTTCCTTTATTTTCAAAATAGTTTTCATAAGTAGTTTGTTTGTAAGTTGATCTTACGATATTTTAGAATTTTTTGGTTTTCAGATTTTTAAAATTCTACTCCTCATAATATTTTTTCATGGAAGCCTGGTTATATATGCCTTTGATTCTATCTGAACCCATCTCCTTTAATTCATACGTATTATTGTTCTTTATTTTGGAGACTATATATGGTCCTGTATATAGTAGCAACAACTTCTTCGTTATTCCTTCCAGCATGCTGGATAGTTCACGATTTTTCAATAATATTTTCTCTCCAATTTTGTAAGTTATTATTTTACCACTAGCCTTTTGATACTTGTTTTGCCGTTTCTCCTGGTCTTCGGCCACTTTGTTGTAGAATTTTACATTGTCGAATGTATATATATTATTTCTAGGGAATTCTAGGATTTCTTCGATCTCTCGTGGGGGTGGTTTCTCGTACATGGCGGAGTATGGGGTAACTCCTATGGCTGGGTGGTATGCCAAGTTGAGGAATTCTTCCGTGGCTTCTAGATAGTCTTGCCACCTTCTCTGTTGATGGTAACAATAAGTTCTTAATATCCTCCCCACTTCTCGCAACACCCTCTCTGCCGGATTGCTGCTCGGGTGGTAGACCGAGGTTTTGTACGTTCGAACACCCATTGATAATATGGGTATCCTGCCATTTTCTCCCTTTAAACTGGGTTCCATGATCCGTGATGATCGAAGCTGGTTTCCCTACGTTTGGGATATATTGTTCTGTTAATATTCCCAGAATTTTCTTAGTAGTTGCTCGATTAGCAGGGTATAGCTTAACAAAATTAGTGAAATGGTCCATTACGATTATCAGGTATTTGTATCGGTGTCGACCGCCACTACGGGGAAATGGTCCGCAGATGTCTAAGAATACCTTCTCCAATTTCGCCTGGGATGTTATAGGAATCATTATGCCTTCCTTCTTCTCGTTATTTGATTTTACTAGTTGGCAGATACGGCAACATTTGATATATATCCGGACCTTCCGGTTTACGTTTTTTATGTGGCAGCTCTCCTCCAGAGCCTTAATCACCTTTAAGGCGCCCATATGCCCATATCGTATATGATAATTTATGATTATTTCTTTTTCAATATGGGTTGGAATAATCACCTTCCAGGTATCCAGCTTTAACGAGGTTTTAATGAACAAAATTTCTTTATTCATTTGATAATACTGAGCGACGGTTTCGTCCCCTTCTTCCAATCGAGTTTTTATATTTCTCAATTTCGGGTCTGCTTGTTGGTGGGTGCTAATGTTCGTTAATAATGTGGCTAGATCGGCTCTGGTGCTAATAATGTGGTAGATTTTGAGTACGCTTTCTTTCTGTCCCTCGAATGTTTGCTCTTCCACATTAACACGTGATAACACATCGGCTATGACATTCTTTTTTCCTGGGATGTATTCCCATTTTAGTTGTACTCTTGAAGGGCAAGTATCCACCTTGTCAGTCTGCCGTGATTCAATTTGCAGCTTTTTAGGAACGATATTGATTTATGGTCTGTTCGGACGGTAACTGGGTAACCCAAGATGTAGGTGCAGAATTTACCACAAGCGAATACTACACTCAGCAATTCCTTTTCAGTTACAGTATAGTTCTTTTCGCACTGGTTTAAAGATCTACTCGCAAAGCTAATCACTTGATGTTGACCCTTCACATCTTCTTGATATAACGTCGTTCCTAGGCTGATGTTACTGGAATCACAGTTCAAGAAAAAAGGTAGTTTAAAATTTGGGTGGCGAAGTATTATTGTTTCAAGAAATTTATCCTTGATCAGTTGGAAAATTACATCCTGCTCTTGACCCCAGATCCATTTGTTTTTTGAGGATAACTGTGGTTGAAACCTTGCGGTTAGTTCCGAGTATTGTTCTTGGAACTTGCGGTAATAATTACAGAGTCCCAGGAATGACTGTAATTGCTTTCTATTTTTGGGTGCAGGGAATTTCTGGATCGCTTCCACCTTTTCTGCTGACGGTGAGATTCCTCGGTCATCCAAGTTAAAACCGAAGAACTGAACTTCTCTCGCAATGAACTTGGATTTTTCTAATTTAAGCGTGATGTTACTGACAGACAACTTCTCAAGTACGTGTTCCACGCGGTAGCAGTGTTCCTCCCAAGTTTCTGAGGTAATTAGTAGATCATCTACATACATGGTGGTAAACTGAAGTGCTTCCTATCCAAGTATCTGGTCCATGCAGGTCACAAAGATGGCAACTGAATTCACGAGTCCAAAGGGCAATCTCTTGAATTGGTAATTGCGCCCTTCGAATATGAATCCCAGATACTGACGACTCTGTGGGTGTAACTCCACCTGCCAGTAACCGCACACCGTGTCCCAGGTACTAAAGTACTTGGTACCATGGAATCGTGATCAAATTAATTACCTCAAATTAATTTAATTACATAATTTAAAACATTTTACATTCATAGTATTTTACTTTCATAATAAACTTCATTATGGCAAACTATTATTGTTGTCATCAACTCAATCATAATTGTACACCCTGATTATACAAAATACAATGTACATACCAACAACATAATCTTAACACAATATATTTAACATCACTACAAATTTATCTACAATTTTCGTCATATCCTTTTATTGTTTACCACACCTCATTTCATAAGTTAGCCAAGTAATTACCATGAACTAAAATAATTAAATGTTCATTCACTATATATCTAACCACCATCATCATAGATTAATCTTAGATTATTACAACACAATTCATTTTTCAATAAATTTATTTTGTTACTACCATCAATATAACAAATATTTGCTTTTCCCAATGGTTCCATTACCCCATAATAATGGTTTACAGGATTACTCCACATTATTATCAAATCATATATCATGTTAGCTTTAGTATTTCTATTCCAGTCTCTGTAAGTATTTTTTGTCAACCCCAGGTAAGTTATGATCTCATCATCATCACAGTTATCTACTCCTACACCCGTTACACCATAAGGTAAGTGCTCATCATCATCGTTATCATCATTTTCATCTACTGCTGCTGTACTAATTACTTCACAAGGTAAGCCTTTTATATAATCAACTCTCTCACTATTTATTCTCTCTATTAACTCTTTACAGCTTCTACTAACCTCAAACGACTCTATCTCTCTCTCTCTCATTCCATGCAGAGGGCACTACAACATCATAAAAACCCCTCCTGGCTTTTCCAGCCACTTTTTTTTAATTATAAACTTTTTTGTTTTAATTCATTGTCTCTTTATAGTCTTTATGAGCTCTTTAAAAAAAAATCATTTATAAATGCATTATGCATGTCACCTCGAGTTTTGATGACCTTATGACTTATTGACGGGGTCCAAGCATTGTCTCCAGAGTTGGGTTTCCGTTACTCCTGGCTTGGGGTCCTGGATATGTCCAGAGTCCAACGTCGTTCTCCAGTAGTGTGTGGTCCATCCCAGAGAATTACTATCTGCTGCGAGGTGGATCTCATTTGTCTGTTAGGCGTCTAAAAAGCATCTCCTAATGTCCAGCATATCGCATCGCTCTTTGTAGCTTCTCCGTAGATACTCTGCTGACTTAAACGGTCCCGGTACTTTACGTTTCCCGAAATATTGTGAACATAATTACTGAACGTCTTTATTCATTCATAGATGAGACTTCTAATAAAACAAAACTGTTCTGCCGACGGACAGCGTGTCCAACTGCAACTGTGTCTTGAAATGGAGAGAAGGGTTTCCAGTCGAACCCTTAATTTATACCCTCTCGAGTTTCCACACCTGTTGATTCCGAAATTATCCTGTCGAGACCTGCAGATCACATACTAGCCCCAACTCCCGAACCTTTTCATATATTTGCAATTGTTAGCAAATGGCAATGTTTTGTATGGAATCGAGATAGCACAAATCATAGCTAATTTGATTAAGCACTCACTATATTAATTTGAGCATCTTAGTGTAATTTGCGTATTTTTGGCACATTTATTTCGCACTGACTTCGTGTAGTGTGTCCTGTTAACGTCATTTTCTTACTGTGGATAACTATAAAATTTACACACACTTTGGTGCCTTTTGTTTGTTTATACACTAATTAGTTTTCACACAGTGAATTAAAATAATTATTTTAGTAATTAATTGGGGAGGGTAGCTGAGATTCCTGTCTGTACATGCATTACTAACACACACAAGATACACGCGTAACACACATACAATCGAGCAGGTGTTCCTTGCCTGTTGGAACAGGTTAATTTCTCCCCTAGTATAACAATGAAACATTTTTACAATCCCAGACATGTCCATTTACCCCAAACTTATATTAATTTTGCAAATTTTTATATTTATTTAAATCAATGCTCAATACACCATATGGCTGTATCGTTGCATTATTCCTCTGCTTGAAAAAAGAAAAAAATTTAATAAATATTTATTTATTAAATTTTTGTCTATTTGTTCTAGACAAATAAAAATAATATTACATTAGCTTAACTTTAGTTTACATCAGTTAAACGACACATAATAATGAGTAGGTCAGTATAACGCTCGCCGGTGGTGGTATGCAATATTTTCATCCCCCCTTATAACAGCTGACCTTCATTTTACCATAATGCAGGAATGTATTTCTGCAAGAGTATTTTCAAAACAACTTTAGTTGTGGGTCGCATAATTTGATACAGATGCATGGCTTTGGAAAATACATCAATATTAACAAGTATGTGTTTCACTCCACAACTTGATCTTGGAAGTGGTCCCAAAAAAAATCCACTCTCCTTTATTTTCTTTCTGGATGCTCTGCATTTCTACGTATTTATGCCATCTTTCACTCTGTAATTTTACATTTCCTTAATCATAACATTCCTACCTTCGTTCCTTAACTCTTTTCTTAGCCTATTATTCCAATCTTCATTCTTAGATATCCTTTCTGATCGTTCATAATTTTCTTCATTCTTACCCTGTGTTGTAAAATACACTTTCATACCAGAATACTCTTTTTAGCTTCGTAGTGAGTCACATTATCGGCTACAGATGACTGCCTTAGAAACACTTCTATTACCAGACATTATGTGCTTAACTCTGAGCCGCCTCATTTCCCCTCCTCAAAGTTTTGAAATTTTTTTTTTTTTTTTGAAAAGGGGAAGTAAAATTTAAAAACTAGGCCAAAGGTCTAGACGAAGCTTAAAATGTACCAGGCCCATTGTGACAGGTCTTGGAAATGAAACAGCCTGATTAACAAGACAAATTTTATTAACGTATGATTTAAAAACATCACAATACTGCGAAAATCACACGCAACATCTGGTACAGCAAGTACCTAGTTTTCAAACCTTTCCTAAATTTTATATTATCTTGATTATATCGTACAGTGTTGCCAGATTCATTACATGAACAAGAAAACTGCCTAAAAATATGCATAGCTCATCAGAAATATAGGATTCTATGTTTGTAATAATCACATACACAGAGTTTTAAACAATAAAAGTTACAAAGTGTGATCCACTATAATCAGTAATGACATGTTATTTATATGAGTGCTATAACAGCAAAGAAACAGATAAATTCTTTTTGTGTGCCCTTTCATAACAGCCTAACATCTATTATATAAAATAAATTCATAATTATTAATGACCCTTGGTTCTGCATTAATAGAATTTGAAACACTTTGTTACATACTGCAGTGACACATGTGACCAGCAAGTCAGCCAGCATAATCAGCCCACTATCAACCGAAATCTTAAATTCGAACAATTAAATAAAACAACTAACTAGAAATATAGACTAGACTAAAAACGGCAATTTACAAAATGTAAGGTCACACAGAATTCAAAATGACCGGATCCCAGCCGCATGCCCCAGTCAGGCATCCCTTGCACAGACATGACCCGAAAGAGTGAAAGAGACAAAAGAATCGAAAATAATAAATTTCAAAGTTAAAATAATAAGCGCAAGGGTATATCAAAATTCACCGCCCAACTGTAAGCCACTTCAAACATCATTAAAGTAAAGAAAGGTGAAACCCCACAATAGCATGTGCAAAGCTGAATTACATGGTAATTCATGAATGTTCCAGCATGTAGTTCAGACGGACTAGCTTCAATAAAAGTATACATTATATATCATAAGGTACCCAAAATTAAGTTACAAAAAAAATTAAGGGAGCTGGCGATGCCCGATAACCCACATACAATTTATGACTCCTTATTAATCTATGGTGTAATACAAACAGTGCACAACTGAGCACATTTTCTACGCACACGTCACGTTCTGTCTATTCATATCACTTTACAAGTTAAGTTCAAAGAGAATGTAATTTGACTTGTAGAAGGTGTCAATCACGTGTGAATTCTGTTGTGAAACTCGAGCTTTAAATAATAGAAAATGGTCACCTTGTATTCCTTGGTTAGAAGGCGATCAGCTGCCTGCATGTAGTTTAAGGTTACAGTTCATTGCAGATAGAGGGTGAAAGATTCGGGTTCCCAGGTTACATTCTCTCGATGGCGAAATTCAGGTAAAGCTTAGCTGCTCAGCAGATGACCACGGATGGAATTGTAGTCATCCTCATCTCTTGAGCACTTCGACGAGTCAGGAACCCTAGGAGAACAGACTTATATAGCAACCCTCACAATATTCACGCTTACAAAACTTCACTCGAGCTCTAACACACACACCACGAATCATATGGATACTGGACCTTCACTTACAACCAGTTAGTATTCAGATTAAATAATCAAATTTAACTCGCAAAATAAACATTCATCGATGCCACTGCATGATATTTCTTATTTAAATAGTTACTATTAACCTGTTATAACCACAATCGGTTTCGTATAAAGCTTCGCCACGTGGGCGGAATTACATAACATATTACTTATTAATGCATTGCTATTTTTTACTAATACTTCATCAGCACTTTGCTTTGTAATATTTAATTAAATAACAATTAACAACAGGACCTCTATAATTCCTTTCAAAGTTGAAATTCATTATTAAAATTCACCACGTGGTCATTCATGCCGTTCAGAACAAGACAGCAATCACGCCCGCTTATGTAAAATAATCTCACATACGCCATAAACACATTTAAATCCTAATTCCTTATTACACACAATTAGAATTATTAAATCAACTTACCAGAGGTACTTAATGGATTAGCAATCCATACAGATATAAAGATGAGCACACGAGAAAATTTTTTGCCGTCGAGAGAGATAGTGCATCAGCGGTGACGGAAATGGAACTGACCTGTCGTCAGTGAACCCACATGCTCTTTTCAGTCACCAGAATGTGCGCGCATGACTTCGACGCACACCGGGTGTCCAAGACGATAGAAATACGAAATTTACTAAACCGTAATGGCGCCGTGATTATATGCTTTGTGCCAATCACGGCACAACTCACTCGATGTTAATCGTAGTATTTGAGCTCTAAGTAATCTCTGCCCTTGACTTTCACTATCGCTTTCTTCTGTGTCCTTGCATTTCCACATAGGTATGTAGATTCGGTACTTTTGCTGTTTGACACTCATAACATTTCTTACTTTCGTTTTTAATCTTCCTGAACATATTATTGATGGTGAAATCTTCACGTAGGCTTAAGTAACATTTAAGTGTAGCAGCATGTGCTAAACTTTCGTGTGTTGGTCGAATCAATTTCTGCAACATATCTTTTGTTAATACTACCTTCCAATCTTGCCTCATTAGTTTATATAAGACTTCATTTTGTACCTTGTAATGGTCTGGTAGGTGATCTCGTAGCTTAAATTCTCTCGTAGCATCATCTAAGTCTTGTTGTTGAGCCAGATTCTTCAGCATGTGTTTAACATCATTATCAGCAGTAAATTTAATAGGTAACAGTTGTAACTCATTATGGTTCTTTTCACACTTCTGTGACATATCTACTCAAAGTATCGGCTATAAAATTATCTTTCCCTTTACAATATTTTATAGTAAAGAAATACTCACCGATTGCTAGGATCCATCATAATAATCGAGCGTTGGTTACTTTACATTTTAATGGGAATGATAACGCTTAATGGTCCATATGTATTTCAAAATGCGTTCCGTAAATGTAATATCAAAACTGTTTCAGGGCGTATACTTGCAAGTATCTCCTTCTCAGATATAGAGTACTGCTTCTCTGCCCCTTTGAATACTCTACTGGCTAATGCAATGATACGTTGTTCTCCTGTAGCATCTTGTTGATACAGCACACTTCCACACGCGTAGTCGCTAGCGTCTGCGTAGATAACGAATCTTCCATCTCGCTGTGGATGATGAAGCATTATGTTTTCAATGAATAACTTCTTGACTTGGTCGAAGGCATCTTGATGTTTCTTCTCCCACTTCCATTTGTGATTTTTCTTTGTTAACTCCAACAACGGTTGTGTTCTTTCTGCATGTTGTTGCGAGAATCTTCTATAGTATCCTGTGAGTCTCAAAAATGCTCGTAACCCTTTAATGTTCTTAGGTGTAGGGAAATTGCTAATACTGGATATCTTTATGGGATCGGGTTGAATACCTGAGGATGAAATAATATGACCTAGGAATTGGATTGGGGATTTTATCAATTCGCACTTGCCTAGGTTAAGGGATATATGGGCTTCCCTAACCTTGTGGAATATAGTGTTAAGATGTTCAATGTGTTCGTCAGGTGTTTTTGATACTACCAAGATATCATCCACGAACACTATGGTGTAAGGCTCCACTTATGGTCCTAATGCTTTCTCCAGACATTTTACAATCGCAGCCAAACTCGTGCTCAAACCAAAGGGAACTAACTTGTGTTGGTAGCATTTATTTTTGTATAGGAAGGTGGTGTATTTTCTATCTTCTCTTCTAATTGGAATTTGCCAAAAACTCGACCGTAAATCCAACTTAGTCAAATACCGTGCTCCTTCACACTTTGCAAATAACTCGTCCGCAAGTGGTGCACAATTGAATTCACGTAGAACGACGCTATTCAAACTCCTCATGTCTAGGCATAAACGTACTTCTCCACTATTCTTCTTTACTACAACTAGAGGATTAAGAAAGTTGCTGTTCGACCGCTCAATGATGTTATTTTCTATCATCCGTTGTATCTCCAGTTCAACTTCTCCCTCGTACTTTATGGGTATTGGATACGTTCGTCTGACAAATTTTGTAGGGTTTGATACCATAACAGCGTGTTCGTAAACTGTGGTCTACCTAGGTATATCGCTGAATACTTCCTTATACTCTTCTATTAATTTAAATAACTTCGCTTCTTCCTGAGATGACATTCCTTTTTCGGCTGTATTAGCATGCTGAGTAGGTGCATATCGTATATGTGGCTTGGATACGACAATAGGTTCTTCACTTACCTCACAATTTTCTTCATTTTCATTCATATAGAACATCCTTATAATTACATAAAATCTGATCGTTATTGATATCAATCCTTGCATTTAAAGTATTTAATAAATCTATTCCAATAATTCCATCATATATAAGTTCATTCATTATGATCATAGGATATGTTATTTCTAAGTCCTTACAAGTTAAAGTTACATAAGCTTGTTGTCTAACCTTTTCTCTCTTATTCATGGCTGTAATAACATTTATATTATTGACAGGTAAAATAGCCGTTTGTTTAAAATATTTTTTATTTTGTTGTACCCACTTATTGTTTAGTACAGTTAATTGGCTACCTGTATCGATTAACATTTTAATTCTACATCCATTAATTCGTACATTAATGATAGGACAATTTATTTCTTGTTGATTTGGTGTCACATTCCTGTCAGTGTCTAATAACTATTTCTCTCACGTCGCACTGATATATATTGTTTATTGTGTAGCCCCACGTCCTGTTTTTTGTCATTGTTTTGTGTCGCGGGAACAGATGGCTGAATAGTCACCTGTCGCTCTCCCACTTTTATTTCCTAATCTGCTCTCTCTCTCTTGCTCTGCATTGTGGATACTGTGCGGTCATATGGTTTACTAACCGTTTTCTTCCAATTTGTATCGCGCACGTTTCTCTCGGAGTGTTGTTTCTTCTCTGCGTCACGTGCATTATTTACAGCTGTGTTTTGCTTTACACTGTGCGCTGGCGCCATATAATTTCGGTTATAATTATCACGGTTTTGCGTATCGTCACATTCTCGTGCCTTATCACTATGGTCGTAAGCGTGATACTTAATGCATGTTTGTTGATTGTATGGTGAAGTGATACTCTTGTTAATATTTTGTGATTGAGTGACAAGTATTAAGAATTGTTCCATCGTTTTGACACCCTGCGTATATACAGCTAACTGAATATCTCTATGGAAATGGTAAGACAACTTAGACACTATCTAATACTCAGAAAATTTTGGTTTTAAATGTTTTACGCGTTCAATCTGCGCTATAGTGTACTGCTCAATATTCTGGCGTCCATGCGGATTACATTTACCATACTCCAATTGGTCACGTACTTGCCTTTGAGTGTGGATATTCCAGTACCTATTTTCGAATGCTTCTCTGAATTGCTGATACATGGTTATATTGTCTCGAATTATGGAGTACCATTGACTTGCAGAATCTCTTAAATGACGGGTGACAAAACTCACTTTCTCATCGTCGTCACTCATACTTCCAGTTTTTTCAAATTCTCTCTCGATATTCGCCAAAAATTCCATGCTATTTTCCCCTTTGTTACCTGCAAAGGTTATCTTACTTCTTTCTTCTATGGGTGCAGTGAACATGATTTTCTGCACCGGTCGTTTCTTGATCTCTGTTCTCAGTCGTTCTACTTCTCCACGTAGATCTTCCTTAAGTGTGTTCATTTCACCTGAGTAGTCCTTGGTGGATTTTGCAGACTCTACTACAGCAGTTTCCAACGTCGTCGTTCGGGCTTCTATTTCCTGCGTTTTATTAATGTTTTCCCGGATTTGTTCACTAACTGTTCTAATCCTCACATCTTGTTCCTGCTTTGAAACTCTAAACTTGTGTCATTCCAGTGTTCAGCTAATTGTTTAATACTTTCTTTTAATTCTTTCTACCATTCTGTTTTCTGATTTTTAAACCTATTCTCTGTCTTTATAGCTTGTTCATTTAGCGACTGTTCTACTATATTTTCTAATATTTCTATTCTTGTATTAGTTTCTTCGAGTTTTGTAGTCAGTTGCTCTTTAAATTCGGCCCTACTTTCTTCGCTATTCTTCGTTGATCTGCAAACTATTGTTCGTTGCTCGTTTCTCTAACTTATTTATTCACGGCTAATTTCTTCTCTATGTTGATTAATCTGTTCATCGTTTTTCTTATTATTAGCGGTTACTTTTTTATTCAGGGTTTTAATTTCCTGTGTGACCACAGCTTGATTTTGCCTGATCACTTGGTCCCCTTTCTCCAAGTGTTCTTTCACTTGCGTTTGGAATGTTTCCATCTCTTCGTTCACTACTTCCCTCACTTTCAATCTCATTTTCGTCAATAACTCGTGGTTCTCGCGCCTAATCTCATTGATTTGTTGTTCTGTTTATAATTTGTGCTCGCCTAATTGTGTAATGTACGGTTCAATGTCTTTCTTTAATTGAATATTGTTTTCGTTAATGTTCTCTTTAACATTATCAATTCTTTTTTCTAACTGTTTGGTGTTTTCTGCCATTTGTTTCGTGTTTTCTGCCACTTGTTCCATTAATTGTTTGGTATTTTCTGCCATTTGTTGTGTTAATTGTTGCAGTATTGTGGTTGTGTCTAAGTTTGTTTGTGTAGGTTGTATTTCGCTGATTGCGTCTTCTTCTTCCCATCCCCTTCCCTCTGAAGAAACCGGCACGACTCCGTTATTGGTGTTAACATACTCAGACTTTATTTTTTACTTTGACTTACCTTTTAAACTCTTGGTAACACTTATGCTTTTTTACATGTTGATTCACCATGTGGCATTGTTGCCAACATAACATATATTTCATTCGGGTCCAGGTTCTTAAGCGAGCACAGAGACTAATGGTTTTTAGAAATAACATACTCTGAGGTCATTATTTAAAACTTGTGTTTTATTTATCTGAATTTTTTAAATATTTGAAACAAAAACAGAAAAAAAACAAGATGGAGTCATACTCCTTTGGTTAAATACAAATACAAAATGGCGGTGATATATTTCCGCTTCACCAGCCTTTCGGTGTTATACTTTTACAACTTATATACTTTAGTTCCAATTGATTCTGATTACATATTTGAAGAAATCTCTGCCATTACTGCAGTTTTAACTTTACGTTATTAGTTATATTAATCACGTAACGCTAACCAATGCTTGTGATTATCTAGATCTATACTGGTACACACACACACACACACACACACACACTACTGAAAACTGTACATTTTTAGATTATTTGAGCTCAAAATATTTTACAAAGATCGGTATTTTAGAATGGTGATAGGTTTACTTCCCTGCCTCGCTGGTTGAAGATGCAGTCAGGCTTCCCTCATGTTCTCGTTTGGTGTTCTGCCGAGTTATTATACTGTTCTTTTGTTATTGCACTCACTGTCTCTACATTTTTACTTGTTGATTTTGTTTTTATAAGGTTTAATTTCACATTTTGTTAACTTTTGCTGTTACTTTTGAACACTTAAATATTTGCTGGCAATTGCTGGCCAGGAAGTTTAGTAGTGTGCAGCTCGCACGGACGATGTTTTTGCGACTGAGAAAGACAATATGGCGCTTATTCCACTTCATACTTTTGATGACGTATTTTAGGAGTGGTCGGTTGTTGTTAGCAAACTCGCTGTAGACTGTCACATACGCCACTTGACCTTGACGCCAACTCGTCCTGGCTTACTGCGTTGTATCATAGTTGGAAAATTTTACCCTCACACATTTTAACCTTAGATTTACAATAAAATTAAATTTGTTATGTACCCAAAAATCCCTATACGGACCTATTGTACCCTTACAAAACCCCCTCAATGAGAGGATTTATGACAAGGCATAAAAACTCTCATTGACTCATTCATACTTCCTAAAGGGATCAGGTAGGATATGTCACCACAACCCCCTGTAGTGTTTATATAAAAAGAATATTGATAACACCCCTTGGTCCAGTGATTGTGACAGTACCTGCATGACCTTACTGGACTTCTCTTTCGAGATCCCAACACCGCAAGGCGAGTCAGGCACTTGACGCTCCTGCTCTGATGCGCTGGCCAGCTCAGGACCGCCGCCACAGCATCACTAAACTCTGAAACATCCAAATAAAAATCAAAGAGTGGCCTTGTATACTGCCATATCCCCAACTGATCTGTTTCCCCTTAGCTACATTGGTTTACGTTAATAAGAATTGGTTTTACCTTAACAATAACATTTTACAACATTTCACCTTAATATGATCCTTGAAATTACCCTAGAAAATTCATCACTTATCTCATAACAATAATGTAGCTCCATATCCCAACATATTATCTGTTTAATCACTTACTATTCATTAGAGAATCTCTTTTATACAACATTAATTGATTAATCTCCATTATTTAAAACACTCGATTTAAAATCTCACAATTACTTTCATCATTTATTTAGTCTGAGAGAAAAAAAATGTTATAAGTATTATTAAAGCAATTCCTGTTACCTACATACATTGTTTACATAACATATAATATACCATAATGTAATACACAAATACATTTAACATTAACATACAAAAAAATATACAATCCAACTTATTATTTGTTATCATTGACCACAAATCAGTTCATAATACAGTCCACTTCAAAACTGCACTGTTCACATAATTAAATGTTCATAAAATAAAACATTTATCCTCCATCGTCGAATAACAATCTAACCTTAGGTCTATACACATCATTTTTTATTGAATACCTTACATTATGATTATCAATGTAAAGATTATTCAATTTTTTATATTTTTCCACAATACTATTATAATCAATATGATCACTCCATATCATTATCTCATATAATTTGTCATGATCGGGTATGGTCCTGTCACCTTTAGTATTATCTGTCCCAACCAGGTAAGTTGTAAAGTCATCGTTAATAACATCATCTCCTACTGCTGTTATGTCAGCTTCAACCCAAGGTAAGTACTCATTATACTTATCAACTCTCTCTGTGTTCATTCTCTCTCTTAATTCTGTATAACTTCTCCCAACCTCAAACAACTCTATCTTCCTATCACCATACCTCTCTCTCTCTCTCTCTCTCTCTCTCTCTCTCTCTCTCTCTCTCTCTCTCTCTCTCATCATAACACCAAGTCACACTCTCTCTCTTAATATTTACAGGGGGCACTACAACTTTACTACTGCACCACCTATCAGATGCACAAAAAATCAAGGGACAACTATTTGCAGACCATATGTCTCCCAAATACACTCGTGAGCCCTTTTCTTCACCCCCAACTACAACATCACGGGAAAAATTTACCCCCTGCAACCCCTCTACCTGTATACTCTCTCTCCACTTTCTCTCTGACTCATCAACACACACTAACATTCCATTATTATATTCTATCTCCTCTAAAACTTCGTCACCACTATTTTTAATTATATCATCATAATTCTCAACACCACTCACCTTATTATATGTCATCTGACCGTCTTTATTTACATCTAATTTATCTGTGTCTCCACTATTCTCTACCCCCATTTTAATCTCATAATTGTCATCTACTTTCTTCTTTGTAAAGTTATTAATTATGTCGTCTACTCTTGCAATTCGTTTATCAAACACCTGATCTATCGCTTCTATGATTTGTTCTTGCATATTCTCATAACGTGCATTCATTTCGTTAATTTGTTTGTTAAAATTAAAATTTTGTTTCTTAATTTCATTTTTTACTTCATCGAATTTGGTATTGAAATTACTGTTGATTTCTTTAATTTCACTTTTTTGTTCATCAAATTTCTTTAACAGTAACTGTATCATGGCAGTTGTCTCATCTGTTTTCTTTTCAGACCAAGTTGAGATGGGCGTTACTTGTATTCTATCTAACTCAACAGATTCGGTGGTACTAGACTCGTCGAATTGATTTATTGGTGTTGAATAACCTCCCATCTCACTCGTAAACGTTCTGTCAGTTACGCTGACATCTATAGTTTTATTTGCCATTTTGAAGAAAAAAATTTTTTATTTAAATATATTTCTTTCAAATTATTACTCTATATATCTAACATATATTACCATCATAACATAACCTTCTTACTTACGTATTAAGTACATTCCCTTTTTCCAATAACCATTCTCTCTCTATATGCAGGCTTATTTATATAAATTTTATTTATATAAAGTCACTGTTCTGGCACCCATTTGTTAACTCACTTATAATACAAATTTTTACATAGTCCCTGTTCGGGTCGTCATTTGTTAACACACTCTGACTTTATTTTTTTTTTTACTTACCTTTTAAACTCTTGTTAACACTTATGCTTTTTTTACATGTTGATTCACCATGTGGCGTTGTTGCCAACATAACATATATTTCGTTCGGGTCCAGGTTCTTAAGCGAGCACAGAGGCTGAATGGTTTTTAGAAATAACATACTCTGAGGTCATTATTTAAAACTTGTGTTTTATTTATCTGAATTTTTTAAATATTTGAAACAAAAGCGAAAAAAGCAAGATGGAGTCATACTCCTTTGGTTAAATACAAATACAAAATGGCGGCAATATATTTCTGCTTCACCGGCCTTTCGGTGTTATACTTTTACAACTTATATACTTTAGTTCCAATTGATTCTGATTACATATTTGAAGAAATCTCTGCCATTACTGCAGTTTTAACTTTACGTTATTAGTTATATTAATCACGTAACGCTAACCAATGCTTGTGATTATCTAGATCTATACCGGTATACACACATGCTCACACACACACTACTGAAAACGGTACATTTTTAGATTATTTGAGCTCAAAATATTTTACAAAGATCGGTATTTTAGAATGGTGATAGGTTTACTTCCCTGCCTCGCTGGTTGAAGATGCAGTCAGGCTTCCCTCATGTTCTCGTTTGGTGTTCTGCCGAGTTATTATACTGTTCTTTTGTTATTGCACTCACTGTCTCTACATTTTTACTTGTTGATTTTGTTTTTATAAGGTTTAATTTCACATTTTGTTAACTTTTGCTGTTACTTTTGAACACTTTTAAATATTTGCTGGCAATTGCTGGCCAGCAAGTTTAGTAGCGTGCAGCTCGCACGGACAATGTTTTTGCAACTGAGAAAGACAATATGGCGCTTATTCCCCAAGTGGAAAGGTTGACGCGTCATCGATTCTATTGTTTTCTGGCGATGACGACTTTGTTTTAAGGTGCAGCGGTTACGTCTGACATACTTTTGATGACGTATTTTAGGAGTGGTCGGTTGTTGTTAGCAAACTCGCTGTAGATTGTCACGTACGCCACTTGACCTTGACGCCAACTCGTCCTGGCTTACTGCGTTGTATCATAGTTGGAAAATTTTACCCTCACACATTTTAACCTTGGATTTACAATAAAATTTTATTTGTTATGTACCCAAAAATTCCTATACGGACCTATTGTACCGTTACATTGGTTAGTTCCTCGAATATTCCCGTCTCCCCCATTTGATTGTTAACTTCGAACTCCCCTTCATTACTACCATTTTCATTGTGATTACTCGCCATTTTCACCTTATTATTATTAACTTGTTTAAATTTCCTTAATTTCTTACTTTGACTATGTATTATCATTAAGTTCGAAATTTAAATTTACACATATATTTCTTACTGTCTACCTCATCTCATTCTACCGAGCTTATACAGTTCTTAATTTAAGCCCCCCGTTGGGCACCAATTTAAAGATTTTTGAAGGGACTTCTTCTTTCTGTTGGCAATAAATATAAATTATACAATACTTACTGCTTATAATTAAGGTTGGGCGCCAGAGATGAGTATCTCAGGGTTCATTAAATAATGACTCTATCATTCAGATGCTAATAATATTTATATATTGAATCAATTATTCTACAGACATGTAAATTGAATTTCACAATACACTGATTATCAAGATTACCATTAATCTTGTAGCGGGGCATTTTGGGGGCTTACCTGAGGCAATCTAAAGAAATTTGTATATTTTTTGTAATAAATAAATATAAATCTTCATTTGGGACGAAACATACAAAACTTCGGTAAATTTCCTGTTTGAAACGAAAACAACAGTGGCAGCATTGACTGTGCAGAATTATTCGTTGATATTTTAAAACAGATTCAACAGACGCAGAATTAATAAACAGCCAACAACTGTACCAAGGTCAACAGATGACGAACACAAAATCTGTCAACAAAGTTATATAACTGACATCAGGCGAGCGTTACGTCAGCGCATTGCACAACTAAGAATGCAGGGTGTGTCAGAGCCAGCAGCTGTGTGACACACAGAACAAAGAGTTAGTCGGAAATCAACATCTCAGCAGACCAGACGCAAAAAACAACTGTCGCGTCTGCCCGGCTCGCGCCGGTTTTGGGCGAAGTTTGGTGTGTTCGCCGGCAGTGTGTACTTTTGGCCCGCAGAACCACAAAAATGTAAATTTCAGTATTTAAACAGTTTCTTTATTTTACAACAATGAAGTAGAGGCAGTAAGTACAATTGAATATAAATTAACAGTTCGGACATAAAATGTGAAGCACGAGGACTGTAAACCACAAGTTGATATCTACGCCGCAATAGCAGGAAAGTAGACATTTTTTTTTCTTAAATCATTCAAAATACTAAATTCTTTTCTTTTTCAAGAGTTGAGCTCAATAAATAAAAAATACAGTATGACCTAGTATGGGGTATATGTTTGCGTGAGAGCGTGTGTGTAGGTACCTAAATTAATATGACGTAAAGTGCTGGTTTCCGTTTTGTAAACGAATACTAAGTTTATAATATGTATTTAGTTCTAAGTTCTAATCATGCATAATAAATGTTGTTATTGTTCTTTTTTTCCTATAAGATTGCCAAAGTAGGAGAAGGGAAGGGGAACATTTTTCTATGTAACATTTGCAATTAGGTTACGTGATATATTGTCATGTTTTTTTCTTTATTTAATACGAAAATGAATTAAAATAGTTGTCATGGTAAGTCAATTGTATTTTCTTAAATAACCTGTTCTGCACTTCCCGGTCCGCTGAATCGAACCTGGGTAAATATTCACAGTTGGTAAACTTTAAATATGGCGCCCGAAGAGATTATTTAGAAAGTGTTTAAGTTCCCTTAGGTTAAATTAAATTGAATTAAATATCAATTTGTTTGATTGAGTACAATTGGCTTCTGGAACAGGGACAATTTATATAATTATATAAATACAGCCCACTGGGAAAGCAGAACGGTTGTTTGAGGTAGAATAAAATTTTTTATGCATACGTAAAATAGACGTAAAAGGTTATGTTTTGTAGTCTGGGTGAGTAAATATTTTGTTAGTAAGTATGTGTTACCTATGATAATATTTTATAAAGAAATTTATATTTAAAAGATTTATAAAAAATGGCAGATAATAATGACATCAGCTTATCTGAAAGTCAGTTAAGTAGCGATTCGGGAGTTCAAACGAATGATAGTAATGTAGAGGGTCAGTTTACCGAATCGAAAATAATGGAAGGTGTGACAAGTCAGTCAACGCCGGCCTTAATTAAGAGAGAAAGTAATAGTGATATGATGAGTATGATGCAGTTATTGTTGAATAAATTTGACATGAACACTAGTGATTTCAATATTAAATTCAGTGAACAGAAAAACGAGATGCAAGAATTTAAAAGTAGTATAAATAAGAAATTAGATATACAGAATGACAAATTTGATGAGTTGAAATATGAAATTAAAGAAATGAATAAATGGTTTAAAAATAATAATGAAGCAATAGTAACCAGTTTAAATAAATTAGAACAGAGTGTTGAGAAATTTGAGAAGGTAGGTGACCATGTTATAAGTATGACAAATATTAAAAATGACGAAATAGTGGAAGATGTAGTGGTAAATAGTAAAAATAATGATATTAATTATAATTCTGAAAGTATAGTGGGGGTAAAGAATAATGGAGAAACAAATGATGAAAATATAATAAAAAATAGTACTAATGAAATTGCAGAATGTAGTGATTATGAGATGTTAATGAGTGTTTATGAAGTAGAGAGAGAGTGGAAAAATAATATAGTAGTTGAATGTGGACAGAGGGCAAATTTTCCCCTTATTGTTTATGATGATTTAATGTTGTTTTTGCAGGGCAAGAGACCCTTATTGGTAAATGAATTAATGTTGTATAATGTTGTACCCTCTGTCCGTAATAATTGTGAGAATGTGATATGGTATTATGAAGAAAGAGAGTTATGTATTGAGAGAGAGATAGAATGGTATAAGCTAAAAAGAGATTATGATGAATTGAGAGAAAGAGTAGTAGGGGTGAATTATTTTGAGAATATTTTTGTAAATGATAGTGACTTACCTGACGTGATAGTTGAGGAATATAGAAATGATAAAACCAATTACCTGACGTTAAAAAACAATACTGATACAGACTGGACAATCATAACTTATGGTGACAAGATTTATAATGGTATAATGGATAAAATAAAGTTGATGGGTTATTATGATAATGATAATGATAACAAATTGTATGTTGATAAAAATGATATATGTTACAAATATATCAGGTATTTATATGACGATGGAGGTTGAGCTAAAATATCAGTGAATAGACATTTTTAAATACTGTAAATTTTGATGATGACCTTGCAGATTTGGACATATGAAGAGTGAAACAACTGAACAGTTATTGGCGTATACTTTGTAAATATAATGTAGGGAATTCATTTGTGTGTATTATGAAAGGTTAGATAAATAATGTGTATATGTATTAGAAAAGGTTGTGTTAATAATAATAATATTATTAATATTTGGCATTCTGATTAAATAATAAAATAGTTATGAAGACAATAATTGATGACTTGTAAAAATTTTGATGGTTATTGAAATATGTTGTGTTTTAAGAATCAATTGAAGTAAATAATTTGAGATCTTTAGATATTGTGATTGAATGTTAAATGTTTGAATTTTATAATGAATTTGAATTGTTTGATGAGATTTTAATTTAATAATAATTAATAAATAAATGAAAGTTAAATGGTTTATTTTGTGGAATAACATAATGGTTAAAAATATATGTTAATAATAAATTTAGAAATTTTGAAAATCTGATTGCAACACAGGATAAATAAATAATGATGATAAATAAATAATACTTCCTATAATGTGTTTATTATGTCTTAGTGTGTTAATTGCATTTAGTATGTTAGGAATAAGAATTATAAAAATATGATATGTTTTCAATGTGTTTATAGATTTTAAAATAAAATGAAAAATAGTTGTGATAGGTAAAATTTTCAGTAGGTTGCGAAAGATAGAAGTGGGTGATAGTAATTGGTTGAATAAAATGTTTGAATCAGTCCAAGTTGAATTTTGTGGGACATACAAATCGGTCCAAATTGAAGTCAGAGTTAAAGAAATAGTAGAGATGAAAATAATGCAATGTTGTTTTGAGTTAATGTATGTTATAGAATTTTGAGAAGTATAAGTGGAGACACAGTAGTTATGGAGAATTTATGTAGAATTTGGAGCGATATATTGTTTATTTTGTTGATGTTATTTTGTTGTAATTGTAGTGAGGCAATGAGATTGAGATTTTGGGGATGGCAATTTTGTAGTAGGGGTAGTGTAGTGTGGGAGTCCGCAACATAAGGGTTGGGACGGGATTTGGTATAGTTTTAGTGGGAAGGGGTTGCCTTAGGTAGAATCCAGGAACCAGAGAACGGGAATTGAGCTTTTGGGGGGGGGAAACACGTATCCTATGTACAAAGGGTTAGAGAGTATTTTTTTATATATATAGAGATAAGGTGGCGAATGGGGTTAAAATAGTAAGTAGTTAGAGGTAGAGAAGGGTTAGTAGATTTTTGATAGAGGGGTGTCATACTAGTTAAAGATTTTGTAAGGGAGCGTTAGAGTAATAAAAGGGGTAAGATTATGAGTAAATGCCAAGTTGATAAAGTGAATTATAATGAATAGCGTAGAATCACCCAAATTAATGAAAGGGAATAATAAATGAAATGAAGTGTAAAACGAAGATTGAAAAAAAAAAAAAAAAAATTTGAGAAACGAATTAATAAAAGTTAAATTGAGATTAAAATGTAATTTTCTGATTTTATATGCAACTTAATGATGTAAAGTGTGTAAGTTATAAATACAAATTGTTTATTTAAGATAATAACTATGAATTATTAATGTACTATGTTTTCTTATGTTGTATTGTGTTTGTTAGTGTAAGAGAATTTTATCCTGTTACTGTTAGGTATTTTGATATGTTAGAAAAAAAAAAAAAAAACCAGTGCTTCTTAGCGCAAACCAGCACCGCTAGGGGGAACAGATCAGTTGGGGATATGGTGTTGTATAAGGCCACTATTTAATATTTTGATTTGTTGTTTCAGTGTTTGGTGGTGCTGTGGCGGTGGACCTGAGCTGGCCAGCGCGTCAGAGCAGGGGCGTTGAGTATCTGTCTGACTCTACGGTGTTGGGATCTCGAGAGAGAAGTCCAGTATTGTCATGCAGATGCGGTCACAGTCACCAGACCAAGGGTGAGTTGATTATATTTTCTGTGAATCATACAGGGGGTTGTGGCGACATATCCTGGCTGATCCCTCTAGCAAGTATGAATGTGTCAATGAGATTTTTTATGCTTCGGCATAAAATATCTCATTGAGGGGGTATTGTAGCGGGGCATTTTGGGGGCTTACCTGAGGCAATCTAAAGAAATTTGTATATTTTTTGTAATAAATAAATATAAATCTTCATTTGGGACGAAACATACAAAACTTCGGTAAATTTCCTGTTTGAAACGAAAACAACAGTGGCAGCATTGACTGTGCAGAATTATTCGTTGATATTTTAAAACAGATTCAACAGACGCAGAATTAATAAACAGCCAACAACTGTACCAAGGTCAACAGATGACGAACACAAAATCTGTCAACAAAGTTATATAACTGACATCAGGCGAGCGTTACGTCAGCGCATTGCACAACTAAGAATGCAGGGTGTGTCAGAGCCAGCAGCTGTGTGACACACAGAACAAAGAGTTAGTCGGAAATCAACATCTCAGCAGACCAGACGCAAAAAACAACTGTCGCGTCTGCCCGGCTCGCGCCGGTTTTGGGCGAAGTTTGGTGTGTTCGCCGGCAGTGTGTACTTTTGGCCCGCAGAACCACAAAAATGTAAATTTCAGTATTTAAACAGTTTCTTTATTTTACAACAATGAAGTAGAGGCAGTAAGTACAATTGAATATAAATTAACAGTTCGGACATAAAATGTGAAGCACGAGGACTGTAAACCACAAGTTGATATCTACGCCGCAATAGCAGGAAAGTAGACATTTTTTTTTCTTAAATCATTCAAAATACTAAATTCTTTTCTTTTTCAAGAGTTGAGCTCAATAAATAAAAAATACAGTATGACCTAGTATGGGGTATATGTTTGCGTGAGAGCGTGTGTGTAGGTACCTAAATTAATATGACGTAAAGTGCTGGTTTCCGTTTTGTAAATGAATACTAAGTTTATAATATGTATTTAGTTCTAAGTTCTAATCATGCATAATAAATGTTGTTATTGTTCTTTTTTTTTCTATAAGATTGCCAAAGTAGGAGAAGGGAAGGGGAACATTTTTCTATGTAACATTTGCAATTAGGTTACGTGATATATTGTCATGTTTTTTTCTTTATTTAATACGAAAATGAATTAAAATAGTTGTCATGGTAAGTCAATTGTATTTTCTTAAATAACCTGTTCTGCACTTCCCGGTCCGCTGAATCGAACCTGGGTAAATATCACAGTTGGTAAACTTTAAATATGGCGCCCGAAGAGATTATTTAGAAAGTGTTTAAGTTCCCTTAGGTTAAATTAAATTGAATTAAATATCAATTTGTTTGATTGAGTACAGCTCCTTGTGTTGCAGCTTCTTCTGCATAACCTATAATTTCTAAATTCTGTTAATAACTCAAAATATACTGTGTGGATTTTAATGAAATTGAGAAAAATATAGTTCCTAATACTGGCAAATGTGTATGCCAAATTTCAGTTTAAAATGTTGAATCGAATGTTAATGAAGCTGTTTTTTTTTGTTTTTTAATTGATTAATCTATTATATGTGACCTACTGTTATATAGGGAAACATTTTATAAAATTTTTAGGCATTTTTTCTTAATTTATGCCTATGGGCTTGACTCAAGTGAAGCATGAAGAAGCTTAAAAGATTAAAAAAAAGGCAGTGCAAAAAGATCTGTAAAAATAACAAAGTAACAAGTAAATATATATAAATAATAATTATTTCATGTTTAATATGGTAACCAAATCACTTGTACGAATTAATAAATTATTTACCTTAAATTATCCGCCGTGTGATTTCTTGTGCTTCGTCTATGACGCGTTTCAGAGCTTATGCTCCATCATCAGATATTAAAAAGTTAAAACTATCACTCTTGCGAGATCGTTAAGAAGTTAAGTGGCAGAATGAACTTGAACGGGTGCGCACCCAAATCCGCGTACGGTTCATATGCAAATTTTGACATTTTACTTCTTAACGATCTCGCAAGAGTGATAGTTTTAACTTTTTAATATCTGATGATGGAGCATAAGCTCTGAAACGCGTCATAGACGAAGCACAAGAAATCACACGGTGGATAATTTAAGGTAAATAATTTATTAAATAATAATTAAAATAAAATGGGTTTGGTCTTGGCTACAATAGAAACCAGGGGCAGACTCTCTGCAGTGGTCAACAAATAAAAAAATACTTATTCCAGAGAATGTCCTTTTTTAAAAATTCAACTAATCTGTTTTGACATAACATTTTATTTGTTTCAGATTGCTGCAGTTTTTTACTACATGTGTGTTGTGACGCTCCAGTACATTGCCCCAATATTGATGTGCCTTTTCTTCACTTTTATGTACAAAACACTAGGTAAGTAAGTGTATGTCATGTACGAAGAGGTATCTTTTATCCAGCAGTATTACACAATAAAAATATTAACCCCTTCAGAGTTCTCCTTTGTTGATCCTGACACCACTTCATGCCAATTTTCCACTGTTGGAAGTGATGTTGCTGTTCAATTTCTAATAGTGTCTTCATAAATTCTGTTGCTTTTATCTTTATATATGAACTCAAAGCAAGTTTCTTTTAATACAACCTTGATCTTAGGAAACAGAGTCGTTGTAAGATCAGGTGGGTACAGTGAATGTTC
Organism: Magicicada septendecula; assembly: GCA_034769895.1. NCBI lineage: Eukaryota > Metazoa > Arthropoda > Insecta > Hemiptera > Cicadidae > Magicicada > Magicicada septendecula. The sequence continues at coordinate 214,650,607 of CM068373.1, forward strand.
CAATAATTGTGTGCCTTGGTGAAGAATCCATGAAACGATCTTCCACATTTCAGGTCTTTTTCTTCTCAATCATTCACAAAGAGTTGTCAGATCTCGTTATAGTTCTGATAAACAGTTTTAACTTTCAGGCACCTAATTAATGAGATAATCCTTCAGACATCTATAAAAACCATCACTGTTGCCTTGAATTTGTATGTGCTCATCCGTGCTTTGTCTTTAAACAAAATAAATAAATTTAAAAGGATCTGTGATATTCAAGCAAATGTAAAGAGTTATAAAAACTCTCAACAATAAGACATTAAAATTTTATAAGGTTTCCACACTGTTGTATGGTTCAAAATGTTGGACTAATAGGAAAAGAGATCTTAGATGGATGGAGGCATCAGAAATGTGAAGCTGTGTTAGTTGAGGCAGGATATGAAATGCAACCATTAGACAGGAATTAAACATTCTACATTAGAGGTAGAAATCTATAAAGAAAGATGGAAAGAACATGTATCCAATATGCAGAAAGAAAAGATTCCAAAGCAGGCCTTGAATTATCACCTGATAAGTAGAAAAGTGTAGGAAGATCTAGGATTAGATGGTGAAGCCAGAACAGGCAGAATTGCCTAACCCTGGAAGGGCAGTAGAAAAAGAAGAAGATCTGATCTGTTATTATGATGCTGTTTTGTTGTGATTGCAGGTGAATACACATGGAGTGGAATGTTTATAGAACCTCCACCTCCAGCAGAGTGTTCAGTTAAACTGCTTCCACCTCCTCTACCAGTGGACGAGGAAGACTCTGTGTTGAGGTCTGCACAGCAGTTCACGTTGGCATTGGATTCACTAAAACAGGTAATCATTGATCAAACAGTGATGCCTGTCACATAGTTGTCTGATCTGACATAAGATCACACACACACACACACACACACACACACACACACACACACACACACACACACACACACACACACACACACACACACACACACACACACACACACACACACACACACACACACACACACACACACACACACACACACACACACACACACACACACACACACACAAGCACTGTATAGTACAATCTCTGTACAATGAAATTCAAGGTACCATTATACATTTTTTATAGAGAAATTATGTTACTGAGAAAGTTAGCAAAATAACCATTTCTTCTTTCTGTATGTGCTATCTATCAAACTATACTGTGAAAATAATGAAAATAAAAAAAGTGAAACCAGAATATACTTAGAACTGTTTTATATTTTTTTATATAGTAGAAATAATGGTAATAATAAAATAAAAGTAAATAGACATGCTAGTTTCTGTCCAGAAGGTATTTCGGAGAAAAAAAAAATGAATTAAGTACTCTGCTACATAATTCCACTCACTTTATTAAGATCAAATTTAAAAACACTTACTGCGCTAAAAACAGTTCAATAATAATCTGTCTAATTACAGGTAGTTGTTTTATAGTTTTCTCATACTAATTGTTGTTTAAAATTTGTACTCACTTGTAAAATAATGTGTGATTTTTTTATTGTTTGTAATAATCATTTTCCATACTTATTAATTGCTGCAGTGAAATGTCAATATCGTGGCATCTAAAATAGGTGGATACCAGCCTCATTGCGTCCAGATCCTGTTTTGAAGTAGGGGGTACGATTTGTTGTTCCAGTTCACTCTTTTTTTTATCGTGGGTAAGAATATTTTTAATGACATCATCGTCACCAAGTGCTTCTGCAGTGGTTAACTCATCAGCCATTTGGTACTCTTCGATATTACATAGCACAGACTGAAGAGACAGTGGTGCATTTAACTGTTTTATCCATTCACTTAGAGGTAGATCGTTTTCTTTATTATAATCTTTGTCATCAGAAAAATTTTTTCTAGTACAAGTACAGAATACCTTAGCTCGTGTTTTACAATTCAAGGCATAACCAAGTCCCATTCTTTGACACAAAGGCACACTGCATTGTATAAATTAAATTTTTCATATTTTTCTCTCTCTTTAACAATTCAAAGCATTGTTTTCTTTTTGTAGTGGCCTTTCAGCCATTTGATGATGCTCTCATCTATTGGTTGGAGGATACAGGTAAAAGAATTTTAATTTGTTTTAATCCTGGGATATCTGTGTGTTTTATACAGTTATTGACTAATAAAGGAATATTCCTACCCCTTTTTACTTCCATGTTCTGTAAGGAAATGGAAGTATGGTTTCTTGAATTTGTCGACCCATGTCATATTTCTTAGCAGGTATCCATGCAGATTCATTGTTTCAGTATATCATAGGTAAAGATTTAATTTTGTTTTAAACATTATGGTTTTTGTATTTCTCTGTGACTAGTAACTGTCGTTCAGTTTCTGCCATATTAGCACAATCAAAAACAGTCGCTCACTGATGTGCTAATTTTCCACCTACACACTTATCACCCTTAAAGGTCATAGTCTCATCTGGAAACTTTTTTTAAAAGTCTTGTTTCATCAGCATGAAAGATGTCACCTTGTTCATAACCTTCATTTATTTTGGACCACTTATTGTGAATCCAATCACTTGTAACATTCTTGTTAACATCTTTTGCAAATATTCTTGGTGTTAAAACATAGCTTACTCCTCATCTGTAAGGTGCATTTGGCTTTTACCTTTCAAAAGTTTTTCTACTGAGGATGGCGTCCGGAGGTGTGACCAAAATGACTAGCAACAATTTGCAACAATAATCTAACCAATCAACCACAGCCGAACAGCTTGGTTTTTAAAGTTTTAAATAATATTGACTCTGGCCATGATAGCCTCAAAATAGATACATGTACTTCGTCCAAAATAGTGAGAAAGTTCTGCAGATCAGGGAGAATCCTAGTGATATTATTGTATAACCACCATTCTGTTCTTTACATTATTAGTATCATAATAAATTCATTACTCTGAACATTTCTTTTGTCACTGAGAATAGAAGACAGCTATTCAGAGTCAAATCTGATAAACAAGAATTGTAGGTGTCCAATGCTAAAACCATATCCACCAGAGTAGTATCTTATTAACAAGAGCCATCTTATTTTGCGAGAAGTTCATTTCATTTACTTCCAATCTGCTCATCACTCTCAAATAGTCGATCTAGTTCAGTTGCTATACATTTGTAGTGAACAATTATAAAATCATTGCACTGAGAAAATCATAAGCGATGTGTGTGTGTAACGCATTGAAGCCCCATTTTGTTGGAAAAATATTTCATTGAGCTATGAACTAACTGGAGCTCTGAAATAGATAATTACATAATGTTTCTAAATAACACTATTAACTGTTCCATAAAAAAGTAGTGGCCAAGTACTCCAAAAGATGACAAACCTGCCAACAAAAACCCCATGGTTATGTAAAAATTCAGTGGTTCATAGTTGGTAGAGATGTGTCTACGTGCATAAAGATTGATTATAGTAAAAAAAAAAACCTCTGGAATAGCACCTATTAAGGACCTACTTCACATCTTTATAGACACCTATCAAAGTTATCTTCAGTTAAACCAGTAATCAAACACAGGATAAGAGGTTTAAACGTACATGATTACACAGTATGATGAACTGTATAACGTGTCATGCAGATAATCTTAAATGGGCTCTGTACAGAGCAGTACATAAATTTTCTTGCTTTCTTTGTCATTACAGTTTTTGAAATCTGTTTTACCACATTCTCCAAATTTCTTAATCAAATAAAACAAGTATACCTTCTTGATGGTACAGCACTTTCAAAATTTTCATGCCATTGTTCCATACCATCATTTACATCAGACTGTTATAAATTTGACAACCTATTCTTCTGTAGTCAACATGTAACATTCACTTAAATTTCACAGAACTGAAAACAGCTAGCCAGATAATGCACTACAAACTTAACAAGCTCCAACTATCATTCTACTATTACCAACTTACAAGCTGAAATTCTTACACAAAATAAAATTTAGAGGGCACTGATTTATGAGAAATTTGTTCTATATCTGTTTATAATAATCTTAAATCTACCAACTTTAGGTATATTATTACTTTAAAGAGCAGTGTGTTTTCAAGCACACCCTATTGTAAGTAATTTAATACCAGCATGTTTGTTTGTTTCACAGGTGTTTACACAAGAAGTATACAGGGGTGTACTGGGCTTTGCAACGTGGTGGACTTGCTTTGCGTGGTTTGCATCAACATCATTAGGCATGATTTATCAGTCATATTTTTCTCATGTGTAAAGTGTTGTCCTGTAAATGAGTATTTATTGTTTGGTACTGTTTGTAGTGTACATATAGTGCACACACGGTCATGAGTGCGTAGAACCAGGTTCTGTTAGTTGCTTTTTTAAAGCTGTGACTTGTTAAAAGATTGTTATTGATTTTCACAGTGATAACAGATTGTACTGCTGCTTTTTCCCTTTAGTTTTGGTGTAAAACATGACAGTGCATTATACTTGATAAAGATCAAACCATGGTTGATCAGATGGTCTCAGCTGAAACAAATGTAGTATTTTAAATGAAACATTGACAGATTGTTTAGAGTGCCATCTTTTCTTCAGTTATATATCAGTGTGTGTGTGTGTGTGTGTGTGTGCGCGCATTCGTGTGTTTAATGTTCCATACATGGATAGTATACAACTTGTGTTATCTTTGTTATACATCTTATAATAATCTTGTATGACATACAAGGATCCATTAACTTGTTTCATAGCAGCTGTTCGCTGGCAGATCCAGAGAGAAATTTTGGTTGGTTTTTGTAAGGGTAATAACAACAAATTATGGAAAGATGGCTGTTGTTGAACAAAACATTTAATCAAACTTATATCCGTATTTCAAATATAGAAGAAAAAATGTTTTTTTTTTCATAATCTTCTTTCAAAATGTTGAACAGCATTTATGATTATTCTTAATAAGTGTTTACAAATATTTTAGAACTAAATGAAATTCAGCTTCTAACAAAAATTACAATATTTCTCTCAGTAGGATTATGGAAATTTTTTTCAGTATTCAGATATTAGGTCTAAGCATATGGAAAAACACATTCGTTGTCATAGTCCATTGTCTAAGTTGATTATTTCTCTGGCAGTAATCGTCCTTGGTATTTGTACAGTGATTTTTGAACAACTTGCAGCATTTAGCAATGGCCTGGTATGAAAATTCTATGTCACTATACACGTTCCTCAATTGCCAATGAATTTCTGTAGGATTACACTTTCATGCTCACAGAAAAGAGTCACTGTGTAAAATTCGTATTTGGATGATCTTACAAATGACATGCCATATTTGTGACTCATAGTGGATGAACTGTTTTACCACATGGAACATGGAAGTTTAACCAGTGTTACCAACAACTTTCATCGAAATTTCTCTTTAAAGAGAAACAAGTATGAGCAAGTTCAATGTATGTTTTGACTGCCCCTGATACATGATTTCAGTAAGTTATGAAAGTCAATCAGAATTACTCAGTGCAACTGTGAGAGTTTTAGAACAGTTTCTGAGTGAATCAGTCAGTTAATTGTGATGAAGTTGAGAAGCATGTGGAGCTCTTGTTCACAGTGAGAATAGTTATACTTTTCACCATAATTTTCATTGTTATCATTGTCTTTCAAGGATTATCTGCCAAAAAGAGTTCCAGTTTAACAAATCACACCAAGTTTTCTGTGGTCTTCCAATTTTCTGCCTTCCCGTTGGACATATATACTACAGTTTTGGAAGTCTTGTGGTTTAACAAGGAAGTGGAAAAAATGGATGTAGAGTACAATTTTGATTGCTCTCATCAGTTTTATCAGTGAATTATTTACAGTGCTAACCATATTTCTTCATGTAAATTGATATTTCTTGTTTCAAATATGTATTTTTTTTTCAGTGATAACTTAATAATTCTAAATCAGTGTATTAACTGATTATGTTAATACACAGTTCTGATTTTTTTTTTTCGGTGCCACTTATGTTTTGTTAATATTTTTTAACAAACTGCTAGCACAGTTCTTATTGTGTCTTTATAACAACATGTTTCTGTATATAATGTTAAGTTATTTTTTATTATGTCGTATTGCCATCTTACACCTGGGAATCATCAGTTCCATGTGAAGCTGAAACCTTTTTTTGTTAATTGTACTTGTCTACGTCGTGAGTCCAAAACATTGTTCTTATTCTAGATTTTACTGTTTTAACTACATTTATATTGCATTCTTTCTTATGTAGGGAGTGCTTCATGGTTCATGAAATCGGTGTTTCTTCTTATGTAAAAGGACATAAATTTGCTGCTGACATATCTGGAGAACCGACACTATGAATGTTGGCCCGTTCTTCGCTTGTAGAAATTTATCCCATAACAAACTAGTTTTATAGTACAGTCAGTACAGATTGTTTGGCTCATCCTAAATGTACACAGCTGTTGACCATTTGAAATTGTGTCTCCTTTTCAATAGTTGTTGCTGGTGTTCACCTTTGTGAGGATCCACAAGACCGCTATGATGGTCTGTAAATGTTTTTTTTGGATAGCATTTATGTTACTGATAAATTTTGAAAGAATGGCTTTGTTAAATAAAATATATTTTTAAAATTAAAATAATTACGTTCAACAATTGGCAGTCAGTGATATCAGACTCATGACCGTCTTCAGGCTCGTAAATATGTCCTTCATTTATTTACACCTCAGGAAATATTTCATGTTACAAAATGGAATTAGCAATTTGATAACATAAAATTTTATTACAGAGTATTGTGATTTGTATAATAGTGAATTAATCATTAGCAAAAACGTATATAATTGTTCTTGTGCATTTCTTATTACATTTAGAGTTACCTAAAGCTGTAAAAGTGTCAGACTTATATCAGGGTCTTAGTACATTGAATAACAAATAACATATGTTGCATAGTGTTGTCTGTTTTAAAAAGACTCAAGAAAATAGAAAAAACTGGCAGACTTCCATTCATGTTGTGTTTATTTATGTATAGATGAATAAATGAAATGCATCGCTTGTAACATCGACCCATTGTTTACATTTCAAAGCACTTGGTGTATCATTAGAACTGCTTACTGCTATCCTCTCATTCTGCAGGGTTATTTACGATATTAAACATCAGCGTGTACAGTTTTATATTATTGATTGGATTGTTCTTTTAAATAAAAACCTGTTAAAAGATTTTCATGTTATAACTGTATTCATTCATTCAAAATACCTGATTTCTGACAGTTAATATAATTGTTTGTAATGTTAAAGTTTTGAGTTAAACATAATGAGATAAACATCCAGAAAATGGAAATAAAGTAAAGAGAAATTTAATTCAAAAGCAGAATAGCGCAAGCCAAAAGGGCTACTTTTATCAAGAAGAATATTTTACTATTATTGTTTAACTCTTGAGCAATGTGCAATTTCTATCCCTCTACTCACACTACCTTCATCGTAATATTTTTCACCTGATGTTTCAATCCCTAAAATCTGGGATCATTCTCTGAAGCTAAAAAACATAAAACAACTTACGAGAAAAAATAATAAATCAAAATATTGGCAAAATATAAATAATTATGATCAGTATATTATCATAACAAAGTTAAGTCTTACAAACAAAAGAAATAAAATATAATAATCAGAATAGACATGTAAGAATAAACTACAAAATACAGTGGACCCTCGAAAGTTCAGACATCAAAAATCCGGAACCTCGAAAATCCAGATCCAACAAAAAACAAATATAAAATTTTTTACAGAGTCCGGAGTGAGTGTAGTTTCAGCACTTGCTGGTTCCGTAAGCGCAGTGTTGTGGCTAGGCACGAGAGGGGTAACGAGTCACACTACCCATCCACATGCATTCTACTCAACGATTACTGGAGCGGGTGCTTGTCTGCATCTGTCACATGCTCAGTCAGTCATTTCCAAGTCTTTTGCATGATCGCATTATTGTGCAGTTTTGTATATGTTTATATAAACATACATGTTTATATAAAACATACATGTTTATATGTTTATTTACAGTATTAACTTCAGTACACCATAATATGACTACAGATATTTAATATTGTTTGGAATGGCTAGTACATCTATTAGTAAAACAAATGGAAAGCGAAAACACGTATTTTTGACAATTGAAACTAAGTTAGAAATTTTGAAAAGATTATCTAAAGGTGAAAGTGGGGTACCTCTTTCTAAAATGTACAATGTGGGGATTTCAACCATAAGTGACGTTAAAGCACAAAAAGATAAACTGAAAAATTGGATTCTGAAGAAGGGTCACAAAACAGAAAACCATTGTGGACACCAATAAGACAGCTTTGGAAGATGCCATTTGCATATGGTTTACACAGAGGAAGCTTGAGTTAATCCATTGCAGGCCCTATGCTGTCTGAAAAGACACTAGAATTCAATAAATCCTTGAATGGGCCCACCAATTTCAAAACTAGTGCAATGCGAGTGGTTCTCATGGACTGCAACTGTTAGTGATAGGAAAAGTAAAAGGCCATGTTGCTTCATAAATGTTAAGACCTTTCCTCTAACTTATAAGTCTAAAAAAATGCATGGATGTCATCTGATATTTTAAAGGACTGGTTTGAAAATTACTTCATACTAAGTATGAAAAAAGTTTGCAAAGCACAGAATAAAACGGGAAAAGTGCCCTCATTATTAACAATATCCATTTCTTGAAGTGTTAAACAGCATTGATAAAAATTTTGTTGTACAATTTCTTCCTCCAAATGTGACCACTGTTCTCCAATGTATGGATCAGGGTGTCATTGAAAAAAATGAAAAGAATGTACCAGAAACAGCTTCTCCGACGTGTCTTGTTAGTTGACGGGACAAGGACAGGGTTATCAATTTTATTAAGAAAATCAACATGAAGGACTGCGTGTACATGTTGGCTGACACTTGGGAAACCCTTACCAAAGAAAACTTAAAGAATGGGTGGAACAAACCGTGGCCAGACAAATAAAGCAATGAAGAGAATTCTGTCAAAAACGAAAATAATGGAATTGTTGAAGAGGTTACATCACTTTTTGATGCCATTCCAGGTTTTGAACAATGTGAAGTAAGTGATGCTGAAGAATGGTTGAACTGCGATCCCAATGATCAAGGGATTTCAGATTGTAACTGATCAAGAGATAGCTGACCCCGTAGTTGAAAGTGTAGCCCCTGAGGTGAAGAAAGTGATAAAGAGGAGGAAGTCAGTATTGAAGAATGACGTTCCCACAGTGACGCTTTTAAATAATAAGAAACAGCTGTCATGGATTGAAAAACAGCCTGAGAACACAGATGGTGTTTTTGAGAAGGCTTAGAGATACGGTGGTAAAAAAAAGAAGTGTTAACTTCATTCAAAAGTCGATCAAGGATTTTTCAGTCATGATCATTTAAAAAGCAACAACTTTTGTTTTTCAATAAGTTTTTATTTTAATGTTTAAAAGAAAGTGGGGTTTGAATACTTTTTTCATTCTGGAATTAAGGAGAATTTATTTTTAAATTTTGTAGAAGGTTTTGCTACTACATTAACTGTGCTAGAGAGTAAAAAGGAGTTTTTTACTTTGTTTGTTATTTGTTTAATTTAACAAATTAAATTGTAATAACTGCAATAGTTTCTACATAGGCCAGATGGGAAGATCTTTTTCATCTCGTTATTCTGAACACCTAAAAGCTTTATCCAACAACAATATACAATATTCCGCGTTTGCCACACACATACACACAAAAAACCACAGCTACACAAACATAGATACTAATCTTGAAATATTACACTACTTACCCAAAGGTCGAAAACTTAACACAGCAGAACAATATGAAATATACAAACACCACACAACACAACCAAACAACATACTTAACGACCAATTACAGTATAAATCACACACACTTTTTGACACAATTATACAAAAAACTAACTATCTTGTTGATTCATCCTCTTCGTTCACTTTTTTAAATATTAGTATATATATATATATAAACTTTCACATATGAACTTACTTTGGTTATCACTTTCCCATACGTTTCGAGGTGATGTGCCTCTTCCTCAGTGGGAGTAAATACTGAATGTCATTTTACAGAATAATGGTTATGGACTATAGGTGTGTGTGGTGGTGGTTGATGGTGGGAAGGAATTGGCGCTGAGGTTCAAATTGTGTGTTTGGATCAGTGTATCGAATAGTGTATGTGATCTATAATGTAATTGTTCATTTAATATGTTGTTTGGTTGTAGTGTGTGATATCTGTATATTTCGAATTGTTCAGAAATATTTGTACACACCATAGAACAGGAACACATACTGCACAATAACAAATACACCGATAAAATAATATATTGGCACAGGTATGTTGATGACATTTTACTTCTCTACAACGGCAACAAAAGACAAATAGAAAATTTCCACAAATACGTTAACACTATACACCATAAATTAAAATTCACACTTGAAATAGAACTAAATAATAGCATAAACTTCTTAGACCTCACAATCACCAAAACAAACAACACACACACATACAAAATATACAGGAAACCCACCACATCAGACATGGTCATACATAACTCATCCAACCACCCAACTCAACACAAACATGCAGCATTCAACTACCTGCTCCATAGGCTCACTTCAATACCCCTAAACACACCATCAACCCCCACCACACACACCTATAGTCCATAACCGTTATTCTGTAAAATGTCATTCAGTATTTACTCCCACTGAGGAAGAGGCACATCACTTCGAAACATATGAGAAAGTGATAACCAAAGTAAGTTCATATGTGAAAGTTTATATATATATAATAATAAAAAACCAACAATAATTTGGATCCCCGCGCTAATCCCCTTCCTACACACACCACCCCCACTATACCTTTCAAAATAAAAACCGTTACAGGTTAATGGCAGTCTGTCTCAAAGCTGATAAAGGCGAACACCACGCCGAAACGCGTACGAGAAGAAAAGACAAGTAAGTTTCACAAGTTGAAAGTTTCAATATTCTATAAAGTTTAGTGCTGTGAAAAAAGAAGATGAACAATCAAAACAACAGTAAAAAGGACTTTTATATTCATTCTGTAAGAGTTTGTTCAGTTCGTTCATTATCTTACAAAAGTGATTAAATAGTTTTTAATTACATAATAAAATCTGAGTTTTTTATTACTGTATCAGCATACACAATCTTTGGGGGGGGGGGGGAATGCAAGCTTTGTAATTGCATGCAGAAGCAGAGCAGTTGTCAGGAGGGATGGCAAAAGGAAGGAATGCAGGTGAGTTGACCTAGTGTTTTGTTTTGAGATGTAATCAAATGATGAGGTAATGGAGGTTGTGCTGGTAGGAGGGGGGGCCCACTCCACTCGCAGGGAATAGGAACATGAACAAAGATCGGAACAAAAAAATTGGAACATGTCGAACGGCTGTGGCAAATGCACCTCCATACACTCCCAGCGCTGTTTTAGTGGTGTGGTTATTTTATTAACATATTACATATTATATTGTGTACGCACACAGGAGTTCATTGTAGAATGTAAAGCTGTTCTTTTTTACTTTTTAAGCACTTAATTTCTATACCTCATTCATTAAAAACGATAAAGTATGGGTTATGTTTTCCGATCCATTTGTTTTGAGATTCCATTGTCATGTAAGTGGTGGCTGAAAGACCTAACAACGGCTGAACAGCTGTCTTCTTTTGTATTTATACCCCCGCCTACCTGCTAAGACCACACCCCTTCCTTACTGCTAACTCCTATGTAAAACAAAATTTTTAAACCCAAACGGAAATTTCCAACCCCGTAACAGAACCATCCAGCTTACTAACACCTTTTATTTTATTACTGGTACTTAATTTTATTATTGTTAAACATTGGAGTAGGATGTAGAAGAAATTCCTGGAGTCATGTGTGGAGCATCTGTATGCAACAAATGGACAATAGAGAAAGCTGACAGATAATAATCAACAGAAGCATTTGAAATGTGGTGCTGTTAGTAAAATATTAAAAAAATGGAACTGGTGGATAAAGAACAAATGCATGGGTGCTGAAAATAATGGGAGAAAGGGGAAGTGAAGAACTATAAATTTCATGACATACTCAAACAACTGAAAATATGCAAACATATGAAACATTCTAAATGAACAGACACTATTTAAATCACATGTACTAATTGAACAAATTACATAACAATGATCTTCTTTGATGAAATGACAGCCTCTGATGAAGCACAAAATGAGTGAAAGGTGGCTCAGATAATCAGGTAACAATTTTTTAAACTTTTATCAAAACTTCTAATGTTCTGCATCAAAATAGGATTGGCAGATCATTACTACCTATTCTGTTCTGTGTTCATTGGATTTGCTTAACAGATGTGGGGTGTTATAAAATTTATGTATTTCTGATGATGCAATAAATAAGTAATGAAATGTATTAAATACTACTACTAATTTATATTGCATAAATTGGAAAGGAAAACAGTTTTTTCTTATGGTCCTGAAATTTTTTTTAGCTGTTTTAAAAAAATAATTAATTATAAAGATAAATTTGATAAGCATTTAAGAGAATTATAAAATGTATGGATGTATCTGCATTTTAGAATTATGTCTACATAAAGCGTGAGTTGTCACCTGTGAATTCCGTTGGTTTCGATACACAGTATACTAGTGTACAACTGAAAACTGGGTTCTAGGTAGTAACTTACTTGTTATGCGTGTATCTTGTGTGTGTTAGTGATGCATGTACAGACAGGAATCCCAGCAACCCTCCCCAATTAATTTCTAAAATAATTATTTTAATTCACTGTGTGAAAACTAATTAGTGTATAAACAAACAAAAGGCACCAAAGCGTGTGTAAATTTTATAGGTATCCACAGTAAGAAAATGACGTTAGTAGTACATACTACGCGAAGTCAGTGCGAAATAAGTGTGCCAAAAATACGCAAATTACACTAAGACGCTCAAATTAATACAGTGAGTGCTTAATCAAATTATCTATGATTTGTGCTATCTCAATTCCGTACAAAACATTGCCATTTGCAAAAAATTGCAAATATATGAAAAGGTTCGGGAGTGGGGGCTATCATGTGATCTGCAGGTCACGACAGGATAATTTCGGAAGCATCAGGTGCAGAATCTCGAGAGGGTATAAATTAAGGGTTTGACTGGAAGCCCTTCTCTTCTTTTCAAAACACAGTTGCAGTCGGACACGCTGTCCGTCGGCAGAACAGTTTTATTTTGTTATAAGTCTCATCTACAAACGAATAAAGACGTTCAGTAATTATGTTTACAATATTACGGTAAACGTAGAGTACCGGGACCGTTTAAGTCAGCAAGAGTATCTACAGAGAAGCTACAAAGAGCGACGCGAAATGCTGGACATTAGGAGATGCTTTTTAGATGCCTAACAGCCGAACGAGGTCCACCTCGCAGCCGATATTAATTCTCTGGGACGAACCACACACTGCTGGAGAACGACGCTGGACTCTGGACATATCCAGGACCACGCCAAGCCAGGAGTAATGGTAACCCAACTCTGGACAACGCGGGACCCCGTCAATACGTCGTAAGATCATCAAAACTCGATGTGACATGCATAATGCATTTATAAATGATTTTTTAAAGAGCTCATAAAGACTATATAAAGAGACAATGAATTAAAACAGAAGAGTTTATAATTAAGTAAATAATGTAATAGAGTCTTATATAAATGTTTTAGTCGTAAGAATGAGCGATTGAATATAGATAAATATAAAAAAAAGAGTTTAATTTTGAGATAGTATTTTTTTTTATCAAAGAAAAATTATTGAAATGATTTGATATTTGCATTTTGTAGAAAAGAGTAATTTAAATTCTGAGTACGAAACAAATGCCAGTCTAAGAGTAATGAATATAATTTTTAAATTTATTTTTAAAAACATTGATATAGACTGAGCTAGCTGAGGTCAGATCTGATTTAAATTAATTCAATTAAAATAAAACTTAATTACATTTAAATTTTATTTCTTTTATTAAATCAATTTGAATAAATGTCTAGATTAAGATTATTAACATGTCTAGATGTAAGAGTGTTTTAAATGTGTGTAACACCGTATAGCTTAAGAGATAAACACTTAATAATGAGTGATATCTTGATCGGAGATTATTAACAATGTTTTATGATTTATAATGCTTTTTAAACAATAAACATGAAATTTTAAATCTACTCATATATTTACTACTCTTATTACAGTTACACCTGGTATCGTTATATAACCTGCATACATAAAAGATATCGTTGTATAATTTTGTCTCCCAAAAGCATTGGGCTATACAATTTAAAATACATTTAAATTTGTACACAATTTAACAAATTATACCGTTGTATAATTTTGTCGCCCGTTAACTTGGGGCTCGACACGCCTACATTTAATAATTAATGTATGCTCTATCATTACCAGTGTTTGATAATTTATATGATATAACTAATATTATATTTTAATTACTTTTGTATGTTAGTTATTTTTAAATTGTTGTGTGTATTGTATTGTAATAACGCAACTGGCGCCCACCCCAACAAACAGGTGTAATTGTAACATGAGTAGATAAAAATAAATAAATAATAATAATTAAACAATAAATAAATAAAAGCTCGCATATGGTTCACCAATAATTAATTATAAATAAATATTTTAATAATAATTCACTATGGCAGCACCAGAAGGCTTGAATATGGAAGCACTTCAAACCATGATGCGTTCCTGGGTGGACGAATAAAGTGCAAACCAAAAAGAAGAAAATAGAAGAGTTAAAAGAATTTAATACAAAGCAAATGCAAAAGAATAGGGAAGAATCTAAGGCCGAATTCAAAGAATTAAAGCGGTCTAATAAAGAATTTAAAGCTGAATTAGCGAAAACTAATGAACAAATACAAAAGAATAGCGAAGAAAGTAGGGCCGAATTTAAAGAGTTTAAAGAGCAACTGACAACAAAACTCGAAGAAACTAATACAAGAATAGAAATATTAGAAACTAGAGTAGAACAGTCGCTAAATGAACAAGCTATAAAGACAGAGAATAGGTTTAAAGATCAGAAAACAGATTGAGATTCTGCAAGTCAATGGTACTCCATAATTCGAGACAATATAACCATGTATCAGCAATTCAGAGAAGCATTCGAAAATAGATACTGGAATATCCACACTCAAAGGCGGCAAGTACGTGACCACTTGGAGTATGGTAAATGTAATCCGCATGGACGCCAGAATATTGAGCAGTACACTATAGCGCAGATTGAACGCATAAAACATTTAAAACCAAAATTTTCTGAGTATGAGATAATGTCTAAGTTGTCTTACCATTTCCATAGAGATATTCAGTTAGCTGTCTTTTGCCTTGCACTAATTTACTTTTGTATTTATCTTGCTCGGTATTGTTTATGCAAAGTAGTTGTGTGAGACGCCTAGTTATCTCGAGCACTGTTGAGCTAAGTCGGTGCGTGATTATTGTTCAGTTTCTAATTCTCTTATTAAGGGTGGTTGTCGGTTGCGCGATATTTTTTTAATTCAATATGCCTGCTAAATTGTCGTTGGCAGCCTTTGACCGGACCACTTCGGTGGGAATACTTGCGTTGCAGCATTTGATAAATAAGTTGGAAGGGTTGCCGCAATTGAGAGCCGTGGATCAACATGAAGCCGGTATTTTGGCCTCCAGGTTGTCCGAAGAATATCAGGACCTTCTAGGTAAGGTCGATCCATACCTATCGGCCGAGTCATTGCCCCAGGGATTGGACGAGGACCACATTTTTGCGGTGGTAGCTCAAATTAAGGATATTTATGTCCGGGGTAGCATTTTAGCGTCCAAACTAACAAAACCAGAGATACCGGTTGGTTCCGGTCGATTTTCATCGGCAAGTGGCGGGCACCCAGGTGTGCTTGTTCATGAGTTGCCGAAGCTTTCGTTACCTTGTTTTGATGGCCAGGCCAAATGTTGGTCCGAGTTTTGGTCAAAGTTCACCACATTGGTGGACGAAAGTCCTGCCCTCACTCCGAAGCAAAAATTGTTATATTTACTGACTCATCTTAAGGGTGAGGCGTATGAGAAGGTTGCCGCGCTTCCCATAGTTGATGATAGTTATTCACTTGCACTGTCAACTCTTAAAAGTCGTTATCACAATCCGCGTTTGGCCGCTCGGGTTTATTGTACCAATCTGCTTCAGTTACCAGCCGCTTCTATGCGATCTGCTGCGTCTGTTAGAAAGTTGGTGGACAGCTTCAATGCTAACTTTTCAGCGTTGTCAGCTCTAAACATTGCTGATATATATCAAGCAATATATGCGTCTTTTGTATTGTCGAGGCTGGATCTATCATTACGTGAACGTTTTGAGGCGTCTGTTATGGACAAAGAGAATCTCCCTGCCCTAACAGAAATTATGACATTTTTAACCGCTATGGCGGAACAGAAAGAACAGGCATCTTTGGAATCGGCTTTACCTGCTCTTCCCAGCACTAGCCACCAGAAAACCCAGAAGGTTTCTTTTTCTAAGGCTACTCCTCTTGCTGTGTCTACGTTATCTGCGGAGGTTACGCAACGGGATGCATCTGGTTCACGTTGCCTTCATTGCGATTCCCGGACCCATTTGCTTCTCAAGTGTCCGGCATGGCTGAGTAAGACCCTAGTCGGACTATGGCTGGTGTCGGACCCTAGGGCTCGATTTCAGAGTCTTAAAAATAAAAAATGTTGTCTTTCGTGCCTCCAACATAAACATTCGGGCTGGTGCAAAAATAGGTGCAAAACGTGTGGCTCTAAGTACCACCACACTTTACTTCATTTCAAAAGTGCACGTCCGTCTCCGTCTCGTTCACAGATTTCTGACACAGCTGAACTCAAGGCTTCGGAGTCATCGCTTGTTGATCTGTCTAGCACTACTCTGACCGTGTCTCTGCCCCATCCTGCAGGGGTTCTGTTAGCCACCTGTCTAGCAGTCTTGTCGTCTCCGAGTGGTGGTTATGTTGTAGTTAGGGCCATCCTGGATAGCGCGTCCCATGCTTCTTTCATCACTGAAGCATGTGCATCTCGCTTGAAATGTGCTTGTTTTGAGGCTTCGGTAAGTGTCAATGGGGTAGGTGATATTGCCACCAAAGCAAAAAAGGTGTGCCATCTGTCCTTGGAAACTTTAAAACGCGAGGTTGTGGCATCTAACCATGCCTTTATAATTCTTTCTAAGATCTCGTCGGACTCACCTAGGTTCCAGGTGTTGCCTGAAGTTAAGCAGGCTACAAAAGATCTTTTGTTAGGTGACCCTACCTTCGATGTAGCAGCCCCTATTGATGCGTTGTTTGGAGCCGATATTGTAGCGGCTATTCTTATGGGAGAGACTATTCCTTTGGGTGCAGGTTTGCCTGTTGCAGTTAGGACACGTTTTGGGTTTGTGATTATGGGTAGAGCCCCAATTTCACTTAATTGTGCATTGACTTGTGCTAGCGGTCTCACTGGCCTTCCTTTGGATCTAGTATCTGCACATCAGCTTCACTGTCATTTCCACCACTTTTATCCTTCCGTCACAACGTTATCAACGGATACAACAAACCTAATTGAGCAAGTTCATCGTTTTTGGGAGGTCGAAGAGCCTCCAGCTGTACCCCACCAATTATCTGAAGAGGATCACTTTGCTGAAAGGTTTTACATGGAGTCAACAAGTCGGTTGCCGTCGGGTCGTTACCAGGTGCGCTTGCCGTTCTTCAAAAACTCTTCTCACATTTTGGGAAATTCCCTTAAGGGAGCCATGTCTCGGTTTTTTGCGTTGGAAAGGAAATTTGCGGCGAACAGTCAGTTTAAGAGCCAGTATGTGCAATTTATAACGGATTATGTCGCTCAGGGGCATATGTCATTGGTGTCTGACCCCAATTTTCCAAAATATTTCATTCCTCATCATGGTATCTTTAAAGTTAGAGGTGATACTTCAAAAATAAGGGTGGTGTTTGACGCCAGTATGAAGACGTCTTCTGGGATTTCCTTAAATGATGTGTTATGTGTCGGCCCTAAGTTGCAGACCTTACTGTCCGACGTTTTGACTTTGTTTCGGCGGTTTAGCCATGTTTTTACCTGCGACATCGAACAGATGTACCGCCAAATTGCTATGCATCCTGATGACTCGGCGTACCTGTGTATTTTATGGCGTGAGGAGGTTACCGCCCCACTAAGGGTTTTCGCTTTGCGTACCGTTACTTACGGGCTGGCTTGCGCCCCTTTTCAGGCGTTGCGAACCTTGCAGCGGCTGGCTCAGGATGAGGCAGTTAATTTTCCTGCGGGAGCGGCGGTACTTAGCCGTAATATTTTTGTGGATGATATTGCTGCTGGCGCTGATTCAAAATCAGAGCTTTGCAAACTACAACGGGAATTAATTCTGTTGTTGTCTTCAGGAGGGTTCAATTTGAAAAAAATGGTGCACTAATCAACCCGACTGCCTACCTGAATCAGCCGCTCCAAGTGATTCCGTCGTTGCTAAGGATAAGGATATTCTGGGTTTAAGTTGGGACCATTTTACCGATTGCTTCTCCTTTCCTCCTTTGGCCTGTTGCAGCAATGCTCAGGTGCAATTTACCAAACGTGTCGTGTTATCTCAGATGGCACAAGTATTTGACCCATGTGGTTGGCTTTCGCCAGTGATTTTCATGGCCAAGGCTTTTTTCCAAAAACTCTGGGCTGAGGGCTTGGACTGGGATGCTCCTCTAAGTGATGACTTAAACGATTATTGGAGTCAATTCCTGTCCTCTTTGAATCATCTTCCGGTAATTACTATTTCCCGGCCATTCTTCCCTAAAGGTGGGCATATTGAAAGGGTAATATTGCATGGTTTCTGTGATGCTTCCCAGTTAGGTTACGCGGCCGTCCTCTATCTGTCCATTTATACTGACTCTGGTCCTCCGGTGGTTTCGTTGGTGTCGTCTAAAACTAAAGTGGCACCTCTTAAAACTTTATCAATCCCACGTTTGGAGTTGTTGGGAGCTTATCTTTTAGCCAAACTTGTTCGTCATTACGTTGGTTTATTCTCATCATGTATTCAATTGAGTCAAGTTTTCTTATGGACGGACTCGACGATTGTCTTGGATTGGCTGAATATGCCTACTTTTAAATTGAAGACATTTAGTGCTAATCGGGTGGCTGCCATTACCGAGTGGACCGATACTAAATCTTGGCGTCATGTTCATGGTGTTTCTAACCCCGCTGATTTAGCCTCTAGAGGTACGTCACTCTCCAGCCTCCGGTCGTCGACATTGTGGTGGTCAGGGCCAGATTGGTTAAAGCTTGATGCTCTATGCTGGCCCCCTATTAAATATCGCCCGAATCACGACGTGCAAGATGTTGCCCTGGAAACCAAGGTCTCTTCGTTTCTCACTCAGGAGCCCCGGGTGGAATTGTTTGAGCACTTGTCCTCGTGGCCCTTAGTGGTAGGGGTTACCTCAGTCATCTTAAGGTGGGCTATGCCTTCGCGGATTGAAGCTTCCACAGCCATGGATTGGAAGAAGTTGGCGGTTAAGTATATTTTACGCTACATTCAGCGCAGCGTGTTTGGACAGGAGCTCGCGGCTCTTCGTTTAGGTAAGCGGCTCCCGGTCCGCATTCAGCGCCTGGTCCCGTTTATAGATGATTTTGGCCTCATTCGAGTACGCGGTCGCTTGACCAACTCTGCGGTAACTAGAAATCGTTTTCTGATTTTACTGCCCAAGCATCACCACCTATTAGGGTTACTAATTCATCACACCCATGTGTGGTTAGGTCATGCTGGGCCCTTGCAAGTTCAATTTCAGCTTGCCCAAAATTATTGGATTTTGTCCGCACGTCAGGCAATAAGAACTATAATTTGGAAATGTCTTCCTTGTTTCAGGGCGCGTCCTCGCCCCACCAACCCGTTAATGGGGGATCTGCCAGTTCCTAGGGTTAATCCGGCACCTCCATTTTATTCTTCCGGCATGGATTATGCTGGCCCCTTTTTGGTACGGGCCTACGCTGTTCGGAAGGCACCTATAGTCAAAGCGTATCTCTGCATTTTCATCTGCTTAGCCACTAAAGCAGTTCACTTTGAAGTGGCTATGGATCTTTCAACGCCCCAGTTTATTGATGTGTTGAGACGGTTTATTAGTCGCCGTGGGGCTCCGAAAACACTGTATTCGGATTGTGGTAGGAATTTTGTGGGGTCGCGCTCCGAACTGAAACGGGAGCTCCAAAATGTGCTTTCCAATCCTGACCAGTCAGCTCAGATAACAGCTTTTGCTGTTGACAATAACATTGAATTTAAATTTATCCCTCCGTCTGACCCTCATCAGGGTGGCTTGTGGGAACGGGCTGTCCAGTCGGCCAAGTTTCACATGAAACGTATGATTGGGACCAGGTCGCTGACCATAGCAGAATTTTCGTCGTTATGCATTCGCATTGAGGGAATCTTAAATTCCCGTCCTTTGACTGCTCTATCCTCAGATCCGAGTGATTACCAGGCTCTAACGCCTGGTAATTTTTTGGTTGGCCACCCCATTACCGCGCCCCCGGAAGCTGAAGTCTCATTAAATGAAGGGACCGTACGTCATTACAAACAAATTGCCGCTTTGCTCCAAGCCTTTTGGAAAAGGTGGCGTTTGGAATACTTGACGGCAATTCATGCCCGATCGAAGTGGTCGTCTAAGTCAAGAAATTTAATGGTTGGGGACCTGGTGGTTATGGATTTCCCAGGTGATTCCTTCCAGCTGTTGTCCGCAGTGAATTTTACATTGCGGAATGTTTCTGGCATGGCGTTGTGCCAGTTCATTGGGAGTTATGGATGCTCAACAAATCAACAACAACAAAAAATAAGTAAAAAAAAAATGATAAAAAAAGGGGGGATAAAGGGAACAAAAAAAAAAGAAAAAAAAGAAAAAAAAATGTAAAAACTAGGGAACTAACTAAGTTGATTTGCTGAGTTTTACCTTGTGTTTGGCTGGGCCATTGTTTATTGTAAGTTATTGGGTTTGTCTGCTCTACCCGAACCTTTCGGATTGCTCGCCTGGACGATGCGCCCGCGGCGGAGTTATTCGGCATGGTTTTCTGATTCATTGCATGTTTTGCATGTTTTCTGTAAGTTTGTATTTTCTTGTGTGTTTGCGTGTGACCCCCTCCTAGGTTGGAGGGTAATTTTCAGAGAATGTTCCGTTTCACCAAAAGCCAAATTTTTGTACTGCTTTTTTGGCCATGTCTTTTGGTGTAGTTGATGGTTGACCCATTGCGGTCAACGGGGGCCGGTGTTCGATATTTCGGATCGAACCGGTCATTCTTTCCATTTTCCGAAGTTGGCACTATGGCTTTTGTAAAGTTCGTACCTGCACGTGAATTTTTAGGTCTGTCATGTGCCAGCCATCTAAGTGTCATCATCCACGAGTCGGGACTTCTCGGCAGGTAGAAATCCGTGCCTTTCATCCATCCTTTTCCCAACCAGTCTATCCTGCCTTGAGTGTCAGGAACAACCCAGTCGTGAGATACGGTAAGTCATTTTTTTATATTATTTATGTCTGATTAGCAATTCTGCATGCTGCTGCTTACGAGCTCACCAGAGGCTATTAAATTATCAAGTGTGAAAGCCGTCTTACTTTCCATCTTTTTTAAACTATTATCTCACACAATATAAAATAAATCTAGGCGTAGCATGGTTACATACAGTAGACGCAAAAAACAATTTGTTTTACAAAAATACAAGTTGTACAATAAATAACAAACACCAATTTAGTTAATTACAAATGTGAATACATGTATTGAACAATCGTGAAAAATAAGTTCAGAGAATAACAAAATTTTTCCGTAATAGTAAGTAAGACATGAGGCATAAATCAAATGTTGCATATACGAAAATACAAAATAATAATGAAAGCCTTGCATATTAAGTAAACTAACACTTGCTTGAGTAAAACAAACAGTTGCTGACCCAAAAATATACAATTAAAGCTTATGCTAAAAACAAAAGTGCTTATAACTAACAAGTCTTCTTGAACACTTGATTTATGTGTCTTTAGAAATTATACAAAGGAAAATAAATCCCTTTTCTTTATTGTTCGTCCTTAGTAGGGACCAAATATAATTTATGGATTGGCCTGCGCAAAACACCAGTAGGCGTGCGAATGTCTACGACTCGAATTAAGTTATCTGGGCTGGGAAATGTGGCGGTAATTACACCAAATTTCCAGGCTAATGGAGGTAGATTATCCTCAATAAGTAAAACTAGGTCCCCAATGGAAACATTATCCTTAGCGAATTTCCATTTGTGACGCTGTTGTAACTGGTGTAAATAGTCGCGAGACCACGCCTTCCAAATGCCTTGGACAAACTTCTGTAGAAGTTGCCAACGCCCAAGACGAGAGATAGGAATATGAGATAAGTCTGGGTCCGGTATCGCCGTTAATGGTGCGCAAATCAAAAAATGGCCAGGTGTAAGTGGCACCGGATCATTTACATCCGAAGAGATGGCAAATAAAGGTCGAGAGTTCAGACATGCCTCTATCTGAGACAAAACTGTCGTAAACTCCTCGAAGGTGA
Source organism: Magicicada septendecula (assembly GCA_034769895.1). Classification (NCBI taxonomy): domain Eukaryota; kingdom Metazoa; phylum Arthropoda; class Insecta; order Hemiptera; family Cicadidae; genus Magicicada; species Magicicada septendecula. The sequence goes on from CM068373.1 coordinate 214,673,053, forward strand.
GTATAGACTTGCCTACCACGCGGCGCAGATGAAACTTCAAACTCTTTATGCCGCTTTCCCAAAGGCCACCGAAATGAGGTGACGAGGGCGGAATAAATGACCATGAGATCCCCTGAGAGGACGTGAATGATTTGAGTGATGAGATGGCATCCTTATTATGCCAAAGGTTGTAGAGATCATGTAAAATATTGCGGACCTTCCTAAAGTTTGTGCCATTATCAGAGTATAACTGACTGGGTATGCCCCTGCGGGCCATAAACCGACGTAAGGCAGCTATAAACGCACTGGCTGTAAGGTCGGAAACCAATTCCAAGTGAATGGCCCTGGTTGCTAAGCAAATAAACAAAGACACGTATGCCTTAGAGAGAGCTCTGGATTTCTGCCCGCCATGACGAATCATGAAGGGGCCACCATAATCAACCGCGCAAAATAGAAACGGCCGTGATGGAGTGACTCTAGGAGATGGTAAAATACCAAGCCTCTGAACCTGCTGTTTGGCACTAAACCTGAGACACTTGACACATTTACGAATGATGGAGCGAATGACTATCCTGGCATTAACAATCCACCAACGTTGACGAAGTGAGTGATGCACGAGTTGAGCACCAGCGTGAAGTAGACGAATGTGTTCGCGTTCAATGATGAGGCGAGTAATATGAGCCGATGGATGTAAGACAATAGGATGTTTAGTGTCGTAAGGTAATTGCGACTGCTGTAATCGCCCGCCTACGCGTATCACTCCAGAATCATCAAGAAACGGGTCGAGAGAAGCCAACTTACTCCTAATAGAAACAGAAGATCCGTTACGAAGACAATTAATTTCGGCTGCGAAGTGGATCGACTGAGATTGTTTTATGAAGAAATTGAGAGCATGATGAATTTCGACAGGGGTAAGATCGCCCGTAAATTTGTCAGAACTGGAGAGTCTAATATTTTTGATGAACCGAAAAAGTAAGCGTATAGCCTACGCGCGTTAGACGATGCAACTAGGAAAAGTCCTTAGAAAGGTCGATAGCCAGGGTAGACATTAGAGAAAGATTATGGGTTTGTTTCTCTTCCGCAGTGACTTCAGAAGACGACGGATTAGAAGGTAAAAAGGGTGGAAAAGGATTGGACTCGGAAGATTGAGACAAACAAGTGGGACCGTGCCACCAAAGCGAACAATCGCGCAAAACGTCAGGGAGACACCCCCTGGAGATAATATCAGCAGGATTGTGTCTAGAATTGATGTGATGCCAAGTGTAGGTTTGCGTAAGACGCTGAATTTCAGCAACACGATTAGCGACGTATGTTTTCCACCTCGTTGACTGGGCATGAATCCAGTAAAGAGACACCATAGAGTCAGAATACAAATGAACACTATTAATGAACGAATAAAGCGCCGGAACGACCTTAAATACGAGTCGCGATAACAACAAGCAAGCGCAGAGTTCGATGCGAGGTAATGACACCTGTCTTAAGGGAGCTACGCGAGATTTAGAACACAGGAGATGACAAGAGGCCGATGGATCTTGATAAATGACTCTGATATAAATACAACACCCAAACCCCCTTTCAGAGGCATCCGAAAAACCATGTAATTCAACTGTACTTGCCTCAAGCTTACAACGAATAGAACGTGAGACCACAATTTTGCTAATCAGACCCAATTTGTCGCACAATGAATGCCAATCCAAACGTGATTGGCCGGAGATCGGTTCATCCCAACCAAGCTTGCAAAGCCAGAGTTGCTGCATAAACTGTTTGTACAAAAATACAACGTTCACAAGTACATTATAAATTGTTAGGTACCATTTTTAGTGATAGATTTGCTAATAAGCATATGAATACAATTCGTATTAAAATTGTTTTGTAGGTAGCCAATTAACTGGACTAAACAATAAAAAGGGTACAACAAAATAAAAAATATTTTAAACAAACGGCTATTTTACCTGTCAATAATATAAATGTTATTACAGCCATGAATAAGAGAGAAAAGATTAGACAGCAAGCTTACGTAACTTTAACTTGTAAGGACTTTGAAATAACATATCCTATGATCATAATGAATAAACTTGTATATGATGGAATTATTGGAATAGATTTATTAAATACTTTAAATGCAAGGATTCATATTAATAACAATCAGATTTTATGTAATTATAAGGATGATCTAAATGAATTAATTATGAATGAAAATGAAGAAAATTGTGAGGTAAGGGGAAAACTTATTGTCGTATCCAAGCCACGTATACGATATGCACCTACTCAGCATGCTAATACAGCCGAAAAAGGAATGTCATCTCAGGAAGAAGCGAAGTTATTTAAATTAATAGAAGAGTATAATGAAGTATTCAGCGATGTACCGCTGCAGACCACAGTCTACGAACACGCTATTATGGTATCAGACCCTACAAAATTTGTCAGACGAACGTATCCAATACCCAGGAAGTACGAGAATGAAGTTGAACTGGACATACGACGGATTATAGAAAATAACATCATTGAGCGGTCGAACAGCAACTTTCTTAATCCTCTAGTTGTAGTAAAGAAGAAGAGTGGAGAAGTACGTTTATGCCTGGACATGAGGAGTTTGAATAGCGTCGTTCTACGTGAATTCGATTGTGCACCACCTGTGGACGAGTTATTTGCAAAGTGTGAAGGAGCACGTTATTTGACTAAGTTGGATTTATGGTCGAGTTTTTGGCAAATTCCAATTAGAAGAGAAGATAGAAAATACACCGCATTCCTATACAAAAATAAATGCTACCAACACAAGATAGTTCCCTTTGGTTTGAGCACGGGTTTGGCTGCGATTGTAAAATGTCTGGAGAAAGCATTAGGACCATAAGTGGAGCCTTACACCATAGTGTTCGTGGATGATATCTTGGTAGTATCAAAAACACCTGACGAACACATTGAACATCTTAACACTATATTCCACAAGGTTAGGGAAGCCCATATATCCCTTAACCTAGGCAAGTGCGAATTGATAAAATCCCCAATCCAATTCCTAGGTCATATTATTTCATCCTCAGGTATTCAACCCGATCCCATAAAGATATCCAGTATTAGCAATTTCCCTACACCTAAGAACATTAAAGGGTTACGAGCATTTTTGAGACTCACAGGATACTATAGAAGATTCTCGCAACAACATGCAGAAAGAACACAACCGTTGTTGGAGTTAACAAAGAAAAATCACAAATGGAAGTGGGAGAAGAAACATCAAGATGCCTTCGACCAAGTCAAGAAGTTGTTCATTGAAAACATAATGCTTCATCATCCACAGCGAGATGGAAGTTTCGTTATCTACGCAGACGCTAGCGACTACACGTGTGGAAGTGTGCTGTATCAACAAGATGCTACAGGAGAACACCGTGTCATTGCATATGCCAGTAGAGTATTTAAAGAGGCAGAGAAGCAGTACTCTACATCTGAGAAGAAGATACTTGTTATAGTATACGCCCTGAAGCAGTTTCGATATTATATTTACGGACCGCATTTTGAAATACATACGGACCATCAAGCGTTATCATTTCTATTAAAATGTAAAGTAACCAACGCTCGATTATTACGATGGATCCTAGCAATCGGTGAGTATTCCTTTACTATAAAATATTGTAAAGGGAAAGATAATTTTATAGCCGATACTTTAAGTAGATACATCACAGAAGAGTGTGAAGAGGTCTACGAAAATAACCATAATGAGTTACAACTGATACCTATTAAATTTACTGCTGATAATGATGTTAAACACATGCTGAAGAATCTAGCTCAAGAACAAGATTTAGATGAGGCTATGAGAGGATTTAAGCTACGAGATCACCTACCAGACCATTACAAGGTAAAAAATGGAGTCTTAAATAAACTAGTGAGGCAAGATTGGAAGGTAGAATTAACAAATGATATGTTGCATAATTGATTCGACCAACACACGAAAGTTTAGCACATGCTGCTGCACTTAAATGTTACTTAAGCCTACGTGAAGATTTCACCATCAATAATATATTCTGGAAGATTAAAAACGAAAGTAAGAAGTGTTATGAGTGTCAAACAGCAAAAGGACCGAATCTACATACCTATGCAGAGTATCCAGAAGGACCAGAAAGGAGAGCTAATTGCAGTGGATTTTTTGGGAGCACTTCCAAGATCAAGTCGTGGAGTGAAACACATACTTGTTTGTATTGAAGTTTTTTCCAAAGCCGTCCATCTGTATCCAATTATGCGACCCACAACTAAAGTTGTTTTGAAAATACTCTTGCAGAAATACATTCCTGCATATGGTAAAATGAAGAAGGTACTTAGCGACCAAGGAGTGCAGTTCCAAAGCGATGTATGGGAGAAGACTCTTCGTGAAAATGGAATCCAACCTATACTCACATCAGTACGACACCCACAGGGAAATCTCGTCGAAATAAAGAGTTAGGTAAATATCTACGAATCTACTGTCACGACCAACAACAAATGGGCACAGAATTTACCTTTCTTTGAAAAAGCAATAAATGAAAATTATAGCGAAGCAACAAGTTATACACCAATCGAGCTATATGAAGACAACAAAACCTATTAGATTCTGGACCAAATATGTAAGCAAGCCAGAGAATCAAAATGTACCTATTCCATTAAGTGTAAAGGTGGAGTACGCTAAACAACGCATCATGGAACAAGGTAACAAGAGGAGAGGAAAGTTCAATAGAACACATAAATTACAACGATTCGACGTAGGAGAACAAATTCTGTTGAAAGCTAATCCCTTTGGAAAACGTATTGACAACACAGAGTAGTATAAAAGTGAGGGTTAGAAAACAATGGCGATGACGTCACAGAGAGGCACTGGTAGCTGGCTTCCGCGGTGTGAAAACAATGGGTTGGGGAACCCCCAGTTGAAAACACTACCGGGTTCCAGTTCATGACGTCATAGAGGCACTGGCAGCTGGTGTCCGAGCTGTCCATGTGACGTCACCGTTGTGTGTGTGTGTGTGTGTGTGTGTGTGTGTGTGTGTGTGTGTGTGTGTGTGTGTGTGTGTGTGTGACTGAAACACTTCCGTGTTCCAGTTCATGACATCACACAGAGGCCCTAGTCGCTGGCGTCCGCATGGCTAAAACCTGTTTCAAGACGTCACGGAGGCCGTGGTTTCTGCATGTCCAAAATTTGGTAGCCGAAAACAATGTGTAGCGGATGGGGGTACCCGGAATTCGGCGGTTGCCCGGACGCGCAGAGGCGATGTCATCGGGTACCGTTACTCGAAATTTTGGGGGTATCGGGTACCGTTACCCGAAATGTTTAAATCAACGGATGGGGGTCCCCGAATTTTGTGGTTACGCCCTAACCGGGTTCCAGTTCATGACAGAGGCCCTGGCAGCTGGTGTCCGAATGTTAAAACACTTCCGCGTTCTGGTTTATTTTGATGTAACAAAATAATCGTTCTCTCTCGAAATTTTTAATATCAGAATTTTGGTACCCTAAATGATTAAAACAACGGATGGGGGTACCCGAAATTTGTGGGTACGCCCACATGACGCATGTATAAAACACTGGTTATGACGAAACAGGGGGCTATACAGATGGGTTCTGACAGGTGTTGGTTTCCACAAAATAAATTTTAACTCCTCGGGATTTGAACCTGGATCTGCGGTTCGCAAAACCATATATTGTATTATTATATATGAGTATATTGTGTTATTATAGAACAGATGCATCCATTTGAATATTGTTTAGAACAGCACATATTAAAATTATGCATTACTAAAATTGTGTAATTGTATAAATATATTTTACTCTGTGTACCTGCAAAATTGTAACAAAGTAGTCAAACAGGTCTGGTTGAATCGCTGTGTGTTGGTGCAAACAGATTATACGCTCTCTCTCACTCTCTCTCTCTCTCTCTCTCTCTCTCTCTCTCTCTCTCTCTCTCTCTCTCTCTCTCTTTAGAGAGAGACTCATCTGAACTCTATAAACCGGTTTTCTTCGCATGCTGGCGCATACCACAATCCAGCTGTGTCTCTCTTTATCAATAAGTTGGCTGCATCTCAACTATAAAAACTTGTTATCTTCGCTGGCGTATACCTTATTCAAGTATGATAGGAATAACTGTTTTGTATAAAGGTATAATAATAAAATAACAAAGGTTACGGTTTATATATAAGTTTTAATAATATCGAAAGCTTTTACAATCAAATCATAAGCTATAATTTTCTTTCTCTTTCTACACACACACGTTCTATATTCACAAGACAATTATAATTGAGCAAAACATACGCGCGCTCTCTATATACATAACTAAACAAAATAAACACTTTATCTCTCTCTCTTTTGCAGCCTTGAAGGTTTTCTCTCTCTCTCTCTCTCTCTCTCCACACACACACACACACACACACACACACACACACACACACACACACACACACACACACACACACACACACACACACACACACACACACACACAATTAACAAAATAATAATTACATTTACTACAACCAAAACAAGCCTTATATGTCTAATAATAAAAATAGTAATAATAATTAATAACATACAATATTACAATGTTGATGTGTAATATGTTAATAATAACATACTAAATGTAGACACACATCAAATGATAATTACTATGGTGTTAACTACATGTGTAAAATGGTACACCAAAACCTTGAATTCAACTCTTTTTAGTATTTTAGATAATAACAAAGGTAACAACGCTTATAATTTTTTAAAACAATTGTTCTTCAGAGTGTAAATTCTCTCCACTCACAAGCACTCAGAATGTTACAGTGGTCACCGTATGGTGGTGAACGACATACATCTCCCTCGCATTCGCACAAACACATAACATCGAAACAAGGTTTCTGTAACTATGAGCGAAATCTTTAAAAAAATTTAATTAACACTTTAATGATTGTTTATCTTAACTTTTTATGTTATAAACCACATACGTTTCTTAATAATTAAAAACAGAATATAATTTCCTACAATTAATAATACTTGATCAAATACAAAAGAATGTAGACACATCAAATGATAGTTAGTGTGGTATTAAAAAAAACATGTATTCTGAATTAAATTCATTTTGATATCTTAGATAACAACAGACGCGACAACGGTTACGAAGCGGACATCCGCTAGAGTCATGCCTTGACCACTCATATTTTTTTACCAGCGAGGTATACGCTGTACCAGTAAAATTATACATCATATAGTACACCTGATTAACCAGCTTTGTTTTAGCAATTAGCAAATCTTTTATTTGAAGATATTCAATATTATGGTTGTTACAATAACTAATTGATGTTTTGAAGAGTTTGAAAAACTCATTACGAATAAATACTTTCATTTTGTAAATATTCTTTTCGTTTCGTATTGATATCAATCTACTCAGTGTCTTACTATTATTCTAAAATTATAATCGAATTTAATCATGTCGCATTGACAATATAATCTATTATTACCATTTATTTCTCTGTTTAAAAGTTTTTCAACAATATTAGATCCAAGCAACACCTTGTTCTTTCTCTGAAAATGAACAGTTAACATTAAAAAACGACAAAAAAATAGAGAAGTCTACTTCAACAGTTAAAAACATTTTACTATTAATGTTATTATTATTATAATTAATCAATCTTGTTCTCGTTTATTTGGTCTGGAAAAAAAGAGAAAAAATTAATACATAACCACTTCTGTATAAGTAATTATTAGTGGTACTGAAATATCATACTCACATAATCAATATCCAACTGCACGCTCACTTTCTCGTTCGCCAGCGGAGTGTGTGAGGTTACGCATAGTGATAGGACACAAGGCTTCACAGCTTTCAATTGCTCCTCTGTAAATACGTCACACCATCTTTTAGGTAGGTATACATAGAACAGCTTATCCTCCGGCTGAGGACAGGCTCCGGTATCTTCCAAATCTACCACAATTGACTCCCCGAATTTCGTTTTCACAAATTTCATGTGAATTATATGATACTTTACTCCTAAAGAAAGACTTGACAAGTCTCTTTTTGGTAAAAAATTTTCAACTGTCTTCGCGTTCGCAACGATTCCTTCCATGGCGAGTACTGATGACTGCACAGGGAAACACTGGCGTATTGTAACCCCTCTTTCCCTTTATGTCCTTTTTTTTATGATTATAAAAACAACTAAATTTACTTTAATATTTTTTCTGAAAGAGAAGCCACAAGTTAATTAGGACTAGGCCGAAGCCTAGAGAAGCAAAATTATGCTGGGTCCAGTATGACGGGACTTGCAATAAAACTCAGCCGTAACAGAACGATAACAATTTATTTCATTTCATGCCCTGCTTTAACATTATTAAACCAGAATAACATGTAGGCCCAATCACAAGTATAAATAAAGGTAAAACATAACAAGTGTGTATAAATCTTAGGCATAACAAATGTGTATAAATATAAAACATCACAAGTGTGTATAAATCGTAAGCATAACAAATGTGTATAATATTAAGCACAACAAGTGTATATAAATCAGTGAACACCTGTATATATATAATTATAAAATTTTCTCCCATCTCGTGGCTAGCTAGACACATAACAACACACACAGAACATAAGGTACACGAACTCACAATTACATTAATTTTTTAACACGCATGCCCCTGGAATGCACCCACCTAACAGGTAGAGTAACTACAATCTTATAACCCAGCAGTGATAAAATATACGCCCGTCGGCAACCCGTTCAGTAGAATTACATAAAGCCAAAACCCCAGGAAGGATGATAATAATTCATGAGGCATAAATAAAACCGGACCACCCATTTATCTAGCATTCCATTGATCAATGACCCATGATGAGCGTGTGAACCTTAAGTTCCTTTCGCATCATTAAGTAAAATTGACAAAACTACATCACCTACTTTCAGACAGTGTTTATAAAATTCTAGACAGTTATTTGACTTCACAAAATTCCCAAAAGGAATTAAATCTTTATGTACTTTAATAAACAGAAATTAATTGCTTGAGGCTTTACTATCTCAGAAGATTTTGACAATATATATAATTTACCCAAAAAAGAAAATGATGAAAACATGTTTTATAGTCAAAAATTAAACAGCAAATCCTATAAGTGGGAAGTCAACCCATATGTGTTTGCCAGTTAAGAAAACAATCAGTTTAGCCCTTGTGCAAGGGGCAAAAATCAGCTAAAATATTTCCATTACATTAGTAAATTATTTCTATTAGCCTCAAATGATTGAGGCTAATAGAAATTAAATAAAATAATTATTTTATTTTTAATTATTCGATTAATTAAATAAAATAATTAAAAAAAAAGAATACAATAAGGTTGTTGTGCTCTGGCATCTGTGGGAGCGCGCCCACATGTAGTTGACAAAAGTTGACAGGCATTCAACCTGTCTGAAGTTGCACCGGCGTGTGTCAGAGAAAAACTAAGTCCCATTTTGTAATCCCAGAAAAGTCCCCAAAAAAAACCCCAGGAAAGTCCCCAGCCCTTAAATGTGAAACCCATAGTCAAATTAAATTTTATACACAGCTGTTCCAGCCGGAACAGAGCTACTGAGCAATAATTAAATTTTGTAAAGAGTAAAATGAAAATGAGATGCAACAGTAAAACGGTACAAGATTAAAATCTCTCTGGCGCGCTCCCCCAGAGCAGCACACACTTACAGGCATTGCATTTAGTGTTATATAAATGAGTTATAAAAAAAGTTTATGAATTTAAGTAATAGTGTTCAGAGTCATGATCACAGCTCAACTTCCCGGTAGACAGTCTGGACACGTGGTCCCATGGCTTCTAGGCTATTTACAGTAAACGGGCACAATGCCGGCCCGGCCCCAAAAATGAAATAAATGTATGAATATCACCTTATAAGTGCTGGCGAGTGCAACATAGAAAGTCAGTCTCCATCTCCCTCTTCGTGTAAGATCTCGTTCATGGTTCACAGCTTAGGCAGGTGTTCAGCCATCAGCAAGCCAGGAAACCGGCTTAGTTCGAGAACCCTATGCATTCAAGTAAATTAGAGAACAGTCTATTAAAAATGTACACCCGAGTTAAGGTAATTAACCTCTTAACGGGCCGCCGACTAACTCTCAATAAAGCACAATATTCATTAATTAAAGTTTTTACAACCAGCTTAAAGAGTCTAAAAATCAGCCATGGAATAAGTAATTTGCATAATGAACAGACCTTATTAAAATGGGGCTTAATATAAAGTGAACTGCACTCGGTCAACATGCTTCGACATAATTTTGCAGGTTAAACCGGCCACGTGGAGAGCAGTAATCATTATTTGACCAAAAAAATTTAACAGCAAGGCACTCACAGTATTAAGAATGCTTTACATTCAATTAAATTTCATACATAGAAGCTCTCACACTTAATTCTCTACTCGTGAAGTTAATTAACAAACTCTGCGACAGTTTACTGCATGCACAGACACAGTTCACGAGCTGACTGCGCACCAAGTTTTTAGTCATTAATTTTTAATGTAGTACACTTTTACTATGACAATGACTCTTGAAAAACTTCTCGCACTATTACAGAAAATAATAAAAAGCATGGGCTATATACAGGGCGTTACGTAAAACAGTAAAGAATGAGTTTCTCTTAACATAACTTTGTCGGGTCGCACACACACACATCATTACGTATTTTATACGGTTGCATATAGTTATTAACTATTTATACATGTATGATTACTTATAAAGACAACTTAAGAATTCTTACCGGGAGTCAATTTACGCCTTAGCTTGGCATGTACAAACAGCAAACTTCGTCGTAACGTCCGAAGAGAGAGACAGCCAGACCGGTGTATTTCTCCGTGGGGGCAGTGAGTTCAACTGGCCGTTAGCAGCAAAGCTAGACGACCCTTCAGAACGAGCTGCGCGCGCAACCTTAACTGCAGCGAGCAAAGTTCAGCCGCCCCTGCTCACTTTTACAAGCAGAATACGACTTTAACTAAAATTTTATTAACGGCCGGCTTTAGACCGGCACAGTATTTATTCTGTTTCCCCCGACCACGTTCCTTCCTTCTAAAGCGTCATCTCCTTCGGTCACGACCGGACGACGACACCTTACCCCGCACCCCGCACCTCTACCGCAACGGTAACGGCTACAATTTTTCTTCCTACCCCACCCCGCGTCGTCATGGGCCACCATCTGCTTTCGGTCACGACCGGACGATGACATTCCACCCCGCACCCCAACACCGCACCCAGAGCCTCGCCACCACCCCGCACCTCGGCTACATATTTTGTTCCATTACTTTGTCTGTCGCTCCGCAACGACCGGGTTTACCCCCCACCCCGCACCCCGCCAACCGCAATCGAGTCCGTCGGTCACGGGCACCCCTACCCCGCACCCCCAACCCCGCACCCAGAGCCTCACCACCACCCCGCACCTCGCCTACATATTTTGTTCAATTACTTTGTCTGTCGCTCCGCAACGACCGGGTTTACCCCCCACCAACCGCAATCGAGTCCGTCAGCGACAACCTAGCTTCCTATCCCGCACCCCACCCCGCGTCGTCTCGCTCCACCATCTGCTTTCGGTCACGACCGGTCGTACAACCCAGCCCCCCCCGTACCCGCACCCTACATCCCGCGGGAGGCGACTCAACGAGCGCGCTTCGGTCAAGGTCGCCGGCATCCTGTACCCCGCACCTCGCCTACCTCTCGGTCACAGACACCGGCTGCAACCTAGCTCCCTACCCCGCACCACCATCCCACACCTTTACCCCGCACCGCATCGGTCACGGACGTCGGCTTCCTACACCGCACTCCCCACCCCACCCAGCCCTTCGCAACGCGCGTCATCGGTCACGACCGGACGATGACATCCTAGCCCGCACCCCCACCCCGCACCTCCAGCACACACCGCATCGGTCACGACAACCCCGCACCACACCCCGCGCAGCTGCTCCTCGCGAGCGGAGCGCGGCGACAGCGTTGCCGGTCACCGGACTGTCTATATAGAGAACCAACGACGCGAAGCCGGCCTCACTCCTTTCACAATGACCGACAGCAGCAGCAGCGAACACCGTGCTATCAATGGTAATGTAATTACTATAAAATTTATGATACTTGACAATACACTAAACACACAAACAGTATTATTAGATTACAAACACACGGTTGTTGATAAGATTTGTAGCGAAGCCGTAGCATTAAATAATTATATAAAGTGGTATTTAGCAGTTCGTGTATCTTTTAAAAAATTAATAAACACCGAAAATATTTATTGTGATGCGGTATTTAGATCACGTACAGAACTTAAGTTACAGTATGACGATATCGATGAACAGTATTCGATAGCTAGCGAGAAAATAATGGAATCCGTTGACAAATTCACGCGTGACGGAAGCGGGTGGGTCGAAAACGGTGTCGAGTCGGTGGAATTAAATATTACAAAATACAATCCTCTTGTGGGGTCGAGCTTTCTACCTACACCATCGAAATTGTCACACAGTAAGAAAGGAATTGTTAGTGTGAAAAATTTAGAAGATGAAAAGTGTTTCTTGTGGTCTGTGCTCGCCGGTATACACCCGATCGCGTGTAACCCGCATCGCGTTAGCCATTACCTTCCGTACGAAGAAGAAATAAACATGAAGGACATACCTTATCCCGTCGCAGTCAATAAGATAAAACGTTTTGAAAAATTAAACGAAAACATATCCGTTAACGTTTTTGGCTACGAAGGCGAGGTATATCCTTTACGTATCACTGAACATCGCGGTAGAAAGTACCACGTAAACCTACTGCTACTGTCCGACGCGAACATTACACACTACTGCCTCATACGGAACCTTTCGCATATGCTTTCATCGTTGACACAACGAAAGAGCACTTCGTTTTACTGCAACTACTGTCTACACAGATTTGGGGACAATAAAGATACTAACGCGGCACGAAAACGAGTTGAAGAACACGAACGCAACTGTTCTCAGCACGGAGTACAGAAAGTAAAACTTCCTGACGAGAACGAAAAGTGGATGTATTTTAAAAACTTTTCACTTTGTCACCGCGTACCTTATACGGTATACGCTGACTTCGAATCGTTTATTGTTCCGGCCACCGGTAAAAACGTGGCACATCATATACCAGCCAGTTTCTGCTATGTGATAGTTGACTGGATGGGAAACGCCGTCAAGGAACCTGTAATATACCGCGGTAAAGACGTGGTGGACACGTTCCTTCGTGTGCTTTTAGCCGACGTTCAACGACTCGATAGAAAGTTTAATAAACCGATCCAAATGACAGCGGCCGATGAACGGTCATTCCGAAACGCTACGCACTGTCATCTGTGCAAGAAGGCGTTAACAGATGACACGGTTCGAAACCATTGCCACATAACGGGAAACTATTTAGGCGCTGCTCACAATGTGTGTAATATAAATTACAAAATACCAACACACGTTCCGGTTTTTTTCCATAATTTAAGTGGCTATGACTCGCATCATTTGATGCAAGGTTTCGGAAAGTACAAGGAAGATGAAATAACGTGTATCGCTACTACAAGCGAACGTTACATCTCCGTTACACTCGGACAGCTCCGGTTTCTCGATTCTCTGCGGTTCATGAACGCGTCACTTGAAAAACTCGTCTCCAACTTATCCGCGGATAAATTTAAAATCCTTAATCAATTTTACACGCGTAATGTTAATTTACTGTTGCGTAAAGGTGTGTACCCTTACGAATACGTTACGGACGATTCAAAATTTGACGAGAGGCAGTTACCGGACCGCGTACATTTTTACAACGGGTTGACAGAGTCGGATATAAAAGAAGAAGATTACGCGCACGCTCGAGCGGTTTGGTCGGCTTTCGACATGCAAACGTTCGGTGATTATCATGACCTTTATTTAAAAACGGATGTACTACTGCTTGCAGATGTATTTGAAAACTTTCGAAACATGAGCCTGCAGTACTACGAACTCGATCCGTGTAACGTTTTTACCACCGCCGGTTTAGCGTGGAACGCGATGCTGAAAATGCCAGGAGTTAGGTTAGAGCTACTCCGCGATATAGACGTACACCTGTACATCGAAAGAGGTATCCGTGGCGGCTTAGCAGCAATTTCTAATCGGTACGCCAAGGCCAACAACCCGTACATTCCCGATTATGACGCAAGCAAGCTGCATAACTATTTACTCTACCTCGATTGTACCAACCTGTACGGAACGGCTATGACACAGCCTTTACCACTGTACGGTTTTCGATGGTTGGAACGTACAGAGATCGATACGTTGAACGTGCACGCGTTACGTGACGATGATGACACCGGTTATATCCTAGAAGTCGATCTGGGGTATCCACATTACCTACACGACTTACACAGTGACTACCCTTTAGCACCCGAAAAGTGTACTATTACGGACAGTATGCTTTCACCGTACTGCTATCGCATGAAGCTGTTAAAAGACTTTGTGTGTAGTAACGGTAAGGTAGAGAAACTGATAACGTCCCTCGAGGACAAGACAAAATACATTGTTCATTACAGAACATTGAAACTCTACCTCGAACTAGGAATGGAGTTGAAAGCGATTCACCGTATGTTAGCATTCACACAGTGCGTATGGTTGAAACCTTTCATCGATTTTAATACGGAGCGACGAAAGGAAGCCAGAAACACCTTTGAAAAAGACTTTTTTAAGTTAATGAATAACGCGCCGTACGGAAAATCGTTGGAAAACGTACGGAAGCGAATCGATTTCAAGTTAGTTCCAAACGAGAAGAAACTTCACAAACTAACCGCTAACCCCAGGCTACAACATTTTTTCATCTATAACGAGGACCTGGTAGGTCTCACGATGAAAAAAACGTCCATTACACTGAACCGACCTTTGTACGTTGGGTTCAGTGTATTGGATATTAGTAAGCTGATCATGTATCGGTTCCATTACGGATTCACGATGAATACGTACGGGTCACGTGCACGTCTATGTATGACGGACACTGACTCTCTGTTGTACGACATTCGCACCGACGATGTGTACAAAGACATGGAGGAGCATCTCGAACTCTTTGACACGTCGGAGTACCCTAAGACACATCCGTGCTATAGTGAAACAAACAAGAAAAAGTTGGGTACGTTTAAAGACGAAACAAATGGAATACCGATACTTGAATTTGTCGGGTTGCGCGCAAAATGTTATTCATTCGTTACGGCAAACGATAAAGAGAAAAAGGTAGCGAAAGGTGTGCCACGTTCCGCGATAGCTACACAGTTGAAACATCAACTTTATAAGCAATGTGTAAAGACCACTTCTCAAACTTATACTACGGCGCAGACTATCCAAAGCGAAAAACATATCATATACACAAGAAAGCTTATAAAATTATCGCTGTCACCATACGATGACAAACGATATGTCTTGGATGACGGTGAAACAACACTGGCGTACGGTCATTATAAACTCTGTCAACCCAGACGCGAGATAATTCAGCAAGCGAGAAAATCCGTTATAAATTATGCGTTCGATATACGTTGATATAAGACTCGCTTGCAGGAGCAACACACTGTCAGTAGCGACGATGAAGTCGGTGAAGTTCAGTGAAAACGTAACGGTATATCTCGTACCAAAATTTTGCGATTCTCGATTCGGGTGGCGATATGGAAAACGTACGCAAAACTATTGCAAAGGAATTGCACAGACCGGTGAGAAGGAACTTTCCCAGACGTGCGGTGGAGGTGAAGGGGTTACACGATCTGTACCAAGCGGATTTGGTGGAAATGATACCGCATGCCAAGTTGAACAAGGGGTACAAATACTTAATGACAGTAATAAACGCATTTAGCAAGTATGCATATGCGATTCCCTTAAAAACTAAATCGGGTATTGAAGTAGCACAGGCTCTCGAATCAATAATTGTAAAAAATAAAATGAAATACCTGCAAACGGATAAGGGGAAAGAGTACTTTAACACTACCGTACAAGCTTTACTAAAGAGATTCAACGTCAAACACTATTCAACGTATAGCGAGAAGAAAGCGTCCATCGTAGAGCGATTTAATCGTACGTTGAAAACGAACATGTACCGCGCGTTCAGCGAGCAAGGGCATTATCGGTGGTTGTCGCTTTTAGCTAAACTGGTGATGGAATACAACGACAGAGTGCATAGAACTATAGAGATGAAGCCGCGACAAGTCGACAAGAGCAACGAGCGAATTGTGTTGGAACGAATAAGAAAAAATACCGTACCGCGGAAAGTGAGCAAGAAACATAAGTTTAAAATAGGCGATCGAGTGCGTATCAGTAAATACAAAATCACATTCGCTAAAGGTTATACACCAAACTGGACGAACGAGATATATACAGTGCACAGAGTTCAGCCAACCGTACCGGTTACGTACTTGTTGAAAGATCACATGGGTGACGTTGTGGAAGGTGGGTTTTATGAACAAGAATTGAGTAAAACCAGCGTTGGTGATGTGTATCTCGTTGAGAAAGTATTACAACGTAAAGGTGATCGCGTGCGAGTGCGCTGGCTCGGCTTTGACGGTAAACACGATTCGTGGATACATAAAAAAGATCTGATATAATAACATTACCACAGTATTTAACCGAACGTAAACGAGTTAAGATGAAGATTGAAAAACAATCGTTAAAGTTAAATGTTAAGAACGTAGACTCTGCTAAGTACAACGGTGAAGTTGCATATAATAAACACAGTCCACTGTTTCCAAACACAGTTCGATGTATCGTGTGCGGCGGGTCATGTAGCGGGAAGTCAAACGTTGCCTTTAACATGTTATTCGATTCAAACGGACTGCGATTTCAGAACCTGTACGTGTTCTCCAAATCGTTATTTCAACCAAAATATCGTATGTTGGAAGACGTTTTTAATGCTCTCGCTGACGAAGGAATGACGTACTTCACATACAGTGAAAACGATGAAGTACCACCTCCTCACGAAATTGTACCTAATTCAATCATGTTGTTCGATGATGTGGTATGTGAACGGCAGAATAACATACGAAAATATTTCGCTATGGGACGGCATAGCGGTGTGGACACTTTGTACCTTTGTCAGACGTACAGTCTGGTGCCAAAGCAACTGGTGCGTGATAATACCAATTTCTTAGTATTGTTCAGACAAGATGATCTCAATTTACACCACGTTTACAACGATCACGTTAACACAGACATGAAATACGAAGAGTTCAAAGCGATGTGCGCCGAAGCGTGGAAGGATCGTTACGGATTCTTAGTCATCAACAAGGACTCACCGATAAACGCGGGCAGATACAGAGTGGGTTTCGATCGTTTTATACATAAATAGAATAGTTTGTGCGAGAAAGTCATCAGTGTCAAGATGGATGACAAGCAATTGACACAAGAAATCGATGCAATTAGCGACAACATAAGGCAAAAGTATCGTGCGTTGAAACATGACCTCAGAGAGAGCGATGAAGCGTTAACGAGAACGTACAAACCTCTTTTGGAACCGTTAACCCAGATTTCGGAAAAGTTGAATGTCTCCGGTGATAAAATTAAAAAAATAAATGTTGAAGATGAAGATACGAAGACAGCTGTCGAGATGACACCACCACCATCACAACCTCGATTCCTTAGAACGGAAGTGTTGGCACAAACTCCTGATGTCGAAACACCGAACGTGACTCTTGAAGAGTTTTTAGCAACACCCGAAGGTCGACACGAAGCACAAGAATACGTTGAACAGTCTGTCGAAGGTCCGCTCGCGAGGAAATACTTACTACTCGCTTTATCTGATGATCGAGAAAAAAAGATGGATCATACGTACGGTGTCCGTAACGTTGCAGACAAATGGATGGTGGGCAATTCGGTGTTGGAGATCAATCAAGACGACAGCTTCTACATAGCTGGAAAACGATACAGGGGTACACCGGGTCTCTACGAACTTATGTTTATGAAAGAACCCAACAAGAGCGTCTACGATGAAAACGATTTAGCAGCGTACAAATCTATACTGTCGGACACTAACGCACATAAACATTATCATTTACCCGGTGCTAAAATAAATACAAACAAAGGTGTAAAGTACAGAGAGATAATCGCCCGATTGTTCCCACCGCGCAGCGGACGTGGTATCGATTACGTACTGTTTAAACTTTGTACTGGTTTATCAGCTGTAAACGGTCCACCACCGTATACGGCACGCGCGGATGACGTCACGCGTTTATCAAACGTTGCAGCCGGCCAGCACCGCCGACTGCAAGCCAGTTTAGTTCAGTTTATAACACGACTCCGAGCGCAACTCTCGTAAAACACTTCTCTTACAGCCGCGGCTTCTGGCTATTTTTTAGCATGCATTTATAATATTTCATTTCATTCAACTACCTGCGTCCATCTACAATGGACCACGATTTCATTCAAAATTAATTTCGGGCGTTATTGCCTCAAATGCATCCGCACGTGCCGATCGTAATTAACAATCAGATTATTACAATAAACGAATGTTCAACATCTTTAATACAGTCCACTTCTTTCTAACAAACAATCCAGCCTTCCTCATTAGCGTCTTTGGAATAACTCACGATTATTCAAGAGCTTCCAAACCGCATCATTTTTGGTCCCACCGGACCGGATTTCATATTTTCGGGCCAAAAACAACATCATTTTTGGTCCAACCAGGCAGGATTGCACATTTTCGGGCCCAAAAAACGACATCATTTTTGGTCCCCACGGCACAGATTTCTCATATCTGAGTACACAAGCGACAGCATTTATTTATACACATCATTTCTGGAAAAACCAATCTGAAGTTAATCACGCCCTACGGGCATCATTTTCGTCCTGAGCGACACCATTATTGTGAATCACGTCGCAGTCATCTCGACAAGATTCAGCCAAGCAGTAGACCAGAGACGACGGGACGAAACAGGACAACATTTTCGAGATTCCACAGCTTTAATTGATGGAAGGTACAACATGAGGCATCGGCTGACCGGCAGAGACAGGAGGTGTAGCAGCTCCAAACGGGATCGAAGCCAGCTTCATCACGAATGGATCGACGGCCACGTGACTATAAACTTTACTTATATTTGATTTTTAATAATATTTCACTCAGTGGGTATTTTTTGACACATTTATATAAACAAATACCTCATTACACAATACAAATTAATAAATGGTTGGCAGCTCATTATCAGTCAGAACTTTAAAGGTAAAGATATACTTTGTAACCATTTAGATTCATAATTTCAATAATTTAACTGCCAACAAGTTTGATTAGTTAGAGAGAGTAAGTTTATGTTCAAAACAACGATCGCTAGCTACCAAAACGTATTTAAACTCATTCAAAATTAAGTTTGTGGTTCACATGCTCTATGCTCAATTGCTTTCTAAATATCTTTCCATTTTTATCTTAAACTGTAATAATGGCCGATGTAAGGGCTCTAATAAAAAAACGAGGCACAATTAAGGCCTCAATATCCCGAGTAAATACCTTCGCGGATAACTTCGATTTGTTAAACAGCGATCCTCATGCGCTAAAAATAAAACTGCGTCATTTGATGGAATTATCCACCAAATATGACGAGATTCAGTCACAAATCGAGGCTGAGGAAGCGGACGTTGCGTTAACGAGTGATAGAGTGCAAACGGAGGACGATCTCTGTACTATAGAATGTAAATTGCAACACCTGCTAGAGCAAGCTGAGCATATGAACCAAAAACCAGTAATTAATGCTGAAGGTAAACAGCCTAAAACACCCCCCATTCAATTGGAACCAATAAAATTACCACGGTTTGAGGGTAGTATTGTGGAATGGCAACATTATTACCATATTTTTATGGAACTAATTCATGTCAGAGCAGATCTGACAGATATACAGAAACTTCATTATTTGCACTCGTCATTACATGGCGAGGCGCTTAACGTAATAAAATCGTTGCCCATAACACATGAGAATTACGCGGTGGCTATCGATCTGTTGAGGAATAGATATGATAGTAAGCTGATTGTTTCCGCTCGCCACGTGTGGAATGTCCTAGACGTACCATTAGTTCAGCAGGAATCCCAAGTTAGCATATCGCAATTTATTGATCAAATCTCTGCAAATATAAACGCTTTAAATAATCTCAAACTGCCAGTCAACACGTTTGAAATTATTGTCGTAAATTATTTGGCCAAAAAACTTGACAGTTACACTTTACGTTTGTGGAAAGAGAGTTTATCGGAGCATAAATTCCCTGACTTTAATAATTTTATAAATTTTCTAAATTCACGTAGGAAATTACTGCAAATTCTCGATAACGCGACTAGCCCAACGAGCAGGTTGAACAAAAGCGATAAGTCTCCTTATCGCAAGGCAGTTAAACAGATAAGCACTCCAAAGGGCGCATTCCACTCACATATTAGAAACAATTTATGCAGGCTGTGTAACGGTGTACATAGACTTAGCGATTACCCACAATTTACATCGCTGTCTATCCCTGATAGAAAAAACGCGTTAATAAAAAACAAACTTTGCTTAAACTGCCTCCGTTCGGGACACGAGGGTTCAAAATGTCCCTCAAAATTCTCATGTAAAAAATGTTCTAGGCGTCACCACACAACGATTCATGTCCCCAACAGGGACGTAACTTCTGCTAACAACCAGTGTTCACTGAAATCACAGACCAATAAATCGGTATTGTTATCTACCGCCGTCTGTATGACATACAATAAAGTCGGCAAAAAATTTCCCGTTAGGATATTACTGGATTCCGGTTCTCAAGCGAACTTTTGCACAATGGATTTCGCCCGCAGGATGGGCCTCCAATTGGTTAAGTCGCAACTGCCCATCACGGGTATAAACAACTCGCTTTCCCAGGCTGACTTCAGTACTAATGTAAGGCTACATTCGCGCTATAAACCCTTCACGTTAAACGTACATTGTGCCGTATTACCCAGTATAACTAATAATTTACCGGCGGAGTCGTTCAATCTTGCCTCTTTAAATTTACCCAAGCGCATATTCTTGGCGGATCCACACCTACATTGCTCGTCGCAAGTCGATATATTAATCGGCGCTCAATATTTTCTCCAATTAATTGAACCTATGAAATATACGCGCGGACCACACTTTCCTATAATTCAGGTTGCCTCCCTCGTAGTTTGCACTGTCATACTCAATGGTGGCATGGTCCCTCCTGGTTGGCTCGTGATGCGGCCTCATGGCCGGTCAGCGCGTTCGACATTAATACTCCCTGTACTTTTCCCGACATTGAAGAGGAACGTCGCAAGCAGGCTCAAACCTCACTAATTGTCGCGTCCTCAACACATAGTTACATTGAAAATTATTCATCTCTTACGAGGCTTATTCGCGTCTTCGCATATTGCCGTCGATTTTTTCGCAATTCTAGGCTCACGGTGGTTGATAGAGACACGTCCTTTTTGTCGGCTCAAGAATTGTCTGACACGCTCTTGATTTTTGTCCGGCAATCACAGAAGTTGCATTTCGACGTGGAGGTTAGGGAACTTGAGGCACACCGGTGCCTTCCACGCAGTAGTAAAATTCTTGCTCTCAACCCATTCCTGGATAAATCAGGCATTTTAAGAGTGGGTGGACGCTTGCAATTCTCCCCACTTAGCTACGAGACTAAACACCAAATAATTTTGCACCCGCACTCTCATCTCACGAGATTAATAATTGAATACGAACACATCCGTTTGTTGCACGCTGGAGTGCAATCAACTCAAGCTTCGCTTAGGCGTAAGTATTGGATCATACACGATAAGTCCTATATCCGCTCAGTGATACATAAGTGTGTCACTTGTTTTCGTTTCCGGGCTAAAGGCGCGAATCAATTACTCGGTCAATTACCCTCTTCTAGGGTCACGCCGTCAAGGCCATTCTCACAGTCGGCCGTGGATTACGCCGGTCCTGTGCTTTTGCGCCATGGCGGGCAGCGCTCTAAGTCCACGACCAAGGCATATATCGCTCTATTTATATGCATGTGTACTAGGGCCATCCATTTAGAATTGGTGTCGGATCTCACTTCCAACGCCTTTATAGCGGCTTTAAAAAGGTTCATATCGCGCAGAGGTATTCCCGCGCAAATATTTTCGGATAATGGCACGAATTTTCGTCGTGCCAACCACACGTTGCATGATTGGTACAAATTTTTAACCTCCAAGGAAGTTGAGCAATCTTCTCTGGAGTTTTGCGGTCTCCACGGCATAAAATGGTCCTTTATCCCCCCTTCAGCCCCTCATTTCGGTGGTTTGTGGGAAAGTGGTGTAAGGAGTGTTAAATTCCATTTACGTCGCGTAATTGGCGGTACGATCTTGAATTTTGAGGAATATTCTACCCTTCTTTCTCAAATTGAGGCTTGCCTTAATTCACGCCCGTTATGCGCGGTGTCCGACGATGCTGGAGACCCTGAACCCTTAACACCCGCTCATTTTTTGGTCGGTGCTCCACTGACGGCACTTCCGGAACCCGACTATACACAAGGCAATAATACTCATTTGGGCAGATGGCTTCTGCTCCAAAAATTTACGCAGACCATCTGGAAACGGTGGTCTAGGGATTATCTGCACCAGCTGCAGCAGCGCAATAAATGGCGCACCCCATTAAAGAATTTGAACGTCGGACAACTTGTCCTCATTTTGGATGACAATTCCCCCCCTCTAGAATGGAAGCGTGGGGTAATTACCAATGTTTTTCCGGGTCAAGATTCCTTAGTACGCGTCGCAGACGTTCGCACCGCGCTAGGTATCTTACGCCGACCCATCCACAAATTATGCCCCCTTCCGGTGGCAACAAACTAATCGTATGCGTGCCATACGAGGTGTGTGTGTGTGTGTGTGAGTGTGTGCGTGTCACATTACATGGACCACGCCCGGGACATTCCCCGGGGCGAGCATACAAGTCAATTGTATCATAAGCATTGTAATATTGTTTACGTGCCGCTAGCTATTACAGCAATAGTGACTGTGTTTCATATGTACTATCAATCATTATGGATGTTGTGTATTGTCAATATGTTTGTGTGATTCAAATTCGGAGAACCACAAGTGTCATTTATAGAGTCAATTATTCTATATGTGTATTGTATTTGTCAATGTCATGTACCATTGAACTTTGATACGATTATGATAACATTATGTTTCTATTACTATATATGAAGCAGTGATCAAGATGGTTTTTCTTATATAATTTAAGATTATTATTTACGTTTGTCAAGGTTTAAATATATGTATTTTGTTATCCACATGTTATGCTTCAAGAGAGATCATGTTCAGTTATGTAAAGGTTCGTTTTTATCATGATTTTTTATTTGTTGTACCTTTTCTAGCACAGAAATTGTTTTGTTTTGACTTAAGCTTTGTGCTAGATTAATGAATTTTGTTTTCTACAAATTTTATGTATAAGTCTTTAAGTATATTATGTTTATTATGTCATTGCTCTCTGGCCAGTGCGCCAGTTATTGTATCGCTTACGACATGTAAGTTTAATTATTATATTGTTCAATTTAACCTTTAATGTAGAAAATCGTCCTGATTTTGGCGGGCAGTATGTTTAAACTTTGTACTGGTTTATCAGCTGTAAACGGTCCACCACCGTATACGGCACGCGCGGATGACGTCACGCGTTTATCAAACGTTGCAGCCGGCCAGCACCGCCGACTGCAAGCCAGTTTAGTTCAGTTTATAACACGACTCCGAGCGCAACTCTCGTAAAACACTTCTCTTACAGCCGCGGCTTCTGGCTATTTTTTAGCATGCATTTATAATATTTCATTTCATTCAACTACCTGCGTCCATCTACAATGGACCACGATTTCATTCAAAATTAATTTCGGGCGTTATTGCCTCAAATGCATCCGCACGTGCCGATCATAATTAACAATCAGATTATTTCAATAAACGAATGTTCAACATCTTTAATACAGTCCACTTCTTTCTAACAAACAATCCAGCCTTCCTCATTAGCGTCTTTGGAATAACTCACGATTATTCAAGAGCTTCCAAACCGCATCACGTACACTGGAACGATCCCAACGAACTGGTTGAACGGTTGAGACTGCTGGTAAGTTCAAAACGCGCCGGTCACACCGGACACGACAACGAAATCATCTCCGTTGTGGAGGAATTACGTGAAGCCTACATTATCGTATAAATTTTATGAACGTCGGTGTGACAACTCATTGACGTCAACACTGTCAACATGTGCGGGTTAGATTTGACACCTGACTTTGAAGTCGAAAACGAGAGACTGAAAACCTTTACATCATGGCCTGTGCATTTCATCAGTCCAACCGCTATGGTTGCCGCAGGCTTTCATTACACAAATGAAATTGACAGGGTTCGATGTTCATTTTGCGGTATAGAAATCTTTCGTTGGAAAGAGGGTGACGATCCGATTGTGTTACACACGCGATGGTCACCACAGTGTCGTTACTTAAAACGGTTAGCACATCATTTGTAGCGTGGTATGTGGACAATGGTTTGGTATCATTTGGTACAATGGTTGTGGACAAGTTAGGGAGACATCAAAGCGCCGTGAGCGTGCGACGAGAAACAAAAAGACAATTACGCGATACTGTAGGATTTAAGATTACGAATGATGGGCATATAGATGTTGAAAACAAAAAGATCCGCAATCTGAACGAACCGGATGCAGCAAAGGATGCTGTATCTCTGACTTATATGCAAACACATTGTCTGCTACTCGATGATGAACGTAAAAGCGTGGACGTTAAAGGGTGTAGATTGAAAAATGTTGATACTCCTGTAGACGTTAAAGACGTAGTCAACAAATATTACGTTGATGACAACTGTATACAACACTCGAGTCAAGAGAGAGGTGAGGTCATCGATGCACGTGATCGATGGGTAATCAACGTTCGAAGTCCGGAACAAGCGACCGATGCGGTTAACAAAAACTATGTAGACTCGAACGTCATTAAAAAGTATCGAACAGCTATTTGTTTGGGCAGAGCTGGTTGTCGGGAGTGAGTTCACCGATTTTTGCAGATGACGCGGTTAACGTAAAATACATGTTGCAGAACACCGTTAGCTTGGGCGAAGATGGTGTTTTCAAAGCAGCGGAAAAGAGAATAACAGACGTAGCGGATGGTTTTGCGGAGAGCGATGCTGTTAACTTACAACAATTAAATGACATGAGACGATACGTAAAGAGCGAGATGTATAAAGTCGTTAAAACATTTCAGTATCAACTGGATTACT
The DNA here is from genome assembly GCA_034769895.1 of Magicicada septendecula. Taxonomy (NCBI): domain Eukaryota; kingdom Metazoa; phylum Arthropoda; class Insecta; order Hemiptera; family Cicadidae; genus Magicicada; species Magicicada septendecula. The sequence continues at coordinate 214,698,173 of CM068373.1, forward strand.
ACTTATTGAAATTGTCTAAGCCACGTAGTTCAGAAGACGAGTGGACACTCGACACGAAGGAAATAAAAAGGTTAATAGATGAATACGATAAAAACACAGAAGAGAAAGACTGGAGATCGGTTTACGATGTACAACAACGTTAAGAGGAAAAAGGGGTGGGGTGTCGGAAACGTGCTTAAAAACGTTGTACCGTCCGTTGTTTCGTCAGTTATCAATCGAGCGGTGGACGCACTACCTGTCGAATTACATCTGCCGGGTTACAGATTCTGTGGACCGGGCACGAAACTCGAAGAAAGATTAGCGCGTGGTGATCGTGGAATCAATCAACTAGACGAAGCCTGTCGCGAACACGACATCGGTTACGCTCAATACAAAGACAACGAAAGTAGACGTATTGCAGATCGTAAACTCGCGGAAAAAGCGTGGGGACGGGTAAAGGCTTTGGATTCGGGTATCAGCGAACGAGCTTATGCGACAGCAGTTGCAGCGGCCATGAAAGCAAAATCAGCAATAGGAAGCGGTCGACGTCGTAAAAATAAAAAGAATGTGAGTAGTCGTGGTCGTGGTGCTGGTGGTGGGATGAAGAAGAGGAGGAAGAGAACTGTCCGAACCGCTAGGAAAAAGAAGAGAACTGCGTCCGGATTGTATCTACGTCCGTACCGAAAAAACTAATTCACATACCGCTCCGCCCGTTGTCCGAAGATGAATTACGTGTATACGCAAAAAAGCTAAACATACCGTATTTTAGAGGTGTTTACATGCGTAACGCATTACCGGATACAGCGCCGTGGAAGAACGAAAGCGTCATCGTAAATTTGGACGACGAGAGCGGACCGGGAACCCATTGGGTATGTTACAAGAAGCGTGGAAATCGAGTACACTATTTTGACGGGTTCGGTAATTTACGTCCACCTCTCGAGCTGATGCAATATTTTGGTGATACAGCCGACGTTCGTTACAACTATGAACGGAAGCAACCTCCTAACACGGTCATCTGCGGTCATTTATGTTTAGACTTTTTATCGTCTTCTGATCAGTAAACTTCAACATGTCGTCGCTAACGGTCACCGTGACGGGTACCGACGCTGCGAATCTCGTGTGTAACTTTTTCCCACCTCTTGAGTTATACGGTGAATGGTACGTTGGTCTATTGGATTTTACATCGTATAATTCAATACCAAACGTTACTGAAGGAAAAAATAATGCATTTCCAGTAAAAATTTCCAAGGATCAGTGGTCCGTCATCAAGTTGCCTACCGGCACCTACGAAATCAGTGATATCGAAACGTATCTGCAGAAACAGTTAGGCGAGAGAACAATCAGTTTACGTCCAAACAACAACACATTAAAGTGTGAAATTTACTGTAAGCATGTCATCGACTTTTCGTATACACCGAATACCATTGCAAGTATGTTAGGATTTAAGGAGAATCAGCAGCTGGAAGCGTATAAAACACACGAGTCGAACGTACCCGTCGACATAATCAAAGTTAACACCGTTCACGTACGGAGTAATATCGTACAGGGTCCGTACAAGGACGGCCAGGACCAGCACAAGTTGCATTCGTTTTATCCGACCGTGGCACCAGGTTTTAAAATAGTTGAAACGCCGACAAACGTAATATACTTACCGGTAAACGTACAACGCGTTGACAACATAATTTTGTCTCTCGCTGATCAGGACGGGGATTTAGTCGATTTTCGCGGTGAAGTTATCACGATACGACTGCATCTGAAAATATGGGATTGTATTTCGGACAAACGTCACCTGTAAAAAGGGAGTGTGTACGAAAGAAACATGGTAGTCGGTGTTCAACGTTGAAGCGATTGACATCAAGGAACAAGCGTTTCTTACTTTCACTTGGATTCAAATTATACGATTAAAATAATGTCGGGTGAAATTTTAGCTATCGAACGAGGAGCGGCTTTCGATAACAGAATCGTTGAGTTCGAATATCGTACGCACACACCGTATGCTTCCACCCGATACGGTAACAACGATGAAATACGTATACCCATCCAACAACAGGATGTTTTCACTTTACCGGCGGAGAGTTTTCTGTACATCGAAGGAACATTGACCAAGGTTAACGCTACCGACACAGCGTTGAACGTGAAATTAATCAGCAATGCAATGGCTTTCTTGTTTGAGGAGATCCGTTACGAAGTGTGCGGTGTGGAAGTAGATCGTACGAAAAACGTTGGAATTACGAGCACTGTGAAATTGTTACTATCGAGCAATGAGCATGAAAGAAAGCATCTAATCAGTGCAGGATGGGTGACGACAACCGACGAGTCGTTGACAGTACACGAGAGTACCGGTGATTTTACGTTTTGTCTTCCGTTAAAAATGCTACTCGGTTTCAACGAAGACTATACACGCATCATGCTGAACGTTAAGCAAGAATTGATTCTGTTGCGTACCTCTACCGATCAGAACGCAAAGGTGCTAAAAGAATCAGGTGCAACTGCAAACGGTAATCTCGTAATAAACAAAGTACACTGGAAGATGCCCTATGTGCGCGTGTCAAACAAGTACCGAATACCGCTATTGGAGCATATCGAGGAGGATCATGAACTGGTGATGCCGTTCCGCAGTTGGGAATTGCACGAGTATCCCGTTCTACCGACGACAAATCGACATTCGTGGACCTTGAAGACATCGTCACAGTTGGAAAAACCACGGTATGTGATACTGATATTTCAGACGGACAGAAAGAACAATATAGCGAAAAACGCGTCGGAATTTGATCACTGCAATTTAACGAATGTCAAGCTATTTCTGAACGATAAATACTATCCGTACGATAACCTGAACCAGGATATCGAAAAAAAACGTTACGCACTGTTCTACGACATGTATACACGTTTTCAAACATCATACTACGACCGTCGCAACAGAACGCCTCTTTTGACACCTAATGAATTTATAACGAAAGCACCGTTGTTTGTCATCGATTGTTCCAGACAAGAAGAACCAATCAAGTCGTCTGCCGTTGATGTGCGTTTAGAATTTGAATCCAGTAACAATTTTCCAGATAAAACCACCGCTTACGCTTTGATTATTCACGATAGGATAGTACAGTACACAGCGTTGTCGAATACTGTTCATCGTTTGTCATAAAAAACTTGTTCTTCCCTCTACCAGTTTATAAAGATAGGTATTACCGATCTCTAGCTTGTAACAAGATCAGTCCGTCTCAACGATGGAAGGTGACTGTGGTAGCGGCGGCAGCAGCAGCAGCAGCAGGCATTGTGAGTATAACGTTTACTTATCTCTTGCATATCCTATTAACTCTTACACTAAGTTCGTTACCGTCGGACTGTTTAACGAACTCAACTATGAACCGGGTGTTTTGTTTACAAACGGAAAAAAGAAACGTATATTACTTGACTTTTCTGAGTGGAATTACTTGTTGATCTTTCGTGAACAGTTACTATCCAGTATGTTATTGTACGAAGAAGGTGAAAACCGTGAAAAGAAGAAGAGTGTGATGATCAGTCGTAACTTTGGGAAAACGTTTGTTCGGATTAAAGGTAGTAAGACCGAAAAATTTGTTTTCACAGAACCCGAGTGGATCCGTTTTGGTTGTTTATTAACAGTACTAAAGAAATATCTTGTTCGCTTGTTTTATGATCAAGATCACTTCAAGTCGTACATTAATCAGGTAGTAGCCAAGGGGTGTTATGTACCACCATCCTTCTTTTTCCCCTCGTTTTTTCGATTGGAAAGCAGTCGTCATGACCAACAGCTAACATTTGATCGTCTTTACGATGAACTGGTATTGGAAGGAAAAGTAGAGGGGGAATTTGAAAAAATTAACGTATTCGATGCGAACAAGTGTCACTCAGAAAAATGAACTTGAATAGGACGGTTATTGCCGAGTTTGAAGCGTTTCGTGGTGACAAAAATGAATATGTAATCAAAGAGTTCGTTGCAGTTGATATAACAACCGGACGTTTTGTTATCGTGTTGTTCGCTCCACCATACGAACGTGCACGACTGCACCTGAAATTTCAAAAAATCAATGACTGGTTGGAAACACATTATCACAGAATTCGGTGGAACGATGGTAATGTGCCGTACAAGAATATGGTACGCATCGTTGCAGACTTTTTTTCAGACAGTTCTGTTGTCTATACAAAAGGGTTTGAGAAGGCAAATTTCTTACGACAGTTGTATCACCATGGTGAGGTGATTGACTTAAACGATATTCAAGCACCTGTAGTTCCTAGATCCTTTGTACCCATCATACAATGTCCTGTTCCTCATCGTCAACCCGTTACCACTCCCCCCTTACACTGTGCATTGCGCAAAGCTTTGTTTTATGCAGAATGGTTGCGGCAACGAAATAAAATATAGTCGGTTGTGAACATGTTTTCATCATGGTGTTAGTGTGAATGCTACGTGACAGAAATGTCCATAAACGTAGAATTAGGTACCGTAGTGTGTGCGTGAGTGTTAACCTTGACTACGTCACTGTCGCGGTAGAAATACTCATAAACGTAGTCCTGGTAGTTCGAGACGGGTCACTGGCACGGTAGATATACCTGTAAACTCGTCAAGAACCAGTATGGGTGTGAAAATTACTCATTACGGTACAGCAAATGTGAATACGCATCATGTATGAACAACATATTCACCCGATTAAAAAAATAAAAAAAAAATAAATAAAAAAGTAAATAAAAAAAATATGTACTGCTTTTACACATTGGCTTAGCATTGCATAATGTATCTTTATTATTATCTACCACTGTACTAGTCAATAGTACAGCGATAGATAACGTGGAGTAGGCCTGCTTTACGAATCTGTAAAGTTGGGGAAACCACGTTAAAAAAAGCGTAGCAGGCTCTCATTCGCCTCCCTCAGGCTGCTAGGAAGAGGATGAGAGGTAAAAAAATAAAAGTATAACGAAATGTTTATTTATTTAATAATAAATAAACTTATATTGTGCTTTTTTGATTTTACACATAGGACGACAGTAGATATCACTCGTCCACCTCATGGTTACAAGTAAGAGATGAGAAGTATAAGTACAGAAATAATTACAGTTAAGCGATAACGGCGCCTTGGTGTAGTGGATGCACGCCGGTTTGGTGTACCGGAGGTCCCGGGTTCAAATCCCGGAGGGGCCATAATTTATTTTTATGTAAAAATTAATATCCAATGACATACCATTGTTACAGTCGAACACATGCGTCATGTGGTCGTACATTCCGGTGTTAAAATTTCGGACACCAAACATTTCGGGTAACCCCATCCGTTGATTTAAACATTTCAGACATCACGCCCTCTACGTCGTCGTCGAACCAGCTATCATATCCACCCAGCCTCCTGTTTCGTCATAACCAGTGTTTTATACATGCGTCATGTGGGCGTACCCACAAATTTCGGGTACCCCCATCCGTTGTTTTAATCATTTAGGGTACCAAAATTCTGACACTAAAAATTTCGAGAGAGAACGATTATTTTGTTACATCAAAATAAACCAGAACGCGGAAGTATTTTAACATTCGGACACCAGCTGCCAGGGCCTCTGTCATGAACTGGAACCCGGTTAGGGCGTACCCACAAATTTCGGGTACCCCCATCCGTTGATTTAAACATTTCGGGTAACGGTACCCGATACCCCCAAAATTTCGAGTAACGGTACCGTATGACATCACCTCTGCGCGTCCGGGCAACCGCCGAATTCCGGGTACCCCCATCCGCTACACATTGTTTTCGGCTACCAAATTGCGGACATGCAGAAACCACGGCCTCCGTGACGTCTTGAAACAGGTTTTAGCCATGCGGACGCCAGCGACTAGGGCCTCTGTGTGATGTCATGAACTGGAACACGGAAGTGTTTCAGTCACACATACACACACACACACACACACACACACACAAAACAGTGACGTCACATGGACAGCTCGGACACCAGCTGCCAGTGCCTCTATGACGTCATGAACTGGATGGTAGTGTTTTCAACTGGGGGTTCCCCAACCCATTGTTTTCACACCGCGGAAGCCAGCTACCAGTGCCTCTCTGTGACGTCATCGCCATTGTTTTCTAACCCTCACTTTTATACTACTACACAGCGAAAAAGTTCTTTCGGCTGTACAACGGACCTTATACGTTGAAACAACGCGTGGGAAGACACACATTCATCATATACGATGAGAGGAAGGAAAAGGACATCGGCAAATATCATGCGACTCATTCAAGAAATTCTACGTATGAATAACGAGAAGAGGGAGAGAGAAGAACAATGCCACTGAGCCCGTCCAAGGTCAACGCACAGCTCAGCTGTTATAATTGGGGGTGAATATATTGCATACCACCACAGGCGAGCGTTATACTGACCTACTCATTATTATGTGTCATTTAACTGATGTAAACTAAGGTTAAGCTAGTATAATATTATTTTTATTTGTCTAGAACAAATAGACAAAAATTTAATAAATAAATATTTATTAATTTTTTTTTCAATCACAGGAATAAAGCAACAATACAGCCATATGCTGTATTAAGCATTGATTTAAATAAATATAAAATTTGTAAAATTATTATAAGTTTGGGGTAAACGGACATGTCTGGGATTGTAAAAATGTTTCATTGTTATACTAGGGGAGAAATTAACCTGTTCCAACAGGCAAGGGGAACACCTGCTCGATTGTATGTGTGTTACGCGTGTATCTTGTGTGTGTTAGTGATGCATGTACAGACAGGAATCCCAGCAACCCTCCCCAATTAATTACTAAAATAATTATTTTAATTCACTGTGTGAAAACTAATTAGTGTATAAACAAACAAAAGGCACCAAAGCGTGTGTAAATTTTATAGTTATCCACAGTAAGAAAATGACGTTAGTAGTACATACTACGCGAAGTCAGTGCGAAATAAGTGTGCCAAAAATACGCAAATTACACTAAGACGCTCAAATTAATACAGTGAGTGCTTAATCAAATTATCTATGACCAACACACGAAAGTTTAGCACATGCTGCTGCACTTAAATGTTACTTAAGCCTACGTGAAGATTTCACCATCAAAAGTAAGAAGATTAAAAACGAAAGTAGGAAGTGTACAGTAGCGCGGTAATTTTTACTTTATAGGTTGGCTAATCTGCGCTTTAATTTTTACGGTAATCTGATCATTCATGTCGGTGCTCTGCACAGTTCGTCACAGACGCTAGTAAGCGGCGGTCGGCACGCGCCCGCAGCCTCACTGTCCCATTTTCTACTTGTCGCGACAATCAATGTAGGCCTTAGGCTAACACTTCACTTATGGCCCATTAGGCCCGTTCATTAACTTATTTTAAATTTGATACGAATTGTATCCACATTATGCTTATTAGCCAATCTATCACTAAAAATGGTACCTAACAATTTCTAATGTACTTGTGAACATTAAATAAATCATTTAATTACAGTCCACTCGCTTCATCATTTCTGCATCCTGGCGAATCAACTTTAAGTATAGAACATTTCACACTAAACATTCTTCAACAAAACATTTTCCGGTCCACGCGGACCGCACACTTAACATTTTTTGGTCCTCACGGTACGGATCTTAACATTTTTTGGTCGCTCCGGACCTGGATTTCCGGATGTATTATTCATAATTATTATTTTTCTGCCCCTATTTCTGGCCATCACGGGCGAATCAGCATATCCGCTGATGCGACCGTGGCGTGATTCCATCGGCATTTCGCTCGTCGCCTTTGAGCCTCCTGACAACGTCATCGCAAGAGCCTGCTAGCTTCAGGACGTCAAACAAGGCTGTCATCTCTCCGAGCTGTATTTGCCATCTTCTCCACGGCGTCGACGCTTCAGGACATCGCCTACAAGGTATCACCTCAATAACATCATATCAAGGTGCGTACAATGGCTGAAGAAGGCCTCAAAGTGTTAACCAGAAAGAGAGGCGGCTTAAAGTCCGCAATAGTGCGCATACAATCGGCTGTCAGTAACTTTGATATAAATTCCAATACAAAACACTTTTTAACAGTAAGACTTGAAAGTTTGAAAAGCTTGGCATCGAAGTACGACGAGGTACAATCTGAAATCGAACTTATTTGTAAAGACATAAGCGCTGCTCAAGAAGACCGAGTTGAGATCGAAGAAATGCTATATTCGACTGAAGCAAATATATTGCAACTGATTGATACATTTAATGTTCAGACTGTACCTCCCGTATTATCGACCCACATGCAATTAAAACCAATAAGTTTGCCCTGCTTCACAGGCAACATATTGGAATGGCAGCATTTTCATTCAATTTTTACGGGCTTGGTGCATACAAGATCCGATTTAACGCCAGTGCAGAAGTTACATTATTTACATTCTTCTTTAAAAAATGAACCTTTAGATTTAATTAAATCACTACCTATTTGTAAGGAAAATTACTCAATAGCGTTGAGTTTGCTGTCCGCAAGGTATGACAACAAGTTCGTACTAGCAAAATACTATGTTCAAAATTTACTTCAAGTCAAGTCGACAATTAAGGACTCTGTCCAAAGTTTGGCAGAATTCACAAACACGATAACGTCTTCCGTTAATTCACTGGCGGCAATGCAACTGTCAGTGAATTCATTTGAATTTATTACTATACAATTATTATCAACTAAACTCGACCCTACTACCTTTAAACTATGGAAGGAGTCTATAGACCCTGATAATTTTCCTAACTTTCAAGATTTCACTCATTTTTTAAACTCACGTAGACAGCTGTTAGAAAATACACTGCCTATCGATGCCGGACAGCAACTCAACAAGCCGAGTTTAAGACAACAATAAATCTGATAAATATAAATCAAGAAACGCTGCTGGCAGTACTACATTTAAGAGTTATCACTCAGCGTCGAGCAATTATTCATGTTTGTGTTGTAAATCTAATCATCCGCTTTACATATGTGATAAATTTCGTGCATTAACCACCGCTGAGCGGGGACAATTTGTATCAAGTCACAAATGTTGTACCAATTGTCTTAGATCAGATCATTTTGTATCTAATTGTAAGAATAAGCAGGTATGTAAGATCTGTTCAAAACGACACCACACATTGTTGCACGCGAACAATGTGCCGAACTCAATCTCTGCCAGTAGTTGTAACTATTGCTCACTTAAATTACAATCCACGAAGAATGTTCTTTTATCAACAGCAATTGTATTTGTCATTGACCAGGCTGGCAACAGACAAAGGGCAAGAGTTCTTTTAGACGCCGGGTCACAAATAAATTTTTGCACCAAATCATTTGCAAGGAAATTACGGCTTAATTTGACTAAATCCAACATACCAATTACGGGTATAAATAATACAGCGTGTTACGCCACTAATCTCGCGTCTATACGCATTATTTCTCGTTATCAGAGATTTAGCTTCGAGGCAAAATGTGCTATCTTATCTGCATTAACCCACAATCTGCCGGCACAATCGTTTGACATAAATCAATTCCACATTCCGGACAACATTTTTCTGGCTGACCCAAATTTCAATATATCATCGGAAATCGACATACTCTTAGGGGCGCAATTTTACCTGGATTTAATTTTAGCTAATAAATACGTACGCGGCCCTCATTTTCCCATCATTCAGGAAACAAAGCTAGGCTACATTTTGGCTGGCAATCTGCCCAAACACTGCCGCAACAAGGGTCCTACTGTTTCGTTCCTAGCTAGGAACAACGACAGTCAAATTCTGCAGTCTCTCGGAAGATTTTGGGAAGCAGAAACTATCCCTGACAACACACCTGATAACGAGTCAGCCTGTGAAGAGCATTTCGTGCGCTCTACTCATCGCAACCATGAGGGTAGGTTCGTGGTTTCACTGCCATTTAGGCCCGATCATCTCCAGTTGGGGGAATCTTACACCAATGCTGAAGCAAGATTTTTGAATTTAGAGCGTCGATTCAGGCGTGATGCTAAGCTCGCGCGCGATTACGCAGACTTTATTAACGAATATAAGTATCTTGGACACTTGTCGATAATTGCGCTATCAATTCAGGAGTGTCAAGTACTTACTATCTGCCACACCATGCCGTGTTTAAGCAGTCTAGCTTGACCACAAAACTGCGCGTCGTTTTTGCTGGTTCGACTAAATCTACCAATGGCCTTTCTCTCAATGACATATTGTTGGTAGGTCCGAATGTTCAACAAGACCTTTTTTCTATTCTTTTACGTTTCCGCATGCATAAATATGTTTTCATCGCCGACATCGAGAAGATGTATCGACAAATTCGCGTAGCTGAAAGGGATTGTCACTATCAACGTATTCTGTGGCGTGACTCTCCTCTCGAACAATTTAAACACTTTGCATTGCGAACGGTAACCTACGGCACGGCTAGTGCTTCGTTTTTGGCCACTCGCTGTCTTATTCAAATTGGTAGGAACCATCAAGCTTCCTTTCCTGATGCGGCGTTAGCTATAACGAATGATTTCTATGTCGACGATCTGCTTACCGGTGCTGACACCATCTCTGATCTGACCAAGTTGAAATCTGATTTAGGTGCGTTATTGAGTCAATACGGTCTCACGCTGCATAAATGGGCATCTAATGAACCCAGAGTGGTCGCAAGTCATGACAATTTATCACTCCCCTTAAACAAACAGGAAAATGTGCGTACCCTGGGCATTCTCTGGAATAACACTGCCGATTCATTTCTGTTTGACATTAAATCATTCCCCGTTGAATCAAGCATCTCCAAGAGGAGAATTCTTTCGATTATTGCAGGCATATGCGATCCTCTTGGACTGATTGGTCCCGTTGTGGTTTTGTACAAACAGTTTATGCAGCAACTCTGGCTTTGCAAGCTTGGTTGGGATGAACCGATCTCCGGCCAATCACGTTTGGATTGGCATTCTTTGTGCGACAAACTGGGTCTGATTAGCAAAATTGTGGTCCCACGTTCTATTCGTTGTAGGCTTGAGGCAAGTACAGTTGAATTACATGGTTTTTCGGATGCCTCTGAAAGGGGGTTTGGGTGTTGTATTCATATCAGAGTCATTTATCAAGGTTCATCGGCCTCTTGTCATCTCCTGTGTTCCAAATCTCGCGTAGCTCCCTTACGACAGGTGTCATTAGCTCGCATCGAACTCTGCGCTTGCTTGTTGTTATCGCAACTCGTATTTAAGGTCGTTCCGGCGCTTTATTCGTTCATTAATAGTGTTCATTTGTATTCTGACTCTATGTTGTCTCTTTACTGGATTCATGCCCAGTCAACGAGGTGGAAAACATACGTCGCTAATCGTGTTGCTGAAATTCAGCGTCTTACGCAAACCTACACTTGGCATCACATCAATTCTATACACATTCCTGCTGATATTATCTCCAGGGGGTGTCTCCCTGACGTTTTGCGTGATTGTTCGCTTTGGTAGCACGGTCCCACTTGTTTGTCTCAATTTCCCGAGTCCAATCCTTTTCCACCCTTTTTACCTTCTAATCCGTCGTCTTCTGAAGTCACTGCGGAAGAGAAACAAACCCATAATCTTTCTCTAATGTCCACCCTGGCTATCGACCTTTCTAAGGACTTTTCCTCGTTGCATCGTCTAACGCGCGTATACGCTTACTGTTTTCGGTTCATCAAAAATATTAGACTCTCCAGTGCTGACAAATTTACGGGCGATCTTACCCCTGTCGAAATTCATCATGCTCTCTTTTTCTTCATAAAACAATCTCAGTCGATCCACTTCGCAGCCGAAATTAATTGTCTTCGTAACGGATCTTCTGTTTCTATTAGGAGTAAGTTGGCTTCTCTCGACCCGTTTCTTGATGATTCTGGAGTGATACGCGTAGGCGGGCGATTACAGCAGTCGCAATTACCTTACGACACTAAACATCCTATTGTCTTACATCCATCGGCTCATATTACTCGCCTCATCATTGAACGCGAACACATTCGTCTACTTCACGCTGGTGCTCAACTCGTGCATCACTCACTTCGTCAACGTTGGTGGATTGTTAATGCCAGGATAGTCATTCGCTCCATCATTCGTAAATGTGCCAAGTGTCTCAGGTTTAGTGCCAAACAGCAGGTTCAGAGGCTTCGTATTTTACCATCTCCTAGAGTCACTCCATCACGGCCGTTTCTATTTTGCGCGGTTGATTATGGTGGTCCCTTCATGATTCGTCATGGCGGGCAGAAATCCAGAGCTCTCTCTAAGGCATACGTGTCTTTGTTTATTTGCTTAGCAACCAGGGCCATTCACTTGGAATTGGTTTCCGACCTTACAGCCAGTGCGTTTATAGCTGCCTTACGTCGGTTTATGGCCCGCAGGGGCATACCCAGTCAGTTATACTCTGATAATGGCACAAACTTTAGGAAGGTCCGCAATATTTTACATGATCTCTACAACCTTAGGCATAATAAGGATGCCATCTCATCACTCAAATCATTCACGTCCTCTCAGGGGATCTCATGGTCATTTATTCCGCCCTCGTCACCTCATTTCGGTGGCCTTTGGGAAAGCGGCATAAAGAGTTTGAAGTTTCATCTGCGCCGCGTGGTAGGCAAGTCTATACTCACCTTCGAGGAGTTTACGACAGTTTTGTCTCAGATAGAGGCATGTCTGAACTCTCGACCTTTATTTGCCATCTCTTCGGATGTAAATGATCCGGTGCCACTTACACCTGGCCATTTTTTGATTTGCGCACCATTAACGGCGATACCGGACCCAGACTTATCTCATATTCCTATCTCTCGTCTTGGGCGTTGGCAACTTCTACAGAAGTTTGTCCAAGGCATTTGGAAGGCGTGGTCTCGCGACTATTTACACCAGTTACAACAGCGTCACAAATGGAAATTCGCTAAGGATAATGTTTCCATTGGGGACCTAGTGTTACTTATTGAGGATAATCTACCTCCATTAGCCTGGAAATTTGGTGTAATTACCGCCACATTTCCCAGCCCAGATAACTTAATTCGAGTCGTAGACATTCGCACACCTACTGGTGTTTTGCGGAGACCAATACATAAGTTATGTCTGTTGCCAGCGCGGGACGAGATTTGACACAAGATTATTATGATCATTTAGCACAACGCTATTTTACTCAGCCATTGGCTTATTACTTTATTATGACCATTTGGTCAACTTAATTGTGATGTATTATCACAACATTTTCATAACAGTTTGCGCCATTGCGTGTTTCTATACTCATCATAGTTTTATGGTGGTATATTGCTATTTTGTATTTGTATGTTAATGTTTTGTGTGGCATACTATGTCCTACACATTTACATGTTGATGTATTGGGTATGTGTCATGTTTCGGTGGTATTGTTTTATAAAAATTTGTTACATAATATTCGCATGTTTTGCAGTTACGCAACCATGCATGCATTTTTTACACAGCTGTTAATATGTGTGAGTTATTGTTCTATGAATGTCTTTTTTCAATTGTTCAACTCTTGTATTACATTTGTAATCACAGTGTCGTATTTGTTACTTATGCCATTGCGATTATTCATATTGTAATTAACTAAATTGTTAATTTGTATGGAAATGGTAAGACAACTTAGACCCTATCTCATACTCAGAAAATTTTGGTTTTAAATGTTTTACGCGTTCAATCTGCGCTATAGTGTACTGCTCAATATTCTGGCGTCCATGCGGATTACATTTACCATACTCCAATTGGTCACGTACTTGCCTTTGAGTGTGGATATTCCAGTACCTATTTTCGAATGCTTCTCTGAATTGCTGATACATGGTTATATTGTCTCGAATTATGGAGTACCATTGACTTGCAGAATCTCTTAAATGACGGGTGACAAAACTCACTTTCTCCTCGTCGTCACTCATACTTCCAATTTTTTCAATTTTTCTCTCGATATTCGCCAAAAATTCCATGCTATTTTCCCCTTTGTTACCTGCAAAGGTTATCTTACTTCTTTCTTCTATGGTGCAGTGAACATCATTGTCTGCGCCGGTCGTTCCTTGATCTCCTTTCTCAGACGTTCTACTTCTCAACGTAGATCTTCCTTAAGTGTGTCCATTTCACCTGAATAGTCCTTGGTGGATTTTGCAGACTCCACTACAGCTGTTTTAAATGTCGTCGTTCGGGCTTCTATTTCCTGCGTTTTATTAATGTTTTCCCGGATTTATTCACTAACTGTTCTAATCCTCACATCTTGTTCCTGCTTTGAAACTCTAAACTTGTCAGTCCAGTGTTCAGCTAATTGTTTAATACTTTCTTTTAATTCTTTCGACCATTCTGTTTTCTGATCTTTAAACCTATTCTCTGTCTTTATAGCTTGTTTAATTAGCGACTGTTCTACTCTAGTTTCTAATATTTCTATTCTTGTATTAGTTTCTTCGAGTTTTGTAGTCAGTTACTCTTTAAACTCTTTAAATTCGGCCCTACTTTCTTCGCTATTCTTTTGTATTTGTTCATTAGTTTTCGCTAATACAGCTTTAAATTCTTTATTAGACCTGTTTAATTCTTTGAATTCGGCTTTAGATTCTTCCCTATTCTTTTGCATTTGCTTTGTATTAAATTCTTTTAACTCTTCTATTTTCTTCTTTTTGGTTTGTACTTTATTCGTCCACCCAGGACGAATCATGGTTTGAAGTGCTTCCATATTCAAGCCTTCTGGTGCTGCCATAGTGAATTATTATTAAAATATTTATTTATAATTAATTATTGGTGAACCGTATGCGAGCTTTTATTTATTTATTGTTTAATTATTATTATTTCTTTATTTTTATCTACTCATGTTACAATTACACCTGTTTTTTGGGGTGGGCGCCAGTTGCGTTATTACAATACAATACACACAACAATTTAAAAATAACTAACATACAAAAGTAATTAAAATATAATAGTAGTTATATCATATAAATTATCAAACACTGGTAATGATAGAGCATACATTAGTTATTAAATGTAGGCGTGTCGAGGCCCAAGTTAACGGGCGACAAAATTATACAACGGTATAATTTGTTAAATTGTGTACAAATTTAAATGTATTTTAAATTGTATAGCCCCACGCTTTTGGGAGACAAAATTATACAACGATATCTTTTATGTATGCAGGTTGTATAACGATACCAGGTGTAACTGTAATAAGTGTAGTAAATATATGATTAGATTTAAAATTTCATGTTTATTGTTTAAAAAGCATTATAAATCATAAAACATTGTTAATAATCTCCGATCAAGATATCACTCATTATTAAGTGTTTATCTCTTAAGCTATACGGTGTTACACACATTTAAAACACTCTTACATCTAGACATGTTAATAATCTCAATCTAGACATTTATTCAAATTGATTTAATAAAATAAATAAAATTTAAATGTAATTAAGTTTTATTTTAATTGAATTAATTTAAATCAGATCTGACCTCAGCTTGCTCAGTCTATACCAATGTTTTTAAAAATAAATTTCAAAATTATATTCATTACTCTTAGACTGGCATTTGTTTCGTACTCAAAATTTAAATTATTCTTTTCTACAAAATGCAAATATAAAATCATTTCAATAATTTTTCTTTGATAAATAAAAATACTATCTCAAAATGAAACTCTTTTTTTTATATTTATCTATATGCGATCGCTCATTCTTACGACTAAAACATTTATATAAGACCCTATTACATTATTTACCTAATTATAAACGTTTCTGTTTTAATTCATTGTCTCTTTATATAGTCTTTATGAGCTCTTTAAAAAATCATTTATAAATGCATTATGCATGTCACATCGAGTTTTGATGATCTTACGACTTATTGACGGGGTCCCGCGTTGTCCAGAGTTGGGTTACCGTTACTCCTGGCTTGGCGTGGTCCTGGATATGTCCAGAGTCCAGCCGTCGTTCTCCAGCAGTGTGTGGTCCGTCCCAGAGAATTAATATAGGCTGCGAGGCGGATCTCGTTCAGCTGTTAGGCGTCTAAAAAGCATCTCCTAACGTCCAGCATCTCGCGTCGCTCTTTGTAGCTTCTCTATCATTGGCTATGGCTATACAAGCCATAGGGTAATCGGATTTATTTTCGTAGGCTATCTGCGCCAGACATCTAGTTGCAAGGAAAGAGGCACTAGCAGTCCCATACGTAACCGTCCTTAAAGCGTAATGTTGTAGTTCCTTATGTGGAGCGTCACGCCAAACGACGCGCTGCAAATTGGAATCCTTCGGGTTAAGCATAATTTGACGATACATCTTTTCTATGTCTGCAATAAGTGCGTATCGGTGGGTACGAAAACGAACCATGATCGAGAACAGATCCTGCTGGATCGTGGGACCGACCATTAAAGTATCGTTGAGGGACAGATTATTTGTCGTTTTAGCGGAGCCGTCAAAGACCACACGTAACTTAGTGGTTAGGCTAGAGCACTTAAAGACCGAGTGATGAGGCAAATAAAAAATGTCTGATTTGTCAAGCGACAAATCGTA
Organism: Magicicada septendecula; assembly: GCA_034769895.1. Classification (NCBI taxonomy): domain Eukaryota; kingdom Metazoa; phylum Arthropoda; class Insecta; order Hemiptera; family Cicadidae; genus Magicicada; species Magicicada septendecula. The sequence goes on from CM068373.1 coordinate 214,714,549, forward strand.
ATCATTAAGTGGAGACATATGACCAAGCTACACGTATTCACGCATGAACTTGCTATAGCCCTTGTAAAGGGCAGGGTTCTGCTTGAACTTAAACTCTAGCGATTGGAACCTGCGGATAGCTCCGCGGAGAGAATCTCCCAAATGAGATTTGTCTAATCTGCGAGGTAGGGATACCACGAATCTCCCTTCGTGATTGCGGACAGTATTTGTCACAAAATGCTTTTCACACGCTGAATCCTCAGAGTAGGTTTCACGACTAGAGACCTCCTCCAGCTTCCAGAATTTCTTTAATTGCGAGGAAATCTGACTATCATCCTTACAGACCATAAAGGACGAAACCGTTTTAGTTATGTCGACATTGAAGGGTAAGTTACCGGCTAGAATAAATCCTAACTTTGTCTCCTGAATAATAGGAAAGTGCGGTCCGCGCATAAATTTAATAGGTTCAATTAATTGGAGATAATATTGAGCGCCGAGGAGTACATCGACTTGCGACGAACAGTGTAGGTGCGGATCAGCTAAGAATAAGTGCTTCGGTAAATTCAAAGAGGCGAGTACGATTCCGCCGGTAAATCATTAGTTATACTGGGTAGTACGGCACAATGCACGTTTAACGTAAAGGGTTTATAGCGAGAATGTAGTCTTAGCTTTGTACTGAAGTCAGCCTGGGAGAGTGAGTTGTTTATACCCGTGATGGGCAATTGCGATTTAATCAATTGAAGGCCCATTCTACGGGCGAAGTCCATTGTGCAGAAATTTGCTTGCGAGCCGGAATCCAATAAAATTCTAACGTGGAATTTTCTACTGGCCTTATTAGTGGTCATACAGACAGCGGTGGATAACAATATTGATTTATTCGTTTGCAGCTTTAGTGAGCATTGGTTATTGATGGAAGATCCGTCTTTGTTGGGGACATGAATTATGGTGTGGTGACGCCTAGCACATTTTTAACAAGAAAATTTTGATGGGCATTTCGAACTTTCGTGACCCGGACGAAGGCAATTTAAACAAAGTTTGTTTCTTATTATGACGTTTTTTCTTTCAGGGACAGAAAGCGATGTGAATTGTAAGCAGTCAATAATTCTATGTTTACCGTTACATAGTCTACATAAATTATTTCCGATATGAGAATGGAATGCCCCCCTAGGAGCGCTTATCGGTTTAACTGCCTTGCGATAAGGAGTCTTATCGCTGTTATTTAACTTGCTCGTTGAGGTAGTTGCGCTAGCAAGATTTTGTAGCAATTGTCTGCGTGAGTTTAGGAAATTCATAAAATTATTAAAGTCAGGGAATTTATGTTCCGACAAGCTCTCTTTCCACAACCGGAAAGTGTAACTATAAGTTTTTTAGCTAAGTAATGCATGACAATAATTTCGAATGTGTTAACTGGCAAGTTGAGATTATTTAAAGCATTGATATTGGCTGAGATTTTATCAGTGAATCTAGATATGCTAACTTGGGATTCTTGTTGAACCAATGGTACGTCCAGGACATTCCCGACATGGTGAGCGGAGACAATTAGCTTACTGTCATATCTATTCTTCAACAGATCGATAGCCACCGCGTAATTCTCATGAGTGATTGGTAATGACTTTATTACGTTAAGCGCCTCGCCAGATAATGACGAGTGCAAATAGTGAAGTTTTTGTATGTCCGTCAGATCGGCTCTGACGTGAATTAGTTCAAGAAAAATATGATGATAATGCTGCCACTCAATAATACTTCCCGCAAACCGAGGTAATTTGATCGGTTCCAACTGAATGGGGGGTGTTTTAAGATGCTTACTTTCAGCATTAATTAAGGGTTTCTGGTTCATATGCTCAGCTTGCTCCAGCAGGTGTTGCAATTTACACTCTTATGTTATAAAGATCGTCTTCAGTTTGGACCCTATCACTCGCTAAAGCAAAGTCCGCTTCCTCGGATTCGATTTGGGATTGTATTTCATCGTATTTGGTGGATAATTCCATCAAATGCCGAAGTTTTATTTTCAGCGCATGATGATCGCTGGTTTCCAAATCGAAGTTGTCCGCGAAAGTATTTACGCGGGATATCGAAGCTTTAATGGTGCCTCGTTTTTTTATTAAAGCCTTTACATCTGCCATGATTACAATTTAAAAAATACTTTGGAATAATTTGAGCGCAGAGCATGTGAACCATAAACTTAAATTTTGATAAATCTGAATACGTTGCGGTAGCTAGCGATCGTTATGTATATGAACATAATACTTGCTAGAACATATGCTTACTCTCTCTATTAATCAAACTTTGTTGGCAATTAAAATTATTAAAATTATGAATTTAAATGATAATAACATATATTTTTATCATTGATGTTTGAACTCACAATGAACTGCCAATCACCTACTAACGTGTATTGTATAATGATGGTGTGTGTTTACACAAAGGTGTTAAAAAATAACTGCAAAATGTAAAATATTGCTTGAAACGTTAAATATAAGTAAAAGGTTCATAGTCACGTGGACGTTGATCCAGACGTGCTGAAGCTGACTTCGATCCCGCTGCTCGATCCTGTTAGGAGCTGTTGCACCTCCTGTCTCTACTGGTCAGATGACGCCTTATGTTGTAGCTCTCCATTATTTAAAGCTGTGGAACTTTTTGATGTAGAATCACAAATGCTGTCCTGCCGTGTCCCGTCGTCTCTGGTTTACTGCTCTGCCGAATCTTGTCGTGTTGATTGTAATGTAATTTTGAAAGTTTATAGAGGCACGAAACTGTCAGCAATCCAAAGTTGAGAATGTTGGGGCTTGAACGAAACGCCGTTTGGGCCCATTAAATGAAATATTAATTTCATGTGGACAAAGTAAGAAATCCGGTTCGGTTGGACCAAAAATGTTGCGTACTGGAAGCTCTTGAAGTTCCAGAGTTGTTCCAAAGACGCTAAATAGAAAGGGCTGGGTTTGAAACGTAATGAAGTGGACTGTAATTTTGATGTATAATATAGATTTATTGAAAACGTTAAATTTTAGAAGCCATTGTCGACACGTGCGGATGTTCAAGGGCCTAACGCCCGTTAATTTAGTTTTGATAAATGTCAAGATCCATTTAAATTAGACGAAAGTTGTCTGAGTAATTTAGCGAAAACTGCACATGAAGATAATTGGATAATGATCCAGAAGCCGCGGCTGGAAGAGTGATTTTTAACGAGAGTAACGCTCGGAGTCTAATTAGAAACTAAACTTAATTTGTCCACCGTCAGTCCGGCTGACTGCCGGCAGCGCTTGATAAGCAAGTGACGTCACCGCGCGTGTCGCATTGCAGTGGTCACGACACACAGATAATAAATACAGTACAAGGTTTGAACAGGACCACTTCCAAGATCAAGTCGTGGAGTGAAACACATACTTGTTTGTATTGATGTTCCGTCCATCTGTATCCAATTATGCGACCCACAACTAAATTGTTTTGAAAATACTCTTGCAGAAATACGTTCCTGCATATGGTAAAATGAAGAAGGTACTTAGCGACCAAGGAGTGCAGTTCCAAAGCGATGTATGGGAGAAGACTCTTCGTGAAAATGGAATCCAACCTATACTCACATCAGTACGACACCCACAGGGAAATCTCGTGGAAATAAAGAGTTAGGTAAATATCTACGAATCTACTGTCACGACCAACACAACAAATGGGCACAGTATTTACCTTTCTTTGAAAAAGCAATAAATGAAAATTATAGCGAAGCAACAAGTTATACGCCAATCGAGCTATATGAAGACAAATCTTATATTGGCGATCGCATATAGATGAATATAAAAAAAGAGTTTAATTCTGAGATAGTATTTTTTTATCAAAGAAAAATTATTGAAATGATTTGATATTTGCATTTTGTAGAAAAGAATAATTTAATTTTTGAGTACGAAACAAATGCCAGTCTAAGAGTAATGAATATAATTTTGAAATTTATTTTTAAAAACATTGGTATAAACTGAGCAAGCTGAGGTCAGATCTGATTTAAATTAATTCAATTAAAATAAAACTTAATTACATTTAAATTTTATTTATTTTATTAAATCAATTTGAATAAATGTCTAGATTGAGATTATTAACATGTCTAGATGTAAGAGTGTTTTAAATGTGTGTAACACCGTATAGCTTAAGAGATAAACACTTAATAATGAGTGGTATCTTGATCGGATATTATTAACAATGTTTTATGATTTATAATGCTTTTTAAACAATAAACATGAAATTTTAAATCTAATCATATTAAACAATTAGCTGAACACTGGAATGACAAGTTTAGAGTTTCAAAGCAGGAACAAGATGTGAGGATTAGAACAGTTAGTGAATAAATCCGGGAAAACATTAATAAAACGCAGGAAATAGAAGCCCGAACGACGACATTGGAAACAGCTGTAGTAGAGTCTGCAAAATCCACCAAGGACTATTCAGGTGAAATGAACACACTTAAGGAAGATCTACGTTGAGAAGTAGAACGTCTGAGAACGGAGATCTAGAAACCACCGGCGCAGACAATGATGTTCACTGCGCCATAGAAGAAAGAAGTAAGATAACCTTTGCAGGTAACAAAGGGGAAAATAGCATGGAATTTTTGGCGAATATCGAGAGAGAATTTGAAAAAACTGGAAGTATGAGTGACGACGATGAGAAAGTGAGTTTTGTCACCCGTCATTTAAGAGATTCTGCAAGTCAATGGTACTCCATAATTCGAGACAATATAACCATGTATCAGCAATTCAGAGAAGCATTCGAAAATAGGTACTGGAATATCCACACTCAAAGGCAAGTACGTGACCAATTGGAGTATGGTAAATGTAATCCGCATGGACGCCAGAATATTGAGCAGTACACTATAGCGCAGATTGAACGCGTAAAACATTTAAAACCAAAATTTTCTGAGTATTAGATAGTGTCTAAGTTGTCTTACCATTTCCATAGAGATATTCAGTTAGCTGTATATACGCAGGGTGTCAAAACGATGGAACAATTCTTAATACTTGTCACTCAATCACAAAATATTAACAAGAATAACACTTCACCACACAATCAACAAACACGCATTAATTATCACGCTAGTTACGACCGTAGTGATAAAGCACGAGAACGTGACGATACGCAAAACCGAGATAATTATAGGCGACAAGGGCATGTTCAGCCATCCTGTTCCCGCGACACAACACAATGACGGAGAAACAGGACGTGCTGTTACACAAATAAACAATATATATCCGTGCGACGTTAGAAATGAGTTATTAGACACTCACAGGAACGTGACACCAAATCAACATGAAATAAATTGTCCTATAATTAATGTACGAATTAATGGATGTAGAATCAAAATGTTAATCGATACAGGTAGCCAATTAACTGTACTAAACAATAAAAAGGGTACAACAAAATAAAAAATATTTTAAACAAACGGCTATTTTACCTGTCAATAATATAAATGTTATTACAGCCATGAATAAGAGAGAAAAGATTAGACAGCAAGCTTACGTAACTTTAACTTGTAAGGACTTAGAAATAACATATCCTATGATCATAATGAATAAACTTATATATGATGGAATTATTGGAATAGATTTATTAAATACTTTAAATGCAATGTGACGATTTAAATTGAAACAATAATCGTAAAATAAAAAAAAATTAAAAATTATGTTTGCGAGCGATTAAGCCACCTTAAATCTCACTATAATGCTTAAAACCCCTGTATGTACTCAGTATGTGAATAAGAAGTAATTAAGAGGTCCCTAGAAACGCTAATAAAAAGGGAAAATTGTAAAAAGTTATTATTGTCATATTTAACCCTTTGCTTGTTATCATGCGGTGACCTGTTAATTCCGGACTCGACGTGTCTACCGAGTCGTCTGTAATTTAGAATAAGATAAAAATCATAATGTTAATAATTAAAAAATCTGAAGACACAAATAGTCGTTAGAATAACTCACTTAAATTATATATGTTTATTAAGGCATAGTTTTGTAATTAAACAATGTTAACTTAAATAAAGATAGGGACTATATTCTCGCGGAGTCGTTGCCCCTCTCCCTTTTGTTAAGTACCAGTCGAAGCGAGCAGTAAAACCCTCTCTTGCTATGTTGACTTCACGGAGTGCAGACGTACGAGCGAAAGCTCCGACAAAAATGTTACTAATTTATTTGTTTTAATTTAAATATAGTATACTAGATACTACTGCTAAAAGCGCGTGTTATGTACCAATAAGTATAAATATGTGATAACAAGAATACGTAATATGTAGTCACAAAAGACAGAAATAGTGTTAAACAAGATGACGACTCCCTACAAGAAGTAACTACACTTTCAACATCATTCCTGAAGATGTGATCTACAGGAACTTCATAGAGACAAGAATACCAGGCATAAAACGCTGTTTAGGACATCTGAGAATCTGCAAACCATACACCAAAGGAGCTCCAATCTCCTCTGTGAACATCCTAGCTTTTCTTGACAAAGATTCGACCGGATGATGACGCCGACTACAAGGACTTCCAAGACGGACAGGCCCAGGACGAGGTTTCTACATTCCATTGTAAAGGTGACTCGATAGCCTGTCTATCGAGGGTTAATAATATATGTTACACTACACAATTCTAAAAGAGACTTTTTAAAGACGATTAATCTTATGTAAACATTGTAAAAGAGAAAATCTAAGTATTTACTGTAAAAATTTAATTTTCATACGTTGTAACGCTTTAAATGTTAATATAACTTATTATCGTACCAAGTATTAGTACCATTCTTCAAATGGTTAAAGAAGCCTTGCAAGCTAATATAATGAATTGAAAATAATTAAAAGTCTTTACTATTAAAATACAGAAAGTTAACTCGGATCCGAGGTATAGCGATATAGAATCAATTTGATCCCAAAGTTTTATGAAATCATTTGAATATTTTAGTATAATGAATGATGTCATGGGATCTGTCAGTAACTGTTATTAAATAAAGAGAAGTCGTCTTGTTACACATAAAAATGAGTGCGTAAATCAGTAAAATACCTTCCCTTGCTTCCTTACACAGTTAGTAAGTAATTTGTTCAGTTAATTTGTTTGAATACAGTTCGTTACAACGTAGGCAGCCCATGTAATTGGCGGAGGTCAGTTAAGATGGGTTCCCTGGATTTGTAACGCAGCAATACGTTACAGCAAGGATTCATATTAATAACAATCTGATTTTATGTAATTATAAGGATGATCTAAATGAATTAATTATGAATGAAAATGAAGAAAATTGTGAGGTAAGGGGAAAACTTATTGTCGTATCCAAGCCACGTATACGATATGCACCTACTCAGCATGCTAATACAGCCGAAAAAGGAAAGTCATCTCAGGAAGAAGCGAAGTTATTTAAAATAATAGAAGAGTATAATGAAGTATTCAGCGATGTACCGCTGCAGACCACAGATACTTTAAGTAGATACGTCACAGAAGAGTGTGAAGAGGTCTACGAAAATAACCATAATGAGTTACAACTGATACCTATTAAATTTACTGCTGATAATGATGTTAAACACATGCTGAAGAATCTAGCTCAAGAACAAGATTTAGATGAGGCTATGAGAGGATTTAAGCTACGAGATCACCTACCAGACCATTACAAGGTAAAAAATGGAGTCTCATATAAACTAATGAGGCAAGATTGGAAGGTAGAATTAACAAATGATATGTTGCATAAATTGATTCGACCAACACACGAAAGTTTAGCACATGCTGCTGCACTTAAATGTTACTTAAGCCTACGTGAAGATTTCACCATCAATAATATATTCAGGAAGATTAAAAACGAAAGTAAGAAGTGTTATGAGTGTCAAACAGCAAAAGGACCGAATCTACATACATATGCAGAGTATCCAGAAGGACCAGAAAGGAGAGCTAATTGCAGTGGATTTTTTGGGACCTGTTGCATACTGGAAGCTCTTGAAGTTCTAGAGTTGTTCCAAAGACGCTAAGTAGAAAGGGCTGGGTTTGAAACGTAATGAAGTGGACTGTAATTCTGATGTATAATATACATTTATTGAAAACGTTAAATTTTAGAAGCCATTGTCGACACCTGCGGATGTTCAAGGGCCTAACGCCCGTTAATTTAGTTTTGATAAATGTCAAGATCCATTTAAATTAGACGAAAGTCGTCTGAGTAATTTAGCGAAAACTGCACATGAAGATAATTGGATAATGATCCAGAAGAGTGATCGCGGCTGGAAGAGTGATTTTTAACGAGAGTAACGCTCGGAGTCTAATTAGAAACTAAACTTAATTTGTCCACCGTCAGTCCGGCTGACTGCCGGCAGCGCTTGATAAGCAAGTGACGTCACCCGCGCGTGTCGCATTGCAGTGGTTACGACACACAGATAATAAATACAGTACAAAGTTTGAACGTACTGCCCGCTCAAAATTGGGACGATTTTGTAAATTAAACATTAAGTTAATAATATAATAATTAGATTTACATGGCAAAAATAATATAACAATTGGCTTATTGGCTACAGCGCAATGACAGTTAGGTAATTAATAACAATAATATGATTAACATGATAAATTCAATTAACAATTATAAGGTATACAAGTAATCGACCCTTATGCAAATAGCAAGGGCAAACTGACAGTAAAATTACCCAAAACATAATAGTACCACAGTACACATAATAATACAATGATTAAGTAGACGTGTTGATCTTTCCCATATAATACCCACTAACATTTGCACAGCATTATAGTAATAAGTGATAACACAATAAAAAGATATAACAATTGCACCATAATATTGACACAACAAACCCCAATAAATTTCATAATATATGACCATTAGAAAATACAATACATACATAGAATAATTGGTACCATAAGTAACAATTATAATTCTCGGAAATTTGAATATATAAACATACAACAATACAACAACATCCATAAATAATTGATAGCACAATGAAAACGCAGTAACTATTGCAATAATAGCTATCAGAACGTAGTAATAATAATTACAACGTTAATGATACAATTGACTTGTTTGATCGCCCCGGGAATGTCCCGGGCGTAATCCAGGCAATGTGACAAGTTCACAATCCTAGTACGTCTCGTATGGCACGCATACGACTAGTCTGTTGCCACCGGAAGGGGGTATAATTTGTGGATGGGTCGGCGTAAGATACCTAGCGCGGTGCGAACTTCTGCAACGCGCACTAAGGAATCTTGACCCGCAAAAACATTAGTAATTACCCCTCGCTTCCACTGAAGTGGGAGAATTATCATCCAAAATGAGGACAAGCTGTCCGACATTCAAATTCCTTAACGCCGGGCGCCATTTGTTGCTCTGCTGCAGCTAGTGCAGATAATCCCTAGACCATCGTTTCCAGATGGATTGCGAAAATGTTTGGAGCAGATGCCATCTGCCCAAATGACTAGTATTGGCTTGGGTATAGTCGGGTTCCGGAAGTGCAGTCAGTGGAGCACCGACCAAGAAATGAGCGGGAGTTAAGGGTTCAGGGTCTCTAGCATCGTCGGACACAGCACATAAAGGGCGTGAATTAAGGCAAGCCTCAATTTGAGAGAGAAGAGTGGAATACTCCTAAAAATTCAAGATAGTACCGCCGATTACGCGACGCAAATGATATTTAACACTTTTAACACCGCTTTCCCACAAACCACCGAAATGAGGGGCTGAGGGAGGGATAAAGGACCACTTGACACCACGGAGAACGCAAAACTCCTTAGAAGATTGCTCAACTTCCATTGACCTTAAAAATTTGTACAATTCGTGTAAGGTGCTGTTGGCACGACGAAAATTCATACCATTATCCGAAAATATCTGCGCGGGAATACCTCTGCGCGCGATGAACCTTTTTAGAGCGGCTATAAAGGCGTTGGAGGTGAGATCTGACACCAATTCTAAATGGATGGCTTTGTGCTCATGCATATGAATAACGCGATGTATGCCTTTGACGTGGACTTTGAGCGCTGCCCGCCATGGCGTAAAAGTACAGGACCGGCGTAGTCCACGGCCGACTGGGAAAATGGCTTAGCAGGCGTTACCCTAGAAGGGGGTAACTGACCTAATAGTTGATTCGCGCCTCTAGCACGGAAACGTAAACAAATGATACACTTATGTATTACTGAGCGGATATAAGATTTGTCGTGAATGATCCAATATTTCTGTCTGAGCGAAACTTGAGTTGATTGCACCCCAGAGTGCAACAAACGGATATGTTCATACTCAATTATTAATTTGGTGAGATGAGAGTGCGGGTGCAAAATTATTTGGTGTTTACTCGCGTAGTTAAGTGGGGAGAATTGTAAGCGTCCACCCACTCTTAAAATACCTGAGTCATCCAGGAAGGGGTTGAGTGCAAGAATTTTACTGCTGCGAGGAAGGCAACGATGTGCCTCAAGTTCCTTAACTTCTATGCCGAAGTGCAACTGCTGAGATTGCTGAAGAAAAAACAAAAGTGTGTCATGCAACTCTTGAGCAGACAAAAAGGACGTGCCCCTGTCAACAACCGGGAGCCTAGAGTTGCGAATAAATCTGCGGCAATATGCGAAGACTCGAATGAGCCTTGTAAGGGATGAATAATTTTCAACATAGCTATGGGTGGAAGAGGCGACAATCAGTGATGTTTGGACCTGCTTACGACGTTCCTGCTCAAGGTCGGGGTAAGTACAGGGAGCATGAATGTCGAAGGCGCTAATGGGCCATGATGCTGACTCATGGGCTAACCAGGACGGACCATGCCACCATTGAGTATGGCAGTGCAAACTACGAGGGAGGCAACCGCGTGATAAAATGTCGGCAGGGTTGTCATGTGATAATACATGATGCCAAGTTCCCCGGTTAACAAGACGCTGTATTTCCGCGACACGGTTGGCCACAAATACCTTCCAGCGGGAAGATTGCTGATGTATCCAATGCAACGCTATCATCGAGTCCGAATAGAGATATAGTCCGTCAAAATTGTAGTTGACGGCGCTTAAAACCTTAGAGTTAATTGCGCTAGCAATAAACAAGGCCAAAGTTCAAGCCGGGGTAGTGTTATCTGTTTCAGCGGAGCGACCCTAGATTTAGCACACAACAAGTTTGACGATATGGCGCCGTTCGAATAGATCGCCCGCACATAAATACACACGCGTAACCTTTAGCCGAGGCGTCGGCGTATCCGTGTAGCTGTAATTAATTGACTTGACAATTGTTCAAACTCTTAACCGACCTCGTGATCTTAAAATGAGTGTCGGAAACTAATTGAGAGTAGAGTTCCATCCATTGATTGGCTAATGACCCAGATAGGCGTTTTTCCCAACTTGTGCCCGCCAACCACAACTGTTGTACAAAATGTTTGCACCAAAACGTAATGAGCCCGATAAGACCCAGCGGGTCTTAAATCCCTGCAATGACCGACAACACGCTTCTTTTGTTAAATACGGTCGAATTGTCATTACCCCGAACGGTATATAAAAAACTGTCTTTGTCAACGTTCCATTGGATACCCAATGTACGCACGTTTTGACCTTTGCTGAAGTCATGGGATACTTGGGCGCGAGAGGCCTTAAACACATGGTGGTTAGAAAACCACTTATGCAACGTAAAACCACATCTTTTTAGCAACTCCACGATGTCGAATTTCATTTTAATTAAAACACGTTTGGATCGTCCGATCCCGTAATAAGATCGTCTACATAAAAATCATTGGCTATGGCTATACAAGCCATAGGGTAATCGGATTTATTTTCGTAGGCTATCTGCGCCAGACATCTAGTTGCAAGGAAAGAGGCACTAGCAGTCCCATACGTAACCGTCCTTAAAGCGTAATGTTGTAGTTACTTATGCGGAGCGTCACGCCAAACGACGCGCTGCAAATTGGAATCCTTCGGGTTAAGCATAATTTGACGATACATCTTTTCTATGTCTGCAATAAGTGCGTATCGGTGGGTACGAAAACGAACCATGATCGAGAACAGATCCTGCTGGATCGTGGGACCGACCATTAAAGTATCGTTGAGGGACAGATTATTTGTCGTTTTAGCGGAGCCGTCAAAGACCACACGTAACTTAGTGGTTAGGCTAGAGCACTTAAAGACCGAGTGATGAGGCAAATAAAAAATGTCTGATTTGTCAAGCGACAAATCGTAATCATTAAGTGGAGACATATGACCAAGCTTCACGTATTCACGCATGAACTTGCTATAGCCCTTGTAAAGGGCAGGGTTCTGCTTGAACTTAAACTCTAGCGATTGGAACCTGCGGATAGCTCCGCGGAGAGAATCTCCCAAATGAGATTTGTCTAATCTGCGAGGTAGGGATACCACGAATCTCCCTTCGTGATTGCGGACAGTATTTGTCACAAAATGCTTTTCACACGCTGAATCCTCAGAGTAGGTTTCACGACTAGAGACCTCCTCCAGCTTCCAGAATTTCTTTAATTGCGAGGAAATCTGACTATCATCCTTACAGACCATAAAGGACGAAACCGTTTTAGTTATGTCGACATTGAAGGGTAAGTTACCGGCTAGAATAAATCCTAACTTTGTCTCCTGAATAATAGGAAAGTGCGGTCCGCGCATAAATTTAATAGGTTCAATTAATTGGAGATAATATTGAGCGCCGAGGAGTACATCGACTTGCGACGAACAGTGTAGGTGCGGATCAGCTAAGAATAAGTGCTTCGGTAAATTCAAAGAGGCGAGTACGATTCCGCCGGTAAATCATTAGTTATACTGGGTAGTACGGCACAATGCACGTTTAACGTAAAGGGTTTATAGCGAGAATGTAGTCTTAGCTTTGTACTGAAGTCAGCCTGGGAGAGTGAGTTGTTTATACCCGTGATGGGTAATTGCGATTTAACCAATTGAAGGCCCATTCTACGGGCGAAGTCCATTGTGCAGAAATTTGCTTGCGAGCCGAAACCCAATAAAATTCTAACGGGGAATTTTCTACCGGCCTTATTAGTGGTCATACAGACAGCGGTGGATAACAATATTGATTTATTTGTTTGCAACTTTAGTGAGCATTGGTTATTGATGGAAGATCCGTCTTTGTTGGGGACATGAATTATGGTGTGGTGACGCCTAGCACATTTTTAACAAGAAAATTTTGATGGGCACTTCGAACTTTCGTGACCCGGACGAAGGCAATTTAAACAAAGTTTGTTTCTTATTATGACGTTTTTTCTTTCAGGGACAGAAAGCGATGTGAATTGTAAGCAGTCAATAATTCTATGTTTACCGTTACATAGTCTACATAAATTATTTCCGATATGAGAATGGAATGCCCCCCTAGGAGCGCTTATCGGTTTAACTGCCTTGCGATAAGGAGTCTTATCGCTGTTATTTAACTTGCTCGTTGAGGTAGTTGCGCTAGCAAGATTTTGTAGCAATTGTCTGCGTGAGTTTAGGAAATTCATAAAATTATTAAAGCAGGGAATTTATGTTCCGACAAGCTCTCTTTCCACAACCGGAAAGTGTAACTATCAAGTTTTTTAGCTAACTAATGCATGACAATAATTTCGAATGTGTTAACTGGCAAGTTTAGATTATTTAAAGCATTGATATTGGCTGAGATTTCATCAGTGAATCTAGATATGCTAACTTGGGATTCTTGTTGAACCAATGGTACGTCCAGGACATTCCCGACATGGTGAGCGGAGACAATTAGCTTACTGTCATATCTATTCTTCAACAGATCGATAGCCACCGCGTAATTCTCATGAGTGATTGGTAATGACTTTATTACGTTAAGCGCCTCGCCAGATAATGACGAGTGCAAATAGTGAAGTTTTTGTATGTCCGTCAGATCGGCTCTGACGTGAATTAGTTCAAGAAAAATATGATAATAATGCTGCCACTCAATAATACTTCCCGCAAACCGAGGTAATTTGATCGGTTCCGACTGAATGGGGGGTGTTTTAAGATGCTTACTTTCAGCATTAATTAAGGGTTTCTGGTTCATATGCTCAGCTTGCTCCAGCAGGTGTTGCAATTTACACTCTTATGTTATAAAGATCGTCTTCAGTTTGGACCCTATCACTCGCTAAAGCAAAGTCCGCTTCCTCGGATTCGATTTGGGATTGTATTTCATCGTATTTGGTGGATAATTCCATCAAATGCCGAAGTTTTATTTTCAGCGCATGATGATCGCTGGTTTCCAAATCGAAGTTGTCCGCGAAAGTATTTACGCGGGATATCGAAGCTTTAATGGTGCCTCGTTTTTTTATTAAAGCCTTTACATCTGCCATGATTACAATTTAAAAAATACTTTGGAATAATTTGAGCGCAGAGCATGTGAACCATAAACTTAAATTTTGATAAATCTGAATACGTTGCGGTAGCTAGCGATCGTTATGTATATGAACATAATACTTGCTAGAACATATGCTTACTCTCTCTATTAATCAAACTTTGTTGGCAATTAAAATTATTAAAATTATGAATTTAAATGATAATAACATATATTTTTAACATTGATGTTTGAACTCACAATGAACTGCCAATCACCTACTAACGTGAATTGTATAATGATGGTGTGTGTTTACACAAAGGTGTTAAAAAATAACTGCAAAATGTAAAATATTGCTTGAAACGTTAAATATAAGTAAAAGGTTCATAGTCACGTGGACGTTGATCCAGACGTGCTGAAGCTGACTTCGATCCCACTGCTCGATCCTGTTAGGAGCTGTTGCACCTCCTGTCTCTACTGGTCAGATGACGCCTTATGTTGTAGCTCTCCATTATTTAAAGCTGTGGAACTTTTTGATGTAGAATCACAAATGCTGTCCTGCCGTGTCTCGTCGTCTCTGGTTTACTGCTCTGCCGAATCTTGTCGTGTTGATTGTAATGTAATTTTGAAAGTTTATAGAGGCACGCAACTGTCAGCAATCCAAAGTTGAGAATGTTGGGGCTTGAACGAAACGCCGTTTGGGCCCATTAAATGAAATATTAATTTCACGTGGACAAAGTAAGAAATCCGGTTCTGTTGGACCAAAAATGTTGCGTACTGAAAGCTCTTGAAGTTCTAGAGTTGTTCCAAAGACGCTAAATAGAAAGGGCTGGGTTTGAAACGTAATGAAGTGGACTGTAATTTTGATGTATAATATACATTTATTGAAAACGTTAAATTTTAGAAGCCATTGTCGACACGTGCGGATGTTCAAGAGCCTAACGCCCGTTAATTTAGTTTTGATAAATGTCAAGATCCATTTAAATTAGACGAAAGTCGTCTGAGTAATTTAGCGAAAACTGCACATGAAGATAATTGGATAATGATCAAGAAGCCGCGGCTGGAAGAGTGATTTTTAACGAGAGTAACGCTCGGAGTCTAATTAGAAACTAAACTTAACTTGTCCACCGTCAGTCCGGCTGACTGCCGGCAGCGCTTGATAAGCAAGTGACGTCACCGCCCGTGTCGCATTGCAGTGGTTACGACACACAGATAATATATACAGTACAAAGTTTGAACAGGACCACTTCCAAGATCAAGTCGTGGAGTGAAACACATACTTGTTTGTATTGATGTTTTTTCCAAAGCCGTCCATTTGTATCCAATTATGCAACACACAACTAAAGTTGTTTTGAAAATACTCTTGCAGAAATACATTCCTGCATATGGTGAAATGAAGAAGGTACTTAGCGACCAAGGAGTTCAGTTCCAAAGCGATGTATGGGAGAAGACTCTTCGTGAAAATGGAATCCAACCTATACTCACATCAGTACGACACCCACAGGGAAATCTCGTGGAAATAAAGAGTTAGGTAAATATCTACGAATCTACTGTCATGACCAACACAACAAATGGGCACAGTATATACCTTTCTTTGTCTAGGATTGTGTCTAGAATTGATGTGATGCCAAGTGTAGGTTTGCGTAAGACGCTGAATTTCAGCAACACGATTAGCGACGTATGTTTTCCACCTCGTTGACTGGGCATGAATCCAGTAAAGAGACACCATAGAGTCAGAATACAAATGAACACTATTAATGAACGAATAAAGCGCCGGAACGGCCTTAAATACGATTCGCGATAACAACAAGCAAGCGCAGAGTTCGATGCGAGGTAATGACACCTGTCTTAAGGGAGCTACGCGAGATTTAGAACACAGGAGATGACAAGAGGCCGATGGATCTTGATAAATGACTCTGATATAAATACAACACCCAAACCCCCTTTCAGAGGCATCCGAAAAACCATGTAATTCAACTGTACTTGCCTCAAGCTTACAACGAATAGAACGTGAGACCACAATTTTGCTAATCAGACCCAATTTGTCGCACAATGAATGCCAATCCAAACGTGATTGGCCGGAGATCGGTTCATCCCAACCAAGCTTGCAAAGCCAGAGTTGCTGCATAAACTGTTTGTACAAAAATACAACGTTCACAAGTACATTAGAAATTGTTAGGTACCATTTTTAGTGATAGATTTGCTAATAAGCATATGAATACAATTCGTATTAAAATTGTTTTGTACGTAGCCAATTAACTGTACTAAACAATAAAAAGGGTACAACAAAATAAAAAATATTTTAAACAAACGGCTACTTTACCTGTCAATAATATAAACGTTATTACAGCCATGAATAAGAGAGAAAAGGTTAGACAGCAAGCTTACGTAACTTTAACTTGTAAGGACCTAGAAATAACATATCCTATGATCATAATGAATAAACTTATATATGATGGAATTATTGGAATAGATTTATTAAATACTTTAAGTGCAAGGATTCATATTAATAACAATCAGATTTTATGTAATTATAAGGATGATCTATATGAATTAATTATGAATGAAAATGAAGAAAATTGTGAGGTAAGTGGAAAACCTATTGTCGTATCCAAGCCACGTATACGATATGCACCTACTCAGCATGGTAATACAGCCGAAAAAGGAATGTCATCTCAGGAAGAAGCGAAGTTATTTAAATTAATAGAAGAGTATAATGAAGTATTCAGCGATGTACCGCTGCAGACCACAGTCTACGAACACGCTATTATGGTATCAGACCCTACAAAATTTGTCATACGAACGTATCCAATACCCAGGAAGTACGAGGAAGAAGTTAAACTGGACATACGACGGATGATAGAAAATAACATCATTGAGCGGTCGAACAGCAACTTTCTTAATCCTTTAGTTGTAGTAAAGAAGAAGAGTGGAGAAGTACGTTTATGCCTGGACATGAGGAGTTTGAATAGCGTCGTTCTACGTGAATTCGATTGTGCACCACCTGTGGACGAGTTATTTGCAAAGTGTGAAGGAGCACGTTATTTGACTAAGTTGGATTTACGGTCGAGTTTTTGGCAAATTCCAATTAGAAGAGAAAATAGAAAATTCACCGCATTCCTATACAAAAATAAATGCTACCAACACAAGGTAGTTCCATTTGGTTTGAGCACGAGTGTAACGTCTTTTCGCCGCGTTACAAATCCAGGGAACCCCTCGTAATTAAACTCCGTTAATTAGATGGGCTGCCTACGTTGTAACAGAATTGATCACAAATAATTAATTAACGTAACAAATTACTTGCTAACTGTGTAAGGAAACAATGGCAAGGTATACAATTGATTTAAGCACTCCTCATATGTGTGTAACAAGAAGACTTCTCTTTATTTAACATTTAAAAAACATATACTGACAGATCCCATGACATTACTAATTCAATTATTAAGTTATTTGAAAGGTTTCTTTAAACTTTGAGATCAAACTTGATTTTATATAGCTATACCT
This sequence comes from Magicicada septendecula, assembly GCA_034769895.1. Taxonomy (NCBI): domain Eukaryota; kingdom Metazoa; phylum Arthropoda; class Insecta; order Hemiptera; family Cicadidae; genus Magicicada; species Magicicada septendecula. The sequence goes on from CM068373.1 coordinate 214,732,249, forward strand.
CGGATCCGGGTCAACTTTCTGTATTTCTGTAATTAAGACTTTTAATTATACTCATTTCATGATATTAGCTTGCAAGACTTTCTTTTATTCAACCATTGGAAGAATGGTATTATTGCTTGAATTATATTACTCTACATTAGCATATAAATTGTTACAACGTATGAAGTTAGAATAGTTACATGAAATTCTTAGATTTAATTTATAAGTCTTTACAAAGTTAATAGTTTCTGAAAAGTCTCTTTCAAGATGTGTTGTGTAACAAATATTAGTAACCCTCGATAGACAGGCTATCGAGTCACCTTTTAATTGGTATGCAGAAGACTCGTCCTGGGGTATCCGTCTTGGGAAACAGGAACAGCTACGTCGTCATCTCGGTCTGGCCTTCCTCTGTAAAGGGCTCCAAAAGTTCGCAGGTTGAACAATATGTGGTATAGATATCTACGATGATCTTGTAGATTCTCGGATGTCCTGATCTGCATATTCTGTCACGTGCAGTAGAGTTTGTGGCTTCTGATAGTTCACATCTCCGGGTATGACTTTGGAATTGTTGTTATTTGTTGAAGCACTAAGTCATCTTGTGTTACACACTTTTTTTTTACGTTTCGATTTTTTTTTACTTTACTTTTCTTGTCTATTTACATGACTATATTAATTAACACATCCAGATGCTTTAAACAGCTACATCTGGTACACCATCTTAAGGTGAGACAAAATATAGTTAACATATTTTAAGCGCACAGCTCCTACGTCTATACTGTACGAAGTCACCATTGCAAGAGAGAGAAATTCCGCTCCCTTCGCCTGGTACTAGGCAAACGTTAGTGGGACAATTTCCGCGCGAGAATATAGTTCCTAACTATATTTAAGTTAACTTTTTTATTTATACAAACTATCCCTAAACAAATATACATAATTTAAATCAGTTGTTTTAGCGACTATTTATGTCTTCAGATTTTTTATTATTAACATTAGTTTTTTTTTATCTTATTCTTACTCACACAAGACTCGGAAAACATGTCGAGTCTGGAATCAACAGGACAGCGCCTGCTTACAAGCAAAGGGTTAAATACGATATTAATAACTCTTTACAATTTATCTTTTTATTAGAGTATCTTCTAAATAACTAATTAATTACTGCTTCCTCTCATACTGAGTACATACAGGTATTTTATATTAATACAGTGAGATTTAAATGGCTTAAGAGCTCGCAACCTTAATTTTTTTTTAAATTTTATTTTCTTGATTATTTCTTTTATTTAAATCGTCACACGAGTTTGGCTGCGATTGTAAAATGTCTGGAGAAAGCATTAGGACCATAAGTGGAGCCTTATACCATAGTGTTCGTGGATGATATCTTGGTAGTATCAAAAACACCTGACGAACACATTGAACATCTTAACACTATATTCCACAAGGTTAGGGAAGCCCATATATCCCTTAACCTAGACAAGTGCGAATTCATAAAATCTTCAATCCAATTCGTAGGTCATATTATTTCATCCTCAGGTATTCAACCCGATCCCATAAAGATTTCCAGTATTAGCAATTTCCCTACACCTAAGAACATTAAAGGGTTACGAGCATTTTTGAGACTCACAGGATACTATAGAAGATTCTCGCAACAACATGCAGAAAGAACACAACCGTTGCTGGAGTTAACAAAGAAAAATCACAAATGGAAGTGGGAGAAGAAACATCAAGATGCCTTCGACCAAGTCAAGAAGTTGTTCATTGAAAACATAATGCTTCATCATCCACAGCGAGATAGAAGTTGTAGATGCATCAAAGATTCATTCGTTATCTACGCAGACGCTAGCGACTACACGTGTGGAAGTGTGCTGTATCAACAAGATGCTACAGGAGAACACCGTGTCATTGCATATGCCAGGAGAGTATTCAAAGGGGCAGAGAAGCAGTACTCTACATCTGAGAAGGAGATACTAGCTATAGTATACGCCCTGAAGCAGTTTCGATATTATATTTACGGAACGCATTTTGAAATACATACGGACCATCAAGCGTTATCATTTCTATTAAAATGTAAAGTAACCAACGCTCGATTATTACGATGGATCCTAGCAATCGGTGAGGATTCCTTTACTATAAAATATTGTAACGGGAAAGATAATTTTATAGCCGATACTTTAAGTAGATACGTCACAGAAGAGTGTGAAGAGGTCTACGAAAATAACCATAATGAGTTACAACTAATACCTATTAAATTTACTGTTGATAATGATGTTAAACACATGCTGAAGAATCTAGCTCAACTACAAGACTTAGATGAGGCTATGAGAGGATTTAAGCTACGAGATCACCTACCAGACCATTACAAGGTACAAAATGGAGTCTTATATAAACTAATGAGGCAAGATTGGAAGGTAGAATTAACAAATGATGTGTTGCATAAATTGATTCGACCAACACGAAAGTTTAGCACATGCTGCTGCACTTAAATGTTACTTAAGCCTACGTGAAGATTTCACCATCAATAATATATTCAGGAAGATTAAAAACGAAAGTAAGAAGTGTTATGAGTGTCAAACAGCAAAAGGACCGAATCTACATACCTATGCAGAGTATCCAGAAGGACCAGAAAGGAGAGCTAATTGCAGTGGATTTTTTGGGACCACTTCCAAGATCAAGTCGTGGAGCGAAACACATACTTGTTTGTATTGATGTTTTTTCCAAAGCCGTCCATCTGTATCCAATTATGCGACCCACAACTAAAGTTGTTTTGAAAATGCTCTTGCAGAAATACATTCCTGCGTATGGTAAAATGAAGAAGGTACTTAGCGACCAAGGAGTTCAGTTCCAAAGCGATGTATGGGAGAAGACTCTTCGTGAAAATGGAATCCAACCTATACTCACATCAGTACGACACCCACAGGGAAATCTCGTGGAAATAAAGAGTTAGGTAAATATCTACGAATCTACTGTCACGACCAACACAGCAAATGGGCACAGTATTTACCTTTCTTTGAAAAAGCAATAAATGAAAATTATAGCGAAGCAACAAGTTATACGCCAATCGAGCTAGATGAAGACAAATAACCTATTAGATTCTGGACCAAATATGTAAGCAAGCCATTGAATCAAAATGTACCTATTCCATTAAGTGTAAAGGTGGAGTACGCTAAACAACGCATCATGGAACAAGGTAACTAGAGGAGAGAATAATTCAATTGAACACATAAATTACAACGATTCGACGTAGGAGAACAAATTCTGTTGAAAGCTAATCCCTTCGGAAAACGCATTGACAACACAGCGAAGAAATTCTTTCGGCTGTACAACGGACCTTATACGTTGAAACAACGCGTACGAAGACACACATTCATCATATACGATGAGAGGAAGGAAAAAGGACATCGGCAAATATCATGCGACATCATTCAAGAAATTCTACGTATGAATAACGAGAAGAGGGAGAGAGAAGAACAATGCCACTGAGCCCGTCCAAGGTCAACGCACCACTCAGCTGTTATAATGGGGGGTGAATATATTGCATACCACCACAGGCGAGCGTTATACTGACCTACTCATTATTATGTGTCATTTAACTGATGTAAACTAAGGTTAAGCTAGTATAATATTATTTTTATTTGTCTAGAACAAATAGACAAAAATTTAATAAATAAATATTTATTAATTTTTTTTTTCAATCACAGGAATAAAGCAACGACACAGCCATATGCTGTATTAAGCATTGATTTAAATAAATATAAAATTTGTAAAATTATTATAAGTTTGGGGTAAATGGACATGTCTGGGATTGTAAAAATGTTTCATTGTTATACTAGGGGAGAAATTAACCTGTTCCAACAGGCTAGGAACACCTGCTCGATTGTATGTGTGTTACGCGTGTATCTTGTGTGTGTTTGTGATGCATGTACAGACAGGAATCTCAGCAACCCTCCCCAATTAATTACTAAAATAATTATTTTAATTCACTGTGTGAAAACTAATCTATAATATATTTGCCAAAGCCCACTCACTGACTCATCACTGTATCTCAACAATGACAAGGCCTAGAAAGATGAAACTTTACACAGATATTCACTAGATACTGTAGATGTGCAATAAGACGGGGTTTGACAAAATTCAAAATTTAAGGGGGGTTTTGGAGGGGTCAAATTGACCGAATATTCTCATACTCACTCACACACTAATCACTGTATCTCAACAATGACAAGGCCTAGAAAGATGAAACTTTACATAGATATTCACTACATACTGTAGATGTGCAGTAAGGCGGGTGTTGACAAAATTCAAGATTTAAGGGGGGTTTTGGAGGGGTCAAAGTGACCGATTATTCTCATACTCACTCACTCCCTCATCACTGTATCTCAACAATGACAAGGCCTAGAAAGATGAAACTTTACATAAATATTCACTAGATACTGTAGATGTGCAGTAAGACGGGGTTTGACAAAATTCTAAATTTTAGGGAGGTTTTGGAGGGGTCAAAATGACCGAATGTTCTCATAAGAAATACATGACAGTTAAAACGTGACAACTGTTAGGCAGCTTCTAGATGAGATAGAAACATGAAATTTGTTCTACAAGTTAACTTAACCCTCTTTTAAAGAACAATAAGGTCAATCTTAAATAATTTTAATTATAACTACCCTAAAGAAATCTATAATATATTTGCTAAATACCACTTACTCACTTAGTCATCACTGTATCTCAAGAACAACAGGGCCTACAAAGAAAATATTTCCGAATAAATTGATTCAAAGTTGTAAAAGGAGCATAATAAATATATAGAAAACATTTGTCGGTAGAAAACAATATTATACGATATATTAACTATTGTCTTAAATAAATATTAATTACTTATGAACACATGAATTTTATGCATTCCTGCGATAAGAACGTGTTCCCAGAAGTACTATCACACAATTTACGTTATATATTTGTTTACGTTGCAATGTAGTCCATAAAGAGTTGTTATGTTTAGTCTGGTCTGGACACAACTCAGACACACTTGCGTCATGGGGTTCAGTCTAAAGGCCACTGATAACAGGCCAGAATGCTGCTTTGTTCAGTTCAGTTCAGTTCAGTCTCTACACTGCCACTGCACACTCCTGCTACTTTGTTTAAGTCGATTATTTTGTTAGTTTTAGTTTGAGCATTGGATATTCTTGATTTTTTATTAGTTTGTATCTTATTTTTTAGTTTATTTGTCAAGTTTGCAAGTTTGACTATTTTTCTTATTTTTGCAGTGTAGATTCCACTTTATTAAATAGGTTTTTGTTCTACCGCCATTGTTGCTCTTACAGTTTTTGTTAAGAAGAGAATAATTTTGTTTTAGTTTGTTTTAAATAAGCTTTCTTTTCTACTTTTTCTATTTGTTTTATTAGTTTGTATCTTATTTTTTAGTTTATTTGCCAAGTTTGACTATTTTTCTTATTTTTGCAGTGTAGATTCCACTTTATTAAATAGGTTTTTGTTCTACCGCCGTTGTTGCTCTTACAGTTTTTGTTAAGAAGAGAATAATTTTGTTTTAGTTTGTTTTAAATAGGCTTTCTTTTCTACTTTTTACTTTTGTTTTATTAGTTTGTATCTTATTTTTTAGTTTATTTGTCAAGTTTGAATATTTTTCTTATTTTTGCAGTGTAGGTTCCACTTTATTCAATCGGTTTTTGTTCTACCGCCATTGTTGCTCTTACAGTTTTTGTTAAGAAGTGAATAATTTTGTTTTAGTTTGTTTTAAATAGGCTTTCTTTTCTGCTTTTTATATAAATTCTATATAAATAATACATGATGGAACAAATTGAAGTTGATGGGATCATGGTACCTCACCGTATTGTGCCTGTGGGTGCAGATGGGTCGTGCTTCTTTTACTCCCTGTCTTACCTCATGTACGGTACTGTCTTCCATGCGTCTCAAGTGCGAACAAGCGTTGTACAGTACATTTGTAACAACTGGCAACGGTTTGAGAAGCATACAATGATGGCGTGTGGTAACATTTATAGAAGTTTGGCTGAATACCGTGCTCACATGTCTCTGTACACCACATATGCCACCCACTGTGAAATTCAGGCTGCTGCCGAAATATACCCTTACCATCTGGTGGTGTATCGTGATGGTGAGGTGATTGTACAGGCTGATAAGTATGAGGAGGAAAAGCCCATATTGCGATTCAAGTGTTCTGGACCCATGATGAATGCCCACTTTGAACCTCTTAGTCCTCAATACATTCCTCCTCATACATCAACTGTTGTTAACCGTCCCATCTGCACCTCGCTTGGTACTGAGAGCCTAGAAAAAATCGTTGTCGAGCAAACTGCCCAAGACCAATCCGACGATGATATACCACTTACTGTTGTTAACCGTACCATCTGCACCTCGCTTGGTACTGAGAGCCTACAAAAATTCGTTGTCGAGCAAACTGCCCAAGACCAATCCGAGGATGATATACCACTTATTTATTTGCTAAACTCTACTAAACGTGATATCCAGAACCGTTGTGTGACGCCCCCTACTGACCTAATTTTGAAAAGAAGAAAAAATCGACGTTCAAGAGTTAATCACAGAATCAAAAGACACAAAAATAGGGAGTCCGTAAGAAAATACAATAGCAAAATCCTGAAGTTCATAGAGAGGCTGTTAAAAGATACAACAAGGCAAACCCTGACGTTAACAGGGGTTCAGTTTCTAGATACTCAGAGAAACATCCGGAAGTTAATCAGGAAGCTGTTCGAAGGTACACTGAGAAGAGGCAACTGATCCCATGGAAAACAAAGTCTTTATCAGGATTTAAATATGACCGTAGTACAGACTACAATAATGACAAGGTTGTTTCTCTTGGTCACCACATTGAATGCAAGTAGTGCCATGCGAAAAAGTGGAAAGAAGAGAGCCCTGGCTTATGCTGCAGCAATGGCAAGGTTCGTCTTCCTTCTACTCAACAGCTTCCTGAGCCGCTCCATAGTCTTCTTACTTACAGTCACCGTCAGTCTCAGCATTTTTTATCAAATACCAGAAAGTATAACGGATGTTTTCAAATGACTTCATTTGGAGCTAAAGAGGTGCACAAAGGAAATTTCATGCCAACTTTTAAGGTCCAAGGGCAGGTTTACCACAGAATAGGAAGTTTGTTACCTTCTCCCCAGCAAGACCCCTCTTTTCTACAAATTTATTTTGTTGGAAATGATGAAAAAGAAACAGAAATCAGATCCAACCTCTTTACTGTGGTTAAGCCTTGGTTAGTTGGCCAACTTCAAAAATGTCTGCATTATAACAATCCCTACATACGAGATTTTAAAACCGCAATGGAAAATGTTCCGGAGGGGCAGGAGTTCAAAGTTATTATTCATGCAGACAGGAAGCCTGCAGTTGAACATAGGGGTCGTTACAACGCGCCAGCAACTAGCGAGGTAGCTTTGGTTATTGTGGGACAGGAGTTTGAAAAGAGAGACATAATTCTTCACAGCAGAGACACAAAGTTGGTACGGATCAGCGAAACTCATCGTGCATACGACGCTCTCCAGTACCCTCTTATGTTCTGCCGTGGAGAAGACGGCTACTCTATCAATATTCCACAATATGATCCAATATCTAAAGCATCTCTCAAGAAAACAGTTTACGCTTCAGACTTCTACGCTTACAGAATAATGGAAAGACAAGGTGAAGAAAGTTACCTATTGCTGTATCGTAGTCTTTTCAACCAGTTTTTGGTTGATGTGTATGCCAAGATAGAGACAGAAAGGCTTAACTTTATAAGATTCAACTAGAGTAAGCTGCGAGCGGAAAACTGTGTTCATCTTAAAGACGCCATGTGTAAGGGGGATGCTAACGTTTCAGATATGGGAAAGAGGGTCGTGTTACCATCCAGTTTTACTGGTGGGCACCGCTATATGCACGAGAGAACTCAGGACGCCATGACATATGTTCGTCACTATGGTCGTCCTGATTTGTTTATCACATTTTCATGTAACCCGAAATGGTCTGAAATTGGAGCTGCCTTAAGAGACAGACAAAAGCCTCAAGACAGACATGACATCATAGCTCGAGTGTTTCATTTGAAAGTTAAAAAACTTATTCATTTTTTAACTAAAGGTTCCATTTTCGGTCAAAGTAGGTGTTACATGTATACTGTGGAGTGGCAGAAGCGTGGCTTGCCTCACGCACACATCTTGCTATGGCTGCAGGACAGGATCATGGCCGACCAAACTGACAGTGTCATAAGCGCAGAGGTACCTGACCCTGAAACGGACCCTGAACTTCATGAAATTATTAAGTCGACAATGATTCATGGCCCTTGCGGAAGCTTAAACAGGAACTCGCCCTGCATGGTTAACGGCTCATGCTCCAAAAGATATCCATGTCCCTTTCTAAAGAAACCCAAACTGCTGACGATGGCTACCCCCAGTACCGTCGAAGGTCTCCTGCTGATGGTGGTTTTACAGTCAACATCAATGGAGTAGACCTAGACAGTCGGTGGGTGGTACCGTACAATCCTGTTCTGTCACGTACCTTTTTGGCACATATCAATGTCGAGTTGTGTAACTCTGTCAAATCGATAAAGTATATTTGCAAATACGTGAACAAGGGCAGTGATCAAGCAGCTTTTGTGTTGGAAAATGAGTGGGACGAAGTGTCCAAATATGAAGCAGGCCGTTACATAAGTAGTTCCGAAGCGGCATGGCGTATATTTTGCTTCCCAATCCATGAAAGATATCCTCCCGTAATGCATTTGGCTGTACACCTTGAAAATGGCCAGAGAATTTATTTTAATCCCGGAAACGTTCAAGACAAAGTTCAAAATCCACCCAAAACCACTCTACTGGTATTCTTTGAACTATGCAAATCAGACAATTTTGCCAGAACCATAATCTACAGTGAAGTCCCTGCTTACTACACCTGGAAAAAAATAAGTTTAGTCGGTGGAAACAAGGCAAAGGCTGTTCCCGGACATCCAGGAGTGAAAAAAGATCAAGTGCTCGGTCGGGTTTATACTGTACACCCTAACAATGCAGAATGTTACTACCTACGTCTTCTCCTTCATGAAGTTAAAGGGCCTACGAGTTTTAATGATCTTAAGAGGGTATCTGGCATAGTTCACTCCACTTATCAGTCTGCCTGCAGAGCGTTCGGTTTACTTCAAGATGACAATCATTGGGACATCACCTTGGAGGAAGCTGCTCTGTCGGAGTCACCACAGAAAATCAGACAACTGTTCGCTGTCATTTTGGTGTTTTGTCAAGCAGCAGATCCCTTAGTGCTGTGGGAGAAACACAGAGACAGTATGTCAGAGGACTTCAAGAGACAGATGGAGTATGAATGTCTGGGCTTAGAGCTTGAACTACGGAACAACATCATTTACAACAAATGCCTACATTCATTAGAAAACTTAGTCTCTTCAATGTCCAATCAATCCCTCCAACAACTCGGTCTTCCTTCTCCAAGTCAAGACCCCAACAGTTCTGCAGTCAACCGCGAGTACCTGAAAGAACTCTCTTACAACACGGTCCATCTATCTGAATTGGTTGCTGAAAACGTGCCTAAACTGAACAACGAGCAGAAAAATGTCTACAATGAAGTAATTGCGAGCATTGAATCAGAGGCTGGACGACTATTTTTCCTTGACGCACCAGGTGGTACAGGGAAAACCTTTTTGATTAATTTAATATTAGCCACGGTAAGACAAGATAGGAAAATTGCTATATCTGTGGCTTCGTCAGGTATAGCAGCAACGTTGTTGGATGGAGGGAGGACAGCTCATTCTGCCTTCAAACTGCCTCTCAACTTAAACCACTCTGAAACCCCATTTTGCAACATATCAAAACAAAGCGACACAGCGAAGGTACTTAAGGATTGTAAGTTGATAATTCGGGATGAGTGCACCATGGCTCACAAGGGAGGAATTGAAGCTTTGGATAGAACTCTGTAGGACATTAGAAGCAATAAAAACCTAATGGGTGGAGTCACACTTCTAATGGCCGGAGACTTCAGACAGACTTTACCTGTTGTACCTAGGGGAACTCGAGCAGATGAAGTTAAAGCCTGTCTAAAGAGTTCTGTCCTGTGGCCTAAAGTCCAAGTTCGTTCCTTGAGAGTCAACATGCGGGTGCATCTTAAAGGCAGTTTAAAGGCAGACTGCCTTTGATGACTTCCCGAATCCGGGAAAACATTAATAAAACGCAGGAAATAGAAGCCTGAACGACGACATTGGAAACTGCTGTAGTAGAGTCTGCAAAATCCACCAAGGACTATTCAGGTGAAATGAACACACTTAAGGAAGATCTACGTTGAGAAGTAGAACGTCTGAGAACGGAGATCAAGAAACGACCGGCGCAGACAATGATGTTCACTGCACCATAGAAGAAAGAAGTAAGATAACCTTTGCAGGTAACAAAGGGGAAAATAGCATGGAATTTTTGGCGAATATCGAGAGAGAAAGTGAAAACATTGGAAGTATGAGTGACGACGAGGAGAAAGTGAGTTTTGTCACCCGTCATTTAAGAGATTCTGCAAGTCAATGGTACTCCATAATTCGAGACAATATAACCATGTATCAGCAATTCAGAGAAGCATTCGAAAATAGGTACTGGAATATCCACACTCAAAGGGAAGTACGTGACCAATTGGAGTATGGTAAATGTAATCCGCGTGGACGCCAGAATATTGAGCAGTACACTACAGCGCAGATTGAACGCGTAAAACATTTAAAACCAAAATTTTCTGAGTATGAGATAGTGACTAAGTTGTCTTACCATTTCCATAGAGATATTCAGTTAGCTGTCTATACGCAGGGTGTCAAAACGATGGAACAATTCTTAATACTTGTCACTCAATCACAAAATATTAACAAGAGTAACACTTCACCACACAATCAACAAACACGCATTAATTATCACGCTAGTTACGACCGTAGTGATAAAGCACGAGAACGTGACGATACGCAAAACCGTGATAATTATAGGCGAAATTATACGCCGCCAACGCACAGTGTAAAACAACACACAGCTGTGAATAATGCACGCGACGCACAGAAGGAACAACACTCTGAGAGAAACGTGCGCGATTCAAATTTGAAGAAAAAGTTTAGTAAACCATATGATCGCACCGTATCCACAATGCAGAGAGAAGAGGAAAGAGCGGGGAGCTGTAATGTGGAAAGCAAGAGAGAGAGCGCAGACGAGGAAATAAAAGAGAGACGCGACAAGGGCATATTCAGCCATCCTGTTCCCGCGACACAACACAATGACGGAGAAACAGGACGTGCTGTTACACAATAAACAATATTATATCCGTGCGACGTTAGAAATGAGTTATTAGACACTGACAGGAATGTGACACCAAATCAACAAGAAATACATTGTCCTATCATTAATGTACGAATTAATGGATGTAGAATTAAAATGTTAATCGATACAGGTAGCCAATTAACTGTACTAAACAATAAGTGGGTATAACAAAAAAAAAAATATTTTAAACAAGCGGCTATTTTACCTGTCAATAATATAAATGTTATTACAGCCATGAATAAGAGAGAAAAGGTTAGACAGCAAGCTTACATAACTTTAAATTGTAAGGACTTAGAAATAACATATCTTATGATCATAATGAATAAACTTATATATGATGGAATTATTGGAATAGATTTATTAAATACTTTAAGTGCAGGATTCATATTAATAACAATCAGGTTGTATGTAATTATAAGGATCATCTATATGAATTAATTATGAATTAAAATGAAGAAAATTGGGAGGTAAGGGGAAAACTTATTGTCGTATCCAAGCCACGTATACGATATGCACCTACTCAGCATGCTAATACAGCCGAAAAAGGAAAATGTGTAAATTTTATAGTTATCCACAGTAAGAAAATGATGTTAGTAGTACATACTATGCGAAGTCAGTGCGTAATAAGTGTGCCAAAAATACGCAAATTACGCTAAGACGCTCAAATTAATACAGTGAGTGCTTAATCAAATTATCTATGATTTGTGCTCTCTCAATTCCATACAAAACATTGCCATTTGCAAAAAATTGCAAATATATGAAAAGGTTCGGGAGTGGGGGCTATCATGTGATCTGCAGGTCTCGACAGGATAATTTCGGAACCAACAGGTGCGGAATCTCGAGAGGGTATAAATTAAGGGTTTCACTGGAAGCCCTTCTCTTCTTTTCAAAACACAGTTGCAGTCGGACACGCTTTCCGTCGGCAGAACAATTTTATTTTGTTATAAGTCTCATCTACGAACGAATAAAGACGTTCAGTAATTATGTTTACAATATTACGGGAAACGTAGAGTACCGGGACCGTTTAAGTCAGCAAGAGTATCTACAGAGAAGCTACAAAGAGCGACGCGAGATGCTGGACGTTAGGAGATGCTTTGTAGACGCCTAACAGCCGAACGAGATCCACCGTGCAGCCGATATTAATTCTCTGGGACGGACCACACACTGCTGGAGAACGACGCTGGACTCTGGACATATCCAGGACCACGCCAAGCCAGGAGTAACGGTAACCCAACTCTGGACAACGCGGGACCCCGTCAATAAGTCGTAAGATCATCAAAACTCGATGTGACATGCATAATGCATTTATAAATGATTTTTTAAAGAGCTCATAAAGACTATATAAAGAGACAATGAATTAAAACAGAAAAGTTTATAACTAGGTAAATAATGTTGTCAGATATTTTGTTTTCATAACAATAATTAAACTCACCCCTTCTCTACTTCATTAGTTCTCTAATAGAGTGCACTCCCATTAACTGTTTCAAAGTACAATATACATAGTAATTAGCAGTCATGATTAGAGCGTTTTCCTTTCCTGTAGTGTAAGGCATATCGTGCAGTTCAGTTTTATTTGGTTTATACACGCATACCGCAAGAATAGAAAGTCTATTCACCGCTATTGTTATTTTACTTCACTTATATTTTAAAACTCCGCTTATTTCATGTGTTTATTTTATGTGTTTAACGTTTATTAGAATATTATTGTTAAGTTTAGGACTGCCTAAAAAACCAGCGAAGTGTTGCTTACAACGGGATATTTACAACGCACAAGGACAAGGTCAGTGAACGCTTAATATTTATGCATTGTTGATTACATAAGAATAAATCCTTTTAACTATTTTAGTTTTACAATATACAGTCCACTGCTAATAAAAAAAAGAACTCCACATTTTTGGTCCGTCCAGCCTGGATAGCATCTTTCATTCTGAATCCAGCACGTTGGGAAGCATGAGTTTTATTAATTATTACGCTCTTTATTATTACGTTTATTGAATTATTGTAACGCGTAAATATTAAAAAAAAAAAAAAATGATTTACTACTGGCAAGTATTGCCAATACTCAGTGCTCTTTTCATTTTGTTATGATTATTTCATGTTTTTTTACGCAAGCATAGTTTTATTGATTCATTGTGCAGCGTGTGTTATTTCATGTTGTATCTAGCAAGCATAGTTCTAAAGTGTATTGTGTTTCTTCAAAACCGACCTCTGTATTAGTTTCTATAAAATACAGTAGCCATATTCCTTTATTACCATATTACCATTATTACTGTCATCTACACTATTGGTATTTTAGAGTGATAAAAAAAAGAAATAAATTAAAATTATTTGGACTGGAAATTACTGAATACTGGAAGAACATTGTGAATTACAACTTTTACTTAGAACTCTTTTGTTATTTACATCTGAATCTATTTTTTAAAGCGAGTGTATTAATAAATTACCTAAATGAGATTTTCTTCTTTTGTGAAGCAAAGTGAACTGATTGAGAGTAGGCTTCATAATATTAACAAGCAAATTGTTGCTCTTGAGGTTATTGGTATAGGTAATTTAACTGAACAGCAAACACGAAAAGTTAGTTTGCTTAGTTCCACCGCAAAAAATAAATATGCTGAATTTGAAAGGCTTATAAATAAACTATTTAGTACAACACCTTTACCAGAAGATCTGGATAATGAACAGATTTCAAGATTACAAGATTCTATATCAGGCTTAAATATAGCTATACAAAGTTCGTGTGGTCCTTTTCTACCATCACTACCGCAGGAAACCTTGGATCAGTCTCACACTGGTGCATCACAACTAGTTGCGCCTACTCCCACCGTAAATTTACCTCGCTTAAACTTGGGAACATTTTCTGGACAACCTGAGAAATGGGTAGCCTTTCACAGTCTGTTTGAAAATGCAGTGCACAAAAATGAAACCATTTCTAATGTGGAGAAATTTACATACTGTACTTGCTTTCTTGTTTGACTGATGAGCCGCTAAATTTAATTAAATCGTTGCCTGTCACTAATACAAACTATGCCATAGCCTGGCAAACTTTGCTAAAAAGATATCAAAATTCTAGATTGTTGATAACACTTCACGTAAACAATATATTTGATTTACCACAATTGCACAATCCTTCAGTTAAATAAATGAGGAATTTTCTGTCGACCTACAATTAAAATTATCAAGCGCTCAAAGCACTAGGACATGATATTGCTAGCGAAAGTTTGTTGTTGACCTCATATATTTTGCGTAGATTTGACACGGAATTCAGGACCAAACTTGAACGTTCTCGAGATAATTTACAAAATGTTCCTACCATTACAGAAGTAATTACATTCTTAGAAAATGAATGTTCTTGCAAAGAGGCAGCGGGTTTAACTAATATCATCTCAAAAAATGAACCTTCTCTTCAAACCTCTCAAAAAATCAGTGGTTTTAAAATGAATACAAACCAGTTTAAACCGCACAAAATAGCGATGGTCACTACTCACACTCAGCATTGTATCTTCTGTTCATCAAATTCACACAACATATATAGATGTGCAGATTTTTCCGCACTTACTGTACAAGACAGACAAGCTTTTGTTAAAAATAAAAACTTGTGTCAAAATTGTTTGGAACACATAGGTTAGTCACCTGTAAGTCCGTCCACACATGCAATTATGTCATAGGCGTCACCATAGCCTACTACATTTTTTTGATCGGAACCGCTCCGCACAACCGCAACAAAAATTGACTCAGTCAAATAGACCTACCTTGTGCCCTTCTGTTGAAACGACGATGCATAAGCAAAACCACTCTGCAGAGTGTCACCAGGATACTACCTTGATAGGTGTTTCTTGCAATCAGAATAACACTGTGTTACTCGCAACCGTTTTGGTGCATATCACATCTGCCAATGGAAATGCAGCAGTTGTAGGAGCTGTGCTTGATAGTGCATCCCAAACAACAATTATTTCAGAAAGTTGTGCAAAGACTTTGTGTTTGTACCGCTCTCAAACAGATGGTTCAGAACTTAGTGGCATCTCTACCGCCCCAGTGAAAACAAAGGGACTTACCTTTGTGACATTGTCTTCGCTCAGTGGGAATATTTTAGCAAAATCTCACCCAGTCATGATTCTTAATAAAATATCATGCAATCTACCTCGTGTTCAGCTCCCACCAGAAATTAAAGAGCGACTCAAAGGTTATATGCTAGCGGATCCCACTTTTGATGTTCCGGGTCCAGTTGATCTTCTGATTGGAGCAGATTTATTTGCATTGACTCTTAATGGTACCTTTATCAATCTCGGCAAGAATATGCCATACGCTGTCAATACAATCTTTGGCTATGTTGTGCTTTGTCCGACACCTGTTTCACTTAAGTCTAAGCCTTACTCAGGCTTAGTGACTCTTTTATCGACGAATGATCGTGATCTGCACGCAACATTGCAACGTTTTTGGTCCATAGAGGAACCACCTCACACTACAAAACTCGCTCCACAAGATGAAAAATGTGAAGCTCACTTCGTCTCTACTCATAAGAGAGATGCCTCCGGCAGATATGTTTGTCACTTGCCTTTCAGTGGAAACCCTGCTCAACTAGGTGACTCTACAACTTTGGCAAAACGCCTGTTTAATACACTTGAACGCAAATTTGAATCTCAACCTGAGTTTAAACAGAAGTATGTCAATTTTATGAATGACTACTTAGCATGTGGGCACATGAAACTGTGCACATCTGTGCCGTCTCTGAACAAGCCGCATTACTTTTTTCCACATCATGGCGTTTTTAAAGATAGGAAAATCCGTGTTGTTTTCAATGCATCAGCACCATCTTCTTCAGGTGTCTCACTGAACCACATTCTACATCAGGCAGGGGTGCACTGGTACCGGAACGCGCCGGAACGCCGTTCCGATACTGCTTTTTGAGAAAAAGAATTATTTTCTTTCACATGAAATGTGTTTTTACTCAAAAATCTGGTCCACGTTTTATTTTAAGATTACAACCCACTGTTATTGTACTTCTTATTGCAAGATAATGAAGAAATATTAACATATTCGACAAATAATTCCTTTTAGTTTTACATTATTCATCTCAATGACCATCGCCGAGATCGAAAATTAAAACTGACGAAAGAAAATAAAAAATTACATAATCATTTGGTAAATATGCACTAGGCTCACCGAACGGCGCCGAACACAACGCACATGAGATCTATTTTGGATGCGGGATGACCTTCAAGTGTAGATCAGCGGGCAGTGCAGTGGAGGGGGTACCTTCCACCGATCGGCTCACTACTTAACTCAGTATTTACTGATGAGTCATTAGTGGTTCCCGCGTCTTGCTTGTCAGTTGTAAATCGCTGTTGTGAACCGTTACGTGTGTTTATTCAGTGCTACAACAGTCATGGAATCCGCCAATAAGAAACAAAAAACTCTAACGTCGTTCTTCAGTAGAGGGACTATACAGTCTTCGTGCGAGTCTTCAACCTTTGCTTCTCGCGATGCAAATACTCTCCTTAAACCTGGCGAAAGCTCGTTTGTGCAGCATACAGAAACCGAAGGTATTTGTGTTATTGATAATTCTCTGTCTGTACCGAGTTCATCAACTGAGGACTCAACTATTTCTCGTTGGCCTTCCATTTGGACAGAAGAAATGTGGGAACGTAAAAAGAATGCTTTACCTTGGCTTGACTGTATCAACGGCAAACTTGGCACATTTAAAAAAGAGCGCATGAGCATATCAAAAGAATGGCGTTTGTTCCTAATTACGTTTAATGGATCAAGTAAAACCTCTCAACTTACATCGTTGAGAAAAAAAATATTTGAACATAAAAACTCTTTTGGTCACACAACAGCTGAAAGAATTGCTGCTGAAGCCAAAAAAGAGTCAATAGACAAGGTTTTTGATGAAATGAATGCAGCCCACTTAGTGACAATAAAAATTGTCTTTAGAACTGCTTACTTTATTGCGAAAAACAATAGGCCTTGCACTGACCATTTTGATCTGTTGCAGATGCAAAAATTGAATGGTTTGGATATAGGTGTGGGGCTACACTCTAAAAGAATTGCAATGGAAATAATTTGTCACGTTTCTGACGAAATGAAGAAAAGAGTCGTGAAACAAATTTTAGGTGTATCAGGCAAAATTTCAGTCCTGATAGACGAATCGACCACTCTCGGCAGCAAGTCTACTCTGATAGTATATTTGAAGTGTGAAGTTTGCAAAGAGGACTCTCCACATTTCTTATTCTTAGATCTCCTAGAACTATCCGACCAAACGTGTAAGACCGTAGCAGAAAATCTCCTTGATTGCCTAAGCAAATACGGTTTTGAAGATAACTACTTAAAAGAAAACTTTGTTGCATTTGCAAGTGACGGTGCAAGTGTTATGCTGGGGAAAAAATCAGGAGTCGCAGAAAGATTGCTTGAAAAATATCCAAGCCTTATTATTTGGCACTGCATGAACCACAGACTTGAGTTAGCTCTGAGTGATGCAATAAACGAAGTGGGAGCTGTAAACCATTTCAAAATTTTTATAGACAAAGTGTACTCCGTTTATAGCAGGTCTCCAAAGAATCAAAGGGAGTTAGCAGAATGTGCTAGTGGCCTAGATCAAGAAATAAATAAAATCGGGAAAATTTTAGGGACACGTTGGGTAGCAAGTTCATTTAGAGCCGTGTCAGCTACTTGGTATGGATACAGTGCCTTAAACAGACACTTTGACTTTGCTAAAGCCGATAAGAGCAGAAATTTGACAGAGCGAGCCATGTACAGTGGACTATCAAAACGATGTTCATCACCTCAGTTTTTGCTAGATTTGGCTATAATGTATTATATTTTGGCTGAGCTGTCGATGCTGTCAGAATCCTTACAAAACCAAGAAACAACAGTAATCTATGCTGATAAACTTATATGACGAAGTGTCCGGTTTTTTGAGGCTATGAAGGAAAATCCCGGTACTAAGACTTTGGAAGCAAAAATTTGCATCAGGGAAGGAACATTTAATGGGGTTCCACTCATAGAAAATCACACAATTCCAACCATCAATCATCAGCAGTTAATAACAAGTGTCATAAATAACTTAAAAAGAAGAATGTTTACTACAGTTTCTAGCCACGAACCCCATCGGTCAAGTGCGCCATCACATCATCATGAAGCTTACGAATCACTTTTAGATGAATTAAAAGTGCTGGAACCAGATACGTGGCCTACTGAAAAACCTGCAGGCTTTGGCGAACCAGAGATTGAGAAGTTGTGCAGAAGGTTTAAGTTAAACATACCCAAAATCAAAAACAGCTACAGGGATTTTGTCAAAAACCATACAACAATACCAAAACATTTAACACCTTTGCTTAACTGTACAAAACTGATCCCTTGCAGTTCAGCTGATTGCGAAAGAGGATTCAGTTTAATGAATCTCATCATTACACCCACCCGTACGGGACTGACAGTGCCACATGTGTCAAGTTTGATGTTTGTTAAACTACATGGCCCAAACTTGAGTGACTGGGATCCAGAGCCATATGTAAAAACATGGCTCTGAAAACACCGGACTGCAGACGACACCCGAAAGAAACAAGCAAAACCAACCACTCTGGAAGAATCCAATCCATTTGCTAAATATTTGTGATTAAGGTAAGTTAAATTATGTTGTTCAAATGTTCAAGTAATAAATATTTTTTGTGAATATTACAAGTTTTTAGTTAGATTGTGACCATAGTCTTGCCGTCTGCTAAAAAAATAAAAAAACAAAAAAAAAACAAAGCGTTCCGGTACTGGAAAATTTACGAGTGCACCCCTGACATCAGGGTCCAAAGTTGAACAATGACATTACTGATATAATTCTTCGCTTTCGTCAACATAAATTTGTTTTCTCTTGTGATATCAAACAAATGTTCAGGCAGATATCCATCCATGAAGATGATCAGATCTTTCAGTTAATATACTGGAGAGAAGACACTTCAGTCCCGCTAAAGGTCTACCAATTGACTACTGTCACATATGGTATGACGTCCTCGCTTTACCTTGCTAATAGAGTAGTACAACAGCTCATTATGGACGAAGGAAAAAATCATCCACTTGCTGCTGAAGCACTCCAACAGCAAATATATGTTGATGATGCTCTATTAGGGAGCAATTCTCTGGAAGAAGCTCTCCACCTTCAAGAGGATGTTGTTTTACTTTTGAAAAAGGGTGGATTCGAACTGAGCAAGTGGTCTTCAAACCATCCTAAACTCTTAGAAAATGTCATGCAAGATAATCCTGAGACACCCCTCATGTTACGCACATCGGAACAGCCATTTTCAAGTGTATTAGGGCTAAAATGGATCCCAGATATTGATGTCTTTTCATATGTGATGCACACACCTTCAAGTAATTACACAAAAGGAACTTTACTTTCATCAATTGCTCAGATTTATGACCCTTGTGGTTGGATATCCCCAATAGTTTTTTGGTCTAAAGTCTTAATGCAGCATGTATGGACCTTAGGCTTAGATTGGGATTCTCCATTACCTGATCATAATTCAGAGAAGTGGTCACGATTCGTGAAAGAACTTCCAGAAATAGAAAAGCTAAGGATACCACGTTTCATATCCTTAGCAACTGCAGTCAATATCCAGCTTCATGGATTTTCAGATGGAAGTGAATCCGGATATGCAGCTTGTGTCTTCCTGCGCACAGAAGACGCAGAAGGAGATGTCAACATACGACTGCTGATCGCAAAATCAAGAGTAGCTCCACTGAAGCGTGTGACTATTCCCCGCTTGGAACTTTGTGGTGCGCACATGTTAGCCAAATTGCTACATTACTGTACAGAACAGCTCTCACAACATCACAAGATCGACAACATTTCAGCATGGTGCGACTCTACAGTAGTTCTATCTTGGATACGCACTCTATCTTTTCGTCTCAAGGTGTTATAGTTATATTAAATTACGTGATTAATTTATAAACATAAACTCACGCTTCGGGAGTTGATTATGCTGGCCCTTACACGGTCAAGTTTTTTATACTTTGCAGGATACAGCCTATAAAGGTGTACCTCTGCCTGTTCATCTGTTTTGCAACAAAAGCTGTACACTGGGAAGTGGTTACTGATTTAACCACAGACGCCTTCATTGCAGCCCTTACGAGATTCATCTCTAGGAGAGGTCTTGTATCAGACCTGTACTCTGATTGTGGGACTAATTTCATAGGAGCTGCTTCTTCGCTCAAAAGATGTTTTCAAGATCTCATGAAGCAACCAGAGATGCAAGATTTTGCTACGAACAACAGTATCACATTCCATTTCATTCCTCCGCGTGCACCTCACCAAGTTGGACTTTGGGAACGTGCCATTAAAGGTGCAAAATATCATCTCACCAGAGTCATAGGTGAACACATTTTAACGTACGAAGAATTTACCGAATTTACCACCTTAGTTGTGCATGTTGAAGCTATCCTTAATTCGAGGCCGATAGCTCCTCTCTCGAATGACCCTTCAGATCTTCAACCTCTTACACCAGGACATTTTCTAACTGGAGGACCTCTTAATGCCCTGATCGAACCTCAACTAACTAATGCACCACTTAATCACATAAAACGCTGGAGATTGGTTCAAGCCTTCACACAACATCTCTGGAAAAGATGGCAAATGGAGTACCTCCACACTTCAAGAATGGTCCAAATGGATCAGACCTCAAGAAAATTTCAAAGTAGGAGATTTAGTCGTTATTCATGAAACGAACCTGCCACCCCTCAAGTGGAAGCTCGGGAGAGTGAATCAGGGAATGATGGAGTGGTACGTGTCGTCAACATGAAGACTGCCGGTGGAACCTTGACCCGTCCTTCTGTTAAAGTTTCCAGTCTTCCCATTTACTAAAATCCTTGACCAGTCAACTGGCTAGTGCCCCTTATAATTTAGTTTTATTATACTCTTCCAAAGGATCAAATTTGTTCTTATGTTCTTTTAATGTTTCTTGTTGAACCAGTTGGTTCAAAGGGGCCGGTATGTCAAATATTTTGTTTTCATAACAATAATTAAACTCACCCCTTCTCTGCTTCATTAGTTCTCTAATAGAGTGCACTCCCATTAACTGTTTCAAAGTACAATTCACATAGTAATCAGCAGTCATGATTAGAGCGTTTTTCTTTCCTTTAGTGTAAGGCATATCGTGCAGTTCAGTTTTTTTTTGTTTATACACGCATACCGCAAGAATAGAAAGTCTATTCACCGCTACTGTTATTTCACTTCACTTATAATTTAAAACTCTGCTTATTTCATGTGTTTATTTTATGTGTTTAATGTTTATTAGAATATTATTGTTAAGTTTAGGACTGCCTAAAAAATCAGCGAAGTGTTGCTTACAACGGGACATTTACAACGCACAAGGACAAGGTCAGTGAACGCTTAATATTTATGCATTGTTGATTACATGAGAATAAATCCTTTTAACTATTTTAGTTTTACAATATACAGTCCACTGCTAATAAAAAAAAGAACCCCACAAATGTAATAGTCGTATATAAATGTTTTAGTCGTAAGAATGAGCGATCGCATATAGATAAATATAAAAAAAAGAGTAATTTTGAGATACTATTTTTTTTTTTTATCAAAGAAAAATAATTGAAATGATTTGATATTTGCATTTTGTAGAAAAGAATAATTTAAATTTTGAATACGAAACAAATGCCAGTCTAAGAGTAATGAATATAATTTTTAAAAACATTGGTATAGACTGAGCAAGCTGAGGTCAGATCTGATTTAAATTTATTCAATTAAAATAAAAATTAATTATATTTAAATTGTATTTCTTTTATTAAATCAATTTGAATAAATGTCTAAGATTAAGATTATTAACATGTCTAGATGTAAGAGTGTTTTAAATGTGTGTAAAACACACACACATAAGATATAAACCCTTAATAATGAGTGATATCTTGATCGGAGATTATTAACAATGTTTTATGATTTATAATGCTTTTTAAACAATAAACATGAAATTTTAAATCTACTCATAAATTTACTACTCTTATTACAGTTACACCTGGTATCGTTATACAACCTGCATACATAAAAGGTATCGTTGTATAATTTTGTCTCCCAAAAGCGTGGGGCTATACAATTTAAAATACATTTAAATTTGTACACAATTTAACAAATTATACCATTGTAATGCACTATATTATTCTTATCTGCAGTGAATTGGTATTTTATGTTCTATAATCAATTGGTTTATACAAGTTTTTCTTTATTATATATTATAATTATTTTGTAGTATTTGGTATTACAAAAATACATACTTATATTTTAACCAAAGAAATTGTAATTTTTAAGTGGAAATCGATAAATTTAATGACCTGTGAATGGGCATAATCATATTAGTACTGAAATCATAATACATTATCTTTAACTATGTGATTTGACTGTCACTCTGTAAATCTCTGGACTTGTTGGCCAAGGTCAGCTGTTAAAAAATTGTCTTTGTTATACACCAATGTTAAAAAAAATTATCTTGTTGTTGCATCCTCTTCGTTCACTTTATTAATTTAATAATATATATAAAATTTCACTACTGAACTTACTGTTGTCACTTCCCAAACGTTTCGGCCAGATGGGAAGATCTTTTTCTTCCAGATTTTCTGAACATTTAAAAGCCCTCACCACAAACTACATACATTCCACATTTGCCACACATTTACATAACGAAAACCACAGTTACACAACATGGAAATATTACACTACTTACCTAAAAGTAGAAAACTAAACACAGATGAACAATTTGAAATATACAGATATCACACACTACAACCAAACAACATATTAAATGAACAAATACATTATAAATCACATACACTATTCGATACACTGATCCACACACACAATTCAAACCTCAGCACCAATCCCTTCCCACCTTCAACCCCCACCACACACACCATTTTTCCATAATGGTTATTCTGTAATCGACAGTCAGTATTACACCCACTGAAGAAGAGAAACAACATCTCGAAACATTTGGGAAGTGACAACAGTAAGTTCAGTAGTGAAAGTTTTATATATATTATTAAATTAAAAAAAATGTATGTGTGCAAAGGGAGACATCACCTTTCCAACGTCATAAAAGGTGTACCTGCATGACATACCCAGTACTCCTTCGTGATGTCATGGAGAAGAGGCTATTGATACAGCAGATATCTTATTCTCAAACATGGTGTCCCTATTTTGCATGGCAGCCATCTTCACAGTGGAGATTGGTGGAAATAATTGTCCCAAAACTGATAACAAGAACTGTTCTAACACTGGGACAATGTTGCTGCCAAAATGTTAATGCATAACAGAGACACTGTTTCTAATAACATACCAAAATTAATAAACCTGAAGTTTTAGACGATAACACAGATGACTTGGCCCACCAAAACATAAGCAATTTCATGACTCTGATCCAACTTACTTTTTTTTTACTTGGCTTATTTTTCTGAAATATTTTAAGCAAGTTGTTCAAAGACAGGCAAGACCATCAATTTTTAATAATGAAAACAGGTTTGCTCAAATTTAGTGAACCTCACCTACAGTTGCAGAACAATATCTGGATTGGCGATGGCTTAAAAAAATCATTACTTTAATGTACATCAATAAATTGTTTTGTAAACCTACATGGCCAGTATGTAGAAACTCTGGTACTCTTAACCAGACTTTATGATATGTAGGCAAGCGAGACTGACAACACTTATCCACAATTTGCTCAAGTGAGCAGCGACTATTTTGTACATTCGTATGTGAGAGTAGCAGACTGGTGGAATGGATAGTCATTGGTGAGAGATGGAGGGCATTTGGTTGGTAGTGTTTAGCAAATTGGTTTAATCTTTTGGCTTAGTGTTACTGTTTTGTTAACTTATTTCACCTCATTTGCAGAGGTTTTTCTATATATTTTGATGTAGGAAGTAAATACACTAACATTTAGCCTTCCCAGTGGCGTAGCTAGGCTTTTTGGCACCCGGGGCAAGGAGATCGTCGGCCGCCTCGCCTTTACAATTAAAAGGAGGACAAAAGAGCAAAAATTAAGGCCCATCCAGTGAAAAAAGAAAATAAATGCAAATGTGTAGATTTTTGTATGAAAGCACGTCCAGCAAACGCCTTAAGAATATTTTTTAAGTTAAAATTAAGATATTACATATTATATTACAGGTATTCAATTTGTAATAGCTTCTGTGTTCCCCTCCGCTGATCTCAAGGAATAAAATCTATGAAGGTTTCCTTGATATCAACAGAATTGCGTTTAATTTCAACAAATATAATAATCTGAGACATTTGTTCTACATGTGCAGCACCTGGTGTTGTGTAAAATATAATACTAAAGTACTTGAGCTTCTTACTGCAGTAATAATTTATTTCTCCTAACAGGGTTATTATTTCATTTTTAATGGTTGGCAGAAGATACAATTTACACCCAGATTTACGAGACTGAATCCAAAAGAGATCTCATGACAGGGTCAAATTTAGCCAAGTATTTTAGCAAAGCCAGAAAGTTTCCAGAATTTGGATCATTAGTAACTGACTCTCGATGTCCTCTCAGTCCCAGATTTTTTATGCAAGAATTTGAACTGTGGCAATGTTATTTCTTTGAATTTGAATGAGGATTTCTTTCCATGTCTTAACTGCTTTACTCATTTGTTCCTGAAAATAGATCATCAATAAGTCCCCGTTTGTTTAAAGAACCTTCCAATTCCTTCCACTCCGAAAACGCAGACCGATGAGCAGGACAATGCTCCTGAATTTAACTTTCGCCACGACGAAAATCCATTTCACTATTGAAATGGCTTCTTTGATAGTTTTTGTGAAAATAAAGTCCAACAAAAGCAAAATAGAGATTTTTAGTTAGAGGAAACACATACAAGTGTGATTTACCTTATCAAAATGAACCGTAATTACGATGCTTGAGTATAAATAGACTAATACTGTTTATCACACGAGGTTTATGACAACGGACAAGCTGGCTGGTTATGTTTCTTTTATGAAAAGAATAGTCACATCAAAGAAACAAGTTGTTTGTAGTTTTATAAACAGAAAACAATTTTTTCAAGTCTGTGCTCATTTTGCCGCCCGGGGCGGCTGCCCCCTTGGCCCCCCTAGCTACGCTTCTGACCCTTCCCTTCAATTGCTCGACCATCATATTTCTCAATCACCAGCAGATGCTTTGTCACCGATGTCGACCTCTGCCAAAGGTGCTGAATGTCTCACTTATCCATTTCACCTCATACTGAATAATTGGATACATTGTGATAGTACATTTCATCACATATGTATAAGATATATTATAACGATAAGATATCAATAAAAAGTACTAGCACAAGCCATGAAGGGGAAAAACTTATTAAAAAGTGTGTAATAAACATTAAAATATCAATTCCAACATCCAGCAGAAGTAACCAGAGAAGATTAAATAAATATTTTGTAAGAAACAGTAGTTATAAAAAGAAATTCAGATAAGAACAAACAAAGAAAAATTTCTAATAACGTGACAAAAAACCCAATAGTTATGGTAGGTGAGGGGCATGAACAGAGCCAACATAAACAAATATAACATGAACTACAGATGTAGTGTGAATAAAAAAATGAAACGTGTGACAGTGAATACCAAAAGAAGAATCG
Source organism: Magicicada septendecula (assembly GCA_034769895.1). Taxonomy (NCBI): domain Eukaryota; kingdom Metazoa; phylum Arthropoda; class Insecta; order Hemiptera; family Cicadidae; genus Magicicada; species Magicicada septendecula. Next base: position 214,758,118 of record CM068373.1, read on the forward strand.
ATATTTAATAGAAGAAATGAGAAGAGGCAAAGAACTAGAATTAGAACTGGGAAACAGAAATTTGGACCAAGAGACATAACAAATAGACCCAATTTAAGGAGTAAACTAATCCCATTCTTTTAAGTAACAATAAAATTGATAGGAGTACCCAATAAATATAAAATAAAATTAAGAATGCAATGCAATAGAGTAAATAATAACAAAATATATGTAATAGTTTAAGAAACCAGTGTAAGTCTATTAGTTAAAACAAGTGAATGTAGTGAGAGTGCACTCCCAAAGAAATTGATTGATGATCAAAAGATCATAATATAAACCAGGGGGAGGTGAAAGCCAGTGGGGGCTAACATTAAAGTGATAAAGGTCTTATGAACCACATATATGGAAGTAAGAACCATAATATAGTGACAGTTTTTTTTTTTTTTTTTTTTTTTTTTTTTTTTTTTTTTTTTTTTAAATCCAATGTTCTATTTTAAAATAATAAACAGTTATTGGTGTTATGCTATAATTTAGATGATATGTGTAATGATGTACAAAAAAAGTTAGGGTAATAAACACCCATATTTAATTGTGTTATGATTAGTTAATATAGGGAGCCTGTGTGCACCATTAATTTAAATGTTATAAATAATTTTGTTAAAAAATGTTAGTTGTTTAGTGAACAGAATGTTCATAAACTATTCAAAATGTTAATCAGGTAATTGGGAAAGATCTAATGGTATAAAAAAGCTATTGTACAGGAATAACTAACTGCTAGACATATAGGCCCAAAGAATTGAGCCAGACTCAAGCAACATTGAATTGTTTAGATAAACACTACTAAATTAAAATAAACAAAAAACAAAAGCTTGATTTTGATAAAATATAAAGATGTTAATGGAGGGAGATGTATAAACCATCCATTACTATCATAATATAGATAGTGAACATAATTATTGTAAAGTGTTTAGTAAGCCACTAAGCTGACATGGCTTCAGTATTATTGTTATTGTCAGAAAAATAGGTATAGGTATTTAAATTAATGATATTGTATGTGAAGTAGGAATACTCAGAATTATGTTTAGTAGTAAGAATAACTATGTTAGAAAATATTAGATCTGTAAGACATACAATAAAAATGTCAAACAAGATTAGGTCAATGCTTCAAAACACAAAATTATAAACCTGTCAAAACAGCCGATAAGAGGCCAAAATGGGATGAGATTAGTATCAAAACGATTTAATTTTAATAAACAATAAAATGGTACTAATTAAAGATAAATTTAAATCAAAATAAATGAAACGCAATCTGAGGTGACAGAATTAAAAACGCCAATTTTCAAAAAATAGTTTAGTCACGTGACGTGGGGTCAGGGATTAAGACCAATCACAAAACACCAAAAGCTAGGTCACCAACGAGATTTAAACATATTTAGAGAGTCAGTTGATTGTTAGACATTAAACTATAAACTTCAACAGCGTATTGCTGACAGTAAAAGTTAATATTGTTACTGGTCGTAACGTCCGTCTAATCTTAAACGTGTATGAGTATAATGGGTGTAACGTGTCTTCTCTATACGTCGTTACTCAGATTTCGTCCGTTGCGAACGTACGAATAACCAGGTCTCGATGTTCTTACCTGTTGTTCACTAGGGGTGCGAAAATCCCGGGTGGCGCCAAATTGTTTTATTAAAACAATTAACAAAATTTTAAGCTTGTATGACAAGCGCAGCTCGGCGGTGTGAAGAATTCAATTTGTTCCCGCCTCGCCTTGGCCGTCTGGATTGGGCCAGTAGTTAGTTGCGTTGGCTGTGCGATCGCTCGTCGTCAATACCTATTTGCTAAAATGTACACAAATTTTTATCCACCTCCTAATGAAATTATAACACATTGGTTACACTCAGTACTTATTTATTTTCGGTTAACGATTAATTATTCAGTTAATACAAATTATGTTTTCTTTGGTAATACATTTGCACCGGTAGATTATATGAGACACATCTCTGGGGTTTGACAAATCGATCTTTGAACTTAACAACAGATATTCAGAAATGGCGTCTGTTTGAATTGTACTCAAAATTATTATTGTTCGATCGTCTCGGGTTCTTGAGATTACGTTAAAAGGATTATTAATGATTACAACAATAAAAATACACACCCTTACATCAGTTAAACTTAAATAATATACTGTGTAGTTATAATTTGTTTATTGGAGTGTAGTAAAAGTGTTGCAAAATATCGCTAACTAATGACAGGTTAACTTTGCCAGTTGATAAATTTTCAGTGTCTTAGTTTTTTAATTTAATCTTTGAAAGTAATTATGTGCAGTTTAGTGAGAGTTCAGCTTTCAGTGAGAAATAATTAACGTGAGTTTATTCGGAAATTTGGGGTAATTTAATAGATACTTAACACTTCAGTAGACTGGATGAACTCAGTTGATCTGGTAATAATGAATTAGGCTGCAATCATATTTAATTTTAAATTGTTCGGGCTTCGGGCATCTTTTTCAAGTTAATCGGCAATATATTATTTTCTTTTTTCTTTAATTCGGCTTCGACATCAGTTAAATGGTTTCAGCCATCGTCTGCTTCCTTGGTATTCACTTGTTAGTAATTTCATTTGATATTTTGATGTTTTAATTAACAATTTTGATCGTTCAAGAAGTGGCGTCTATTCAACAAGAGCGTCAAATTACGAGTAAAGAAATCTAACGGTAAATTAGTAACCAAATGACTGTTGTCATAGTAACCAATCAATCCTGATTGGTTAATTCTGAATTATGACTATTGTTATCAAATTTTAATTTTTATTCAAAATAACTGTATATCTTCTTATTCATTATATTCTTCTGTCATCTTCCCTAAATATTAAATATTATCACCATTGTTAGTATGTCCTTTCAAAGATTAATTTGGTACCACATAATGTATGGTTTTATGAAATATCAATGTTTGTACATTTATGTTAATATTTGGTATTTACATTTCTCCTTTAAATTAAGTTCTTATTCTAATATTTTTCCTTTAAACTGATTTACAAATTATTCTCGGCTATTTACTCGCCTTGAATTTATTAACTTCCTGGTTGTTTTTATACAATTTGCAATTATTTGTTATTGACAGTTATACATTTCCTAGGCCTAAGTAGCCATTGATTATTCTTACTTAATATATTCTAATTATATTTCATTTTATTACAAAGTGTTTTGTTCTGTTGTTATAATTGATTCATTTAGTGGTTGTTGTGTCTTGAATTTGTTTGTGTTCGGATTATGTGTCAAGATTACTTTCTATATCTTAATACCTAAAATATAACAATTAGGTCTATGGACTGTAAGCTTCCTTCAGCCATATCCTATCCATAAAATTAAAATGAACAATTCTTTACAAGTTATTAGTTACTGTTGGTTTAACATACATTTCATTCTTTTACTATCATTTTGATTGAGAAACATCATCACTTCCTTCAAACTTACTTAATTTATTTTCCCTTATAACATAGGGTGTTTATTAATTACATTCTTAATTTCTTAAATCTTTACTAATCCCTTTCTCCATTCCATGTTAACACAAACTGTTTATCTTACATGGGCTTTCTCCCCTGAATAATATCGTATCCTTAATCTATCTCTACTCTAAATACTATTTCTAATTACCCTTAACTATATAATTTTTATAAGCTCACTCTTAAATCATTTATGGTTTCATCATTGATTTATTAAGTGTTTTCTTATCTATTACTATCTTTTTAATCATACTATCATTTACAATATCTTTTTTCACCCATCACTTTCACCTTTAATTAATTGGTGTTTATCACCGATACACTCATTATTTTGGGGTATTTACACCTTCACTATTATCACTTATTAAACTTTTTATTTTAAGCGTTTATTGGTGGGTAATCCCTATTATTATTTTTCTTTGTCACTTAGTTACTTTCATTATATTTCTCACAAATTTCTTTACTTTCATTATCTTTACAAATTTTATTTATATCTAATAAGTTCATGTCTTTTTCTAGATTTCTTACTTACATATACTACTAATTCGTGTGTTAGTGTATTTTTATTTAACGGTGTTTTATTTATTATGAATTACATTTGTCACTTAGACAATACTAACATTTCTTTTTTATATTTGTTATTCATTGGTTTCGTTTCCTTTATGATATTTTATGGTATCATCTCCCCCTTCCCTATCCTACACTATTTGTCTGTGTTTTATCACCTTGGTTCACTTTATTTTCTTTATAGTTGGTTTGTTCCATTTTTAATTTCATTTTTCTTCTCCTTCACTTCCATCTTGTTTCACTTTATTTTGGTTATTATCTGGCCAATCTCTGGGGTTGGGTCAATGTCATTTGTCTGTCAGTTTAGTTTGTATTTTTTATTTAATAATTAGAGTTCGGATTTCGCATATCTCTTTTTTTAGCTCCTAATGTTGATAGAAATCTGTTTTGAGTGTTTTTTTAGCAATTTGCAACCAAAAAAACCGATTTCATTTTGCATATTTGAGACCATTTTGCATATTTGGGGTTTTTTCGCATATTTTGTGCATATTTGGACGATTTTTCACTACTTTTAAACATTTTTACAAATTTTTTTTCCTAGAATATTGCTCAGTGCGTTTGGAAGGAAGATTTTCAGAAGCAAAACGTATTTGGGGTAACTGGCCTGGCCTTTTCTTGTTTAGTCTAAAATGTAGATATAGATAAGATAGAGGAACAGAAAAATTGCTTTCACTGTCGCTTCCAGCTCAGCCCTAATTAGGTAGTGACAAGTCAAGGAGTCAGGTAAGTATAAGTAACTGTACACGTGTTACACATTCCAAAATATACAACAATTGTTGATGTCTAGGCTCGACTTTGGAGAAACATCGTAACAGACACAACATGCCAAGTCATTGTTTATAAAATAATGGCAGTATTAAACGTTTTGTAACTCTGTGAAATCTTTATATTGTCTATTTCTGTTGTGTCTAACGCTTGATTCGTCTTACAAAATGTCCCATGTATTACAAATGTCTGGTAGTGTCGTAATCGAAATCAAAACTAATCTACAACCAAATGTTTAGTATTTAATAAACTTAGTAAAAAAATGTAGTGAATTAAATATAAAATGTACTATAATTCCTTTCACCATTTACTCTTCACAATGAAAATGAGGTCGATTGGAAGTGAAGGCCACTTTGTGCTACATATTTAGTGAAGGTTAGTGACCGCTCATTTGTGATTTACCCCTCGCCTCTCCTTCTCACCCCCATCGTCTTTAAATAAGTACACTTGTTACTTTCTCTCGGCGTTCAGTTCGTTTGTACAGCGTGTGCGTTTGTGGTGTTTCACTAGTGCTTCAGTAGTGGCAGAAAGCGAAAAATGTCTTTTAAATTGTTCAAAAACTGGATAGGGAGTGACACGGCCTTCACTACTGACGGGAAAAGAATCTTCTGTCAAGTTTGTGGAAAAGAGGTAAGTGTTCCTATTTAAGATATTTTGGAGAAAATTCATTTTAGATAGGTATGTAACACTACACTCAATTTCTATTCCTTTCGCTGCTTTTTTGTTTCAAACACTTAAACTTCAATAATATTTTTGTGGAAAAATGTCTCTTTTTGTTTTCTTTTACTATCACTTCCAAAGAATTGGTATATACGCGTAAATAGGTTTTTGAACAAAGAATTCGGTATAGTTCCGAGTAACGCCCTTGTCTGGAAAAGGCACAAACCTGCAAAAACCGGTTTTTTTTGTGGTTTTACGTAAACTACAGGCCAAGACTAGGAGCGGACGCGAATAATCCGCAAAAAAAATTGAAATCAGTGGGCCTGATTTCTTGGCCTGTAATTTATGTAAAACCACAAAAAACCTGGATTTTTGCAGGTTTTGTGCCTTTTCCAGACAAGGGCGTTACTCGGAACTATTACCAAGAATTCGTACGTAGCCAAGATCTATCTTCCTAGCAAGATGCTAAACAAAAAATTTTGAAGTAAGCGTATATAAAAAAGATTTTCCTAACAGATTTTTTAGTTTTTGGGGGGGGGGTAGGTACCAACCTATTTCTACTGAAATCACAACGTTGTCCCTTGAAATCGGCGGCCTTTATTTTCTCTTACTTTGCCTACCTACGAGTTTACCATTATCAAAAAAATACCTAAATATTCATTTTCGAATTTATGGTAGATAATTTTTAATTACCTAAATTAAACCAGAAAAAACTAACAGAATTTCTTGTTGTTTGATTTCAGGTCAAAGCTGAAAAAAAGTTTCAGTTCGACCAACACAAATCAACTAGGACTCACAAACAAAAGGTGGAAAAGGCGCAAAAAGTGAAGAATCTTCAACAGCCTTTCATTGCGTCAAAGCTCGAGTCAATGTCCCAATCTTCGGAGAAGAACGAGATGTACCAAGATCTCTGCGAGGCAATGTTAAAATCCAATATTCCTCTTCATAAGTTGGAGAATGAACATTTTAGAGCCTTCTTGAAGAAGTACACAGGTAAAGAAATCCCTCACGAATCGACACTCAGAAAAAACTACATTACTCCAGTGTACGAGAAGGTGATGCAAAGAATACAAAATGAGATAGGTGATTCCCCCATCTGGATGTCAATTGATGAAACGACTGACTCCTGTGGGCGATATCTAGCCCATGTAATAGTTGGGAAACTCAGTTCAGAGGAAGCTGGACGTGGCCACCTGATTTTATGTAAAGAGTTGGAAAAAACAAATCACTCCATGATCGCCAGGACAGTGAGTGAAGCGATTAATATTTTGTGGGGGTCTCATGCGCAGCAATATGGGGAAGAACGATTATTGGCTTTTGTTACAGATAGTGCAGCGTACATGATGAAGGCTGGAGAAAGCCTAAAAGTTTTTTATCCCAAGATGATTCACCTGACGTGCATGGCCCATGGCGTCCATCGTGTTGCAGAAGAGTTGAGGAATAGTCTACCTGATTTGAATAAATTAATATCTTCGGCAAAAAAGGTATTTGTTAAAGCACTTAGCAGAGTAAGGGCTTTCAAAAATGCATACTCCTCTACCACCTGAACCAATAATCACAAGATGGGGTACGTGGATTTCTGCGGCTAATTATTTTGCTGAACATCACCAAAAGTTGAAGGAAGTGATTGAAAGTTTTGATGAAACCGGAAACCAAGCCATTGTGAAAGCAAAAGCTGCACTGAACAACTCTTCTGTGGTCCAAGATCTTGCTTACGTCCGATCCAATGTTGGTGATTTCCCTGATTTAATTACCACTCTGGAAAGTAGAGGAATGGATTTGTGTAATTCTGTGGCTCTGATCGATGACTTGATTACAAAAAGTAAAGATTGGAAAGGGCCCATCGGGGAACCCATGAGGAAGAAGCTGGATGCGGTACTACAAAGAAATCCTGGATGGAAGACTGCTCAGGCGGTGTCAAAGATTTTGAATGGAGAGGTTGTGCCAGAATGTGAGCTGACGGACCCCCAAGAAATAGCAGCTTATCGATTCCTCCCCATAGTCTCATGTGACGTGGAAAGGTCCTTTTCCTCATTGAAAAATGTTTTAAGTGACAAAAGGCAAAATTTCAAGATTGAAAACCTTGAAAAAACTGTGATTATTCTATTTAATTCCAATTAGTTGGAGGACGTTTCGTGCTTTCATTTTAATATATATTTTTCAACTACATAATATAAGCTTTGTATATTTTTTATCTATCTTTATCTGTACTATAAAAATAAAATTGTGAATTGATTCAATGAAAGAGTGGCTCATTTTCACTTTATCCTCCTCACTACCATTTTTGTAAGAATTAAATTATAAAAAAAGATTCAATTTTTTACAACTGTTTTTACTCATTTTTTGCATATTTCGCCATTTTTAGTGCATATTTTGGGATTTTTTTGTGCATATTTGCATGCATATTTCAGGTCAAATTTTTGCATATCAATCCGAACTCTATTAATAATCACCTTTGGTTTACTATTCTTCCTCCTTCACTCTTAATTACATTTACTATTTTTATTCTCTATTATTTATTTATTATATTATTTCTTAGCATTTCTTACATACTTATAGATATCAAATATGATCTGAATTTGGCGATGTTATAATATTAAATGAGAGAAAACTTACTCCAGGAGAGGCACTTCCCACAATAGGTAATACCGAAAAGATGGACAACACATGACACGGCACCAAAACCAAGAAAAACCAACATACTAACGAGAGTCTAAGAAAATAGCAACTCAACTCAAGGCGTCCATTCCGTATATACAAAGCCAACGGTGAGAAATTTTGGTTAAGTCCAGGAGATCACTACATAACATCACAACACAATTTCCACTAAAAATTTAGCTGTTCCAGATAAAGGAGGCTACATACAAACTATTACTATAAAATATTATAACTAAAACTTTATTTAAAGCACTCGAATTGGAATTTAAAAAACATATTTTTCTGAGATGAGAATCAGGCAGTCTGTCATGTTGTAATATTAAAAGCACTGTTGCAACTTCTGAAAGCGAACAATTTTGGAAACATTATTATATACATGTTGTTAGTTGATAAGAAGTAGATATATGTTTGTAATGCATTGTATTTTTAAGTGAAAGCATATTTCCTATCTTTCCTAGCAACTCCAAGAACCCCATTACCTGAGAAATATAAAATATATATTGTGAATTTTGTTGTTGTTGCGGACTATTTGTCGCGGCGGATGAACTCATCCAATTGTAAATGCTCGACTAATGGAACGGTAATTTGACCAATGTTTCAAAGAGATAACGAATAAAAGATATAATCTGTCAATCATATCAGTTCTATTTTATTTCAGTGAGGTGATTATATAGACCATTAATTACAGGAGACAGAAGAGAAAATTTTAAGTGGGCGCAAGGATATCCAGCACAGCGAATAAGTATATAGCCAGACACGAAAGTAGATCCAGTGGGCTGCGTACACAATCTGTTTGACAAATTACAGAACAAATATTATTTGCGCGCAGATTTCTAACAAACGGTGACACACTACACTCTTGTTCCTATAAAACCGTTGTTAATCAACGAATACTGAATAACAACATAGTAAACGATAACAAAATAACTGATATAAATAATAATCGCAACATAAGAACATTTACAAATCGATTAACGAGTACAACCAAGTTTTGAAGGGTAACTTTATTCGTTATCCGGGCAACCAAGATACATCGAAAAAACATCTGCGTTTTTATTAAACACACGTACTTAATCTACTCGTTACAACATACAGACTTCCCATAAATTCAAACTCCTCACAGCACATATCAAAATATTAGCCATTAGACTATAAAGGCGGTGTTAGTATTTTTAGTACAAAACATAATGTACATGGTGCAAGGCAGACATCATGTTTCCAATGTCATAAAAAGGCCTTCAATGGTAAAAGTTTTAAGAACAGCTGGTCTAGTATAGTGTGCTGTAACTGGGACAAATGCTACTTCATCATGTCTTACTAATCATATGGGAAGGACAAAGTGAATTCTGCAGATTACATTAATTTCTAATAACACGCAACTCACTTCAGGGTTTTGCTTATTTCTGTGCCCCTATTATTATTTCTGTTGGTTACTTTTTAATTCCATCAGTAGAATAAATACTTCCACATATTTATTAAAATGAGCACATAATAAATTTGTAAGCAACTACATTAATGTGGGTGACAATGGGTAGGTAATGTTTTCAGTTAAACCAATACAATTGGTGCTAGCTACAGAGCCTGCACAGTTAAATCGGTCCTACTATACTCTCAAAACATTACTGTCAACATAAAAACATTAAGTTCAAAATTCAGAGAATTTTTTTTAGTTAATCTGAATTGAACTAGAAATATTTCCTACTCGAACTGAACTCACTCTTTACCATGTCTCCATCCTTATAAATACTGTATACAGATACCCCCCCCCCCCAAACTCCAAGCTGCCATGTGGCTTAATCCATTAAACTTGTGATGTTTCACTTTTAAAATTCAGCCATGATTCTTTAATGCACAACTGTACACCTTAAAGTCTAATTGTAATTAATCATTTTCTATATATGTAACTCGAACGTTTCTTGCACTAATTATATAATATCATAAATTATAATTAAATACTCCAATTACCGTTTAAAATATTCCAATAACACCAAATACTTAATCTATGCTAATGTAAGATCTGTAACCATTTAAACTCAAACAATAGCATTGCTCGGGTTCTTTTCTGTGTGTTGTGCAATATGTGTGGGTGTGTGCGTTTCTGCCTTTCAGTGAGAGTACACCTCTCAGCTACTTTAAGGTCAGTCATTTCACTTACTTCCATGTAATTTTTTGTAGCTTGTAACTGTATAAATACTTTCATATACACAACACGACTACTACTTACCCTGACTCTGACTAATTTACCTTTTATAAAACCCCCAGAAGATTCCAAACTCGTTAAAGGTCGCCATGATGTCTTAAGGTGAACATCGAAACCATAATACACTTACCCTTAATCAATTTTGATATTTTACTTCCCTTAAATCAGAAAACTCACAGGTCCGTTTTAGACGAATCTTTGATTCAGAACTCAGGTTATGGGTGTGGCGTAATAAATATTCTAACACATGATTATAGTTAAACGGATATTATTTATTATCATAAAAAAATTACCTTCTTTCGGTTCCTCTTACTTTCTGTGAAAAAGTATAAGATATACAAATTCCATAAACACATTTTTATATGCAAACCAGTACTCTCTCTTGTTCTTTTTACTACGTCTCTCACACTCTCTCATTCTCTTCTCATATATTGTTAACCCCCCCATATATTGAGCTCATTAAATTTATAAATGTTTGACTGTATAAACTTTTGGCCAATGATTTTAGCTTCGTCACTGTACTTAACTACACGTGTTTATCTGCTGTTGTGCACTAATATAAGTGAAGCCTTCTTCATTAAACTATCACATTTTCTTTCGCTTTTAAAAACTGTTGATACTGTTGTGAGATTTAAAACTGTTGTCTTACATTGCAATTCACTTTTTGCTAGACATACTTTTACATTTTTCGGTCTACCAAAACTTTCCCGAGGCTATGGTTAAAATTTATGACTGCTAGTTACGAATGTAGGCTGCCGACTGTCTCACTTGGTGCCGCGCTTCCTTAATTCGCCTCGTGGTCACAACCGGAAGTCTTCACCATATCTGCTTTCTCATTGGCTGTAGAATATTCCAGAATGTTTCACGAGATCTCGCAATAGATGGAGAGCAGTTCACGTTGCTAACACGTGATCGTTTCTACGCCACAAGCTACGCACTTTTCCGATGACCTTATTCGCCCTTTGTTACAATTTCAACTTGTACCTGCCATGAACTGGCACCAACTAAGCCATAGGGTGTTTATTAATAAATTTTAGTACACGTTGATTAAAAAATATGGTTTGCCCCGTTATAAGCTCATGTAACCGATGTTCTCATGTAACTATCACTGGTTAGTATTTTTGTAACTTGTATGTTGTGTTTTATATTATTTGCAAGAAGACAGCTACCAATTTATAGTGTAACTGAAATGTTGAGTTTTTAGACAAACTAAATCAGTCATGGCTAACTTTCTTTCCAAATTTAAATAAGAAGTACTTTTTTTACCAACTTTTGCTAAGGCTGGCAAATTTCATTCTCTCTAAATGCAGCTCTGTTTCGATTATAGCAGCCGTTTTAAAATTACCAAGGAACACTTTAATAATGACAGTACAATAACAACAACAGACTTAGAAAAAATGAAGTAAAATAATTTCCAACTGTTTCATTTTTACTAAAAATAATTATTACATAAGTGTTTGTGTACAAATTATTACATACAATTGATACAAATATGCTACAGCTTTACAGCTACAATAAAATAATAAATCCATTTTTATATATAAACAAGACATAAAAATACAAATAATAAAAATAACAAAACATTTATATACATACATAAGTGTTAAAAAAAAAATAGAAAAAATATAATTTTTACTACAGTAATTAAACTAACAAGACTTCTAACAATAATAATTTATTGCTAAAATTAATGGACGTAATGTAATAATACTTTGGGAATTCATGAACTTACTTTGTTAAGATTACAACAAAATTACTTAAAATATAATAATAATTCACTAAATAAGTGTTTACTGATAATTTAAATTTTCTTGCAGTTTGTTTAATGTTCAAGGACAGTCCAGACATTAAACAGGATTTTATGTCTGAGAAGGCTAGAGAACTAATTCACTTTTATTTACACATCAGATTTTTGGAAAATAGATTTTTAATCTAAACTGATAGACAACAATTAACTGTGTTGTAACCTTTGGCATATCAGCTACAAAAATTAAATAAATCACATTATGAAATATACTTTTATATTCTTTTTACCCTGGAAAACTGAAATTCTATGTAGTTCAGTTATGAACTGTAATTTAGTTCATTACTGTAACAATAATACTTCAATAAAATATAAAAAAAAAACGAATTTAAAAGTATTCAAAACTTCTGTGACCCTAACACCTGTTTTATTGCTAGACTATATAAGCATTCTAATCTGACAAGTGCTTTTGGTATTTAAACCATCTTCGGGTTGAAACCATACATGTCAGTTTTGACCTGAAGATGGTTTAAATACTGAAAGCACTAGTTGGTTTAGAAAGGTCATACAGTGACAACCAAGACTAAAGTCTGAATAGTGGAGCCACTAAAATTTCTTTGCATACAATTATTCAAAATGGTATATGTTATCTCAAAAGAATTTATATTATTTTAAAAACTCCGATTTCAATTACAGCTCAAACAGACAAATTGTTGAGGGTGTCCAAAAACAGTTTACAAACATGATAGGTGAATGTCTCTTTTTTGAGGAAGACAAAAAGTGAATGCATACAAAGGAACAAGTATAAACCAATTTTATGTATTTTTCCCAAATTTTAACTGTTACTTACTTTCACTTATCAGTTCTTAGTAATTCTTTTACATGCAAAACTTAGCACAGCCAGACCACAAACTGCAGAAATGAAAAATGAAATTTTAGACCACATTATCTTGATAGTCAAATGATAAAACTTGACTTGTTTACTGATTGCTAGTTTTAGACATCAAAATGACTTCAACCTGAGAAACCATATAAAATTATATTCAAAAGATCAAATAGTATTCACACAAGCTCTATAAATGACATTAACAAAGAGGAAAGACTATTTGTTAGTTTTCCTGGTGTTAAAAGGAGTCTTACTGTTTGAAGCCTCCTCAGTAAACAACACATCACATCCTTAAAACACAGAAAACAAAAAATGAGAATTTAAACTCCAGTTGTGAAAAACACAAAACACGGAAATACGGTTTACACAAATTAAGACATTATCTTGAAAAAAAAAAGTTTCAACTTAAGTTTGTACTACATTGTGGCACTATAACCAACTTGGAGATATTTTCTAAAATGTAAATTACAGTAGACTCCCTCTCGTCCGGCCTCGGTTGGATCGGCCAGCCATACGGTGAGTCACACAGTCTAGACAAGCCTCCAGTGACAGGCCCCAACTTGTTAAATGGAAAATATATGTACAGTAGCTCAGTTGACTAACGGTTTTGTTCATGTGCGGATGTATGTCTTATGTTGTTAGTTCTGTGTATATAGTCTGTGTAAATATATCTGTGTATATAGTAATACTGTATGTATCTGTGTAAATAAAAACGATTTCCGATATGAGTGCGAAACGAAAAAACACATTCGTGACTATGAACCAAAAATTACAAGTCCTTCAGCATCTCGATAAGGGTGAATCGGTCCCGCGTATTTACCAAGAGTTTAATATAGGCAAGAGAACTGTTAATGACTGACGCCGAAACAGAAAATCGATTGAGACTTTCTGCACTCAAATTGAAACTGAAAAACTCAAATTAACTGATTTCTTTTAATTTTTATTTCCGAGTTTTACATTCTGTAGTGACACTTTTAATGTTCATGTGTTTTTCATATTCTATAAAGAGTTGTGTTATTTTTGGCAAATACGTACAGTAATATCTGTGTGAGTTGTAGTAATTTTCCTTGTTTGTTTTTTAACAAGATAATGTTTTTAGGCTGGGGGTCATTCCACAAAAATCGTCATCGAAAAACGTAACGCTTCCACACTTTTGATTCCCTAGTCTAGAAATTTGATATGTAAACGCATCAAGACAGAAATAATCACTGCTGACATTGAGTTTAGCAAACGTTTTAGTGAGAATAAATTTGGTTTTACATGGTCTGTTTGTGATCGTCTGTGGTTTGGAAATGATTTACATAATCCACATTATATGTTTCAAAAGCCTAAATACATTATCATGCTTCGATGTTTTGGTTCCGTCGAAATTCTTTGAATGCTTAGGTGCATAAAGAGAGAGAGAGAGAGAGAGAGAGAGAGAGAGAGAGAGAGAGAGAGAGAGAGAGAGAGAGAGAGAGATTTTTTACTTCCTACCATGGAGTAAGGGTGAGTAATTATAATTATTAGTAATTTATATATACTGTATTGGGTCATTTATTGTATGGATCATTCATTAAAGAGCGTTATTTCATCATTATAGCGTATTTTCGGTTCGTCCGGCCATTTTGAAATCCGGCTTAGGGTCTGGTCCCGAGGTGGCTGGACGAGAGGGAGTCTACTGTAAATGAGATTCAAACCATATTCAGTATTCTGTTAGGAGACATAAGCTAAGTGATATAAAAATATTCAACAATATAAAAAATTGTTAAATGAGACACTTATAAACTAAACACATGTGAATAGATAAAAAAGCTGAATAATCCTTACTTTATTTGAATTTAATTAAAAACATTATAATATATATCTGAAACAAAAAAATTGGATTTATAATCAAGTACTATACTAACTTAAACATAAAAAATTGCATCTATCAATAAATAAAACTAGTTTATACCAAGTCACAATCTTACTATTAACAATGGTAGCTTATTCACAAGTTATAACTGTCATTTGTAAGATACAAACAACAGTATAAAAGATGTGAACAATAAGACCCAGTTAAACTGTGTATGCATGTTCAAGGTCTTTTTATGTAACTGTGACATATATATGAGATTCAAAAATTAAAGATGTGAACCAGTTACTCATTGTAAAATTATATTTAAAAAACTGTCCCAAACATACATAAAAAAAATTATTCTTCGATTCTAAGCCATTTGCTACAATTGCTACATTAAATGATATGCAAATCAAAATGTTGCTACTACATGCAAACCTCTTGAAGATCATTCCGATTTAGATACATTATTTCAACGTGTACACAAAATAAACTTTCATTCACAATTCAAAAAGGAAGAAACAGTATTCAAGTAGATATTTATTTATAAAAACTGTGAAACTTCTTTTAACCATTAATATTGCCTTCTATAGCTATGCCGAAACGATTACTATCAATTAAAGCACTTACATAAAAGTCTGTTAACAAGTTCAGTCATTTCTTCCCTTTTAACAAGTAAAGGCTATCAGAATTGTTTCAGTACACATGTGAGAACAGCAATGGGATTCAACTGAAATTTATATAAATGGAAGCCTAAAAGTTGTTTTAGTAAATTCAAGTTTTAAATTTAAATTCAATACATTTCTTAACATTTATGTGCATACAACATGAATCTTATGACGGTTTGGAACTGCAAATAAATTTATATTATATAATAATAATGTGTAATATAAAGTATATTCTTAGGACAGCACTAATCAAATAATGTATAAAGTTGCTTATGATGTGTAACAGTCACAACATATTCACACTTAAGCAAGAGACTTGATAAACCAGGTTCACATGCTGTCTGGTGAAGTAATTTTTAAATCAATGATTAACAAAAAAAAAGTTTATAATATACTTCACTCATGTTTCAAAGTATATGTTTCCTTTTAAAGGGCAAAACACTGGTATTTTTTCACTATATAAAATATAGTGCTGTCCTAATATTAATACACTTACTTTACTGCAATTTTGGAAGACTCATTTGACAATATTACATTACATATAGATAAATTAATATGTGTAAAAATACTTCAAAATTTTACCAAATATATGCAAATCGAAGATCTTTATTGGAAGCGAGGCAGCCAAAAGAGAACAGTCTGCATGGCTTCACCTTGTATGCACAACTTAACAAATAAATCAAATAAACCATTCTCTTTTCTTTTGTACTTGATGCCCTGTGGCTGATCTCATTACTGCCGAGTCCGGATCTAAAGCACTTTCTGCACCCTTATCTTCTTGCGTCAAATATTCGCCTTTGTGTCTTGCCAAATAACGGCCAATAAGTACTGCCATGATTACCAATGCTATAAATATGATCGCTAATATACCTGTAAAAATGTTTCGATCATGTAATACATTAATTGTGGTGACCGGTGAGTAATAAATTAATTCTACTGACTACTTAGATTGCACAGTATTTTATGATACGCTATTTATGTTTGGCATCTTATATTTACATTAATAAAAAAGTATTTTATTAAATTTTAATATTATCAATTATTAATCAAATAAAGTATATGGCAGCACGAGAAGATGCAGAGGAGTCTGACCTGCACACTAACAGTATAAAGCTATGTAAGGCATCATAATCACGTATGATGTTCGCTAAGGATAGAAGTGACAGAATATTTCTAACAAAACTACTTAAGACAAAAAGAGATGAAAACCGTAATATATACAGTTACGTTGACAGTATTTCAACCTATGGCTGCTAAATTTGGGAGTTAAAGAAAAGGAAAGGAGAAGAATTACTGGCACAGATCAGGTGACATTCAAGGACAGAACACAGGAACAGTTACTCAAAAACAACTTACGTAGTCACTTCAAGAATTTGGATGATTAAAAATGTCTGAAAAGAGTCTGTCTGGATGTCAGATGGAAGAAAGAAGAGACAATGTCCAAGATAATGGAATGTTGGCATCCAAGAAGCAACAGCAAATAGAGGGCTCCAGAATATGACTGGTATGACCAAATAAAAGTGAGATTCTTGGGAAGTGAGATGGGGTCTGGGCTGTAGAAAATTGTGTGCATACCTCGCCCCCACATACAATTATATTAACTGAAAAGCACTTTCCCAAGAACTTACTTTACTTTTATTATAAGTTTCATAATGTAAATTCTTGGGAAGTGGTTTTAAATTAATATATATTAATTAATTTCACAATTGTTATACTGCTACTCATCTTAGTACAAAGCACTCTATTACACTATGTTACATTTAATTAGCAATAAATCAGGAACTTAAATTATCAAGTCTACTGTCTTTTTATCAAGAAATTTGTATTTTCATTTACACAAAATTTACATAAATTGTCTGAAGCACAAAATGAATTGTAAATTAAAGTAATACATCAATATAATTTTTTTTTAGCGTATACCAACCTCCAAGTATGGCTGAATTGGTGCGACTATATGCTGCCTTGAGTTTCTCTTCATCGACTATTGGTGGTGGTCGCGTTTCAATAATGTTTGGAGGATGTGTCACTGGTTCCACTCCACAGAAGTCTTCAGATATTTGTGCTGCAAGAAATAAAAGAAAACAATTATATATAAATTGATGTATTTTGTAACCCCGTTGTACATAATTATTTTCCTTGTTTTTCAACTGTGTGTTACTAGTATTCAGTACATTTAATACACCCGCCTGCTTGCTAGAAGTAGCATTTACTTTTTTTTTTAATTACAATTTTAATGACCTCAACCTCAAAATCACAATGTCCAAGACTTAAATAAACAGATATATGTAAAGATTGTAATTAACGATCGTGTTACATCACAGTATGTCATACTTTCAAACTATGTGGGAACATGATACAAGCTATAACTTAACATTATGGGAAACGGTACAGTATGAGGTGCAAATCTGATTTTACAAATGATAGATCCTATGTCAAATGGATTAAGGCAGCAGGTGAAATTGTACTCATACAGGGGTCTTAACACTTAAACTGTATATACTTACATCCCAATGAACGAACACTAGATGGACCGTCCATTTGGAAGAGCAATTTGAGAGGATATATGTCATCAAACTCCACTCTGGATATACATCCGGTAAATCCTTCCGTCATGGATTCGTTACGGCCAATGTACATGTACTGGATGTTGTTGAACTGAGCATCGGCTGATTCCTTAATATTGAAATTGTATTCTTGTGGCTTATAATTGTCTACCTGCAAATCAAATCAAATCCCAACAGTTGGTGATGTATTAAAAGGTACCCTAAACTCAACACACAATATATAAAAAAACTTGAAAAAAAAGGTAAAATGTTATGCCAGTTACTTCTACAGTTCTGTGGCATTAGTCATGTACAGTGTAACATAATGTTTGAGAATAAATTTCACTACCTCTTAGTTATGTTTATTTTGGTACACAGAAACACCATAATGTTTGATGATCATTACAGTTTGTCTTATAATGTGCTAAACGTGCTATGTGAAACAAATTAAAGTCTCTGTTCACAACACATGTATTCTACAGCTAAATCATGCGTTTTTGATAATATGCCTATTCACACAGTAATAGGCATTACTGTAGGTTTTCCTGTTGGTTAAAAAATGTTTTCATGGAGCAGCCCTCCCATTTATTTGATTTGCCTCAAAAGTGACTTTCTACTATCATCATCATTATCTTGAGCAAAGATTAAAAAAAAAAAAAATAGTTTGTTATGGTCCCAAGTAGATAGACTAGAGCTGGTCACGGCAACACTTCTTCAGACGCCCCATATCTCTCCATCCTTTTGGCTTATAATTCCACAGTTGTTTTGGGATGCAGCAGTCATCCATTTGGTTAAGATGTTCCAACCATTTTAGCTCATATTGGGCAATCCTATCAAGTATACTCATAATAGTCAGTCCCTGCCATACGTGCCTGACAAATATCATTTTGGCCTCTTGAATACAACTGGCCTGGGACTTCATTAAATCCAATGCTCACACCCATAGAGAAGTCTGGGGAAGACCTTGTAGATATTCAGGTGTGTTTCTTTTCTTGTTGGTTTTAGAGTTCTCCTGACGGTCCCACATACATGGTTGAACTTGTGAAGCTTCTTCACCACATAATTGTTTATAAACTTTTTACCATTTAAATGGAAAATATTTTTATGATAGTGAAGAAGGTAAGTGCCATGTGACACAAAAGATAAATATATTACAAAACGCTTTCAAGTAAACCTCCACTTTACAAAATCCTTATGAAAAATAAATGCTCTGCAAGGATGACAGTGATATTCAGAAATAATATACAGAGCATTTGTATAGCAATGTGACAGTCATCTTCATTATCTGACCTTGTATTTTCTGTACAATGTACCTAATCCAAACTGGATCATTACCTTCATTAGGTGTACACAGAGTTCAGAATATAATGTTTATCAATCCATCACTCTGCTTCGTAAACAAGTGTTTTCATTTCTTTTTTTATTTTCTATTATACCAAAGGATACACACACATATACGGATTTAAAAAAAGTCTAAGGAATAAGAACACAATACAAAGTTCATCCAGCTTCTTATTTTGATTATATATTGATATAAACAAATTTTCTAAGACATTTTGAAAGAATAAATTAGGCATCTGACTTTAAAAAAGTAGTTAGCAAGAGAGATAAATTTTTTGTCTAGTAAAAAATGTCTTGTATAAAACACTGATCCGCCCAGTTCTCATCTATGGTTCTGAGACCTAGACCATTTCTAGAAAGTCTGAGTCAAGTCTGTTAGTTCATGAACGCAAAATCCTCCGCAGTATATTTGGTCCAATATGTGTAGGAGGTGAATCGAGGAAAAGAACCAACCAAGAACTGAACACTCTTCTGAATGAACCAGATATTGTGAAAATTATATAACTTGGTAGACTCAGGTGGGCTGGACACGTGATCAGAATGGGGGAGAATGAAATACCAAGAAAGGCACTCGCAGAACAGATCTATGGCACCAGGAGAGTTGGTAGACCCAAACTACGTTGGGAAGACGGTGTGAACTACAATGCGCGCCATATCCTTGGGACCCGGAACTGGAGAGCAGCTGGACTTGACTGGGACAACTGGCGGAGGCTGTTAAAGGAGGCCTTGACTCAGTAATGGGTTGTTGCACCGCTGAAGAAGAAGAAGAAGAAGAAGAAGAAGAAGAAGAAGAAGAAGAAGAAGAAGAAGAAGAAGAAGAAGAAGTAAAAAATGCCAGGAAGAAAGTTATAGGCAATAGATAAAATTGTTATGAGGTAGAAGAAGTTTGAGTGCACTATGTACACAGACATACCACAGTTTTACAGTTAGTGTGCTAACACACGGAAGTGACTACTGTAGTGTGCGTATAGTAATAGTGTCATGGATAGTAAATAAGTAAGAAGCGACTGAACTTGCACAGCACAGGGTGAAGAAAGTTACACTCCAACACATCTTTGCTTCAGCGCCAGTTTAGCTTGCCCAAGTTGTACATTAACCCTCCACAATATAATACCAGACTTTTAACTCTTTCCTTGGTAAAACTGTACAGTAATTATAAAAACTATCAATCACAACACAATGAATACCTTTAATACTAGTGTAGCTCCAGAATTCTTTCTTGATATTCTAACATCATGGTATTGTCCTAGACCAAAATTTGTGCCCTGGAATATCAATTCTTGACGTTCGAATCCAAAATCAAATACCACTCTCAGATGTCCTGAAAAATTATATCTTTCATTAACAACAATTATATATGCTTTAATCAGTTTACATGCTAGTGTTAATTAATTATTATTCATTCATTCACAATAATAATTTTCAACATGCTTTAAATAACTTACAATTTTTACACTTAAAAAAAAATCCCCAACTGGCACTAAAGCAATGACATACCCTCTAAGAGTTATGTTGTCATTAAGTACGATTATATGCTTATATTTACTGTATGCAGGAAGAATGATAACTGACACAAATGTTGGCATAAACATTTTATTTTTTAAAGAGGCTAGGAAAAAAGTTGATAGAGGCATTCAATAGAGAATCGTTTAATCAGAAACTTTTTTTTTTAATGTGTGATACTCGTAGTTGGTGAGTAAGCATTGCAAATTCAGCCATTAAATCTGTTTCAAGTTTACACTACAAGGAGTTATTCTATACTACAACTACAAAATAATCAGAGTTGTTACAACTATAAATAATAGTCTCATGAAATTATTGTAAATTACGATACTAAAGGTGTTTGTGCTACAACATACGATGATGGTCTTGTGAATTTAATTAATTTATTAATAAGTTTCTCTTCACACACCTTAATACTGTTTTTTTTGGACACAATAACTACTTTACCACTCAAGTTCATTTTTAGTTTTCCCTTCCACATACAGTTTGCTTATTTAGATGTAAGAATACACACAGACTTTAAAAGCTTTATCTTACATGAGTAATGAAATTATTACTTAATTTTGCTACCAACTAAAAGAAATGGTGACTGTAACACAAAATTATTTATACATTTAGTATTGTAACTTTATTTTTTGTTTTATTATAAAGGATTATATAAAAAACAAAAACTGAACAAATTAAGAAACATTACATGCGAAACGAAAAAGTGAAAAGTGGAGAAACGTGGTTTTAAAACAATGTTTTAATGTATAAGGGATTTTTTGGTTGGAATTTGTATTTTATTACATACGATTTATGTTGTATATTTCTGCCACACGTCGTTGGCGTCACTTTAATACAAACTCAACTCTTCTCTTTTAAAACTTTTACTGGTTGTTGATTTTAAGACTCGCATTCATTAAATCTTCAACTATTTTTTATTTATTTAATTAATAGTTTAATTCGATTTTGATGTTTTTGTTTATTTATATTTGAGTAATTATTTGGTGGTAGATCCATTGTTGAATGTAAACAGTTGCGTAGATCTCTTGACGTTAGTTCACCCTCCTGCTGAATAGTGTCGTCTGTGTGTGTCAGTGTATAGTCTAGACAAAGTTATTTTATATAAATTAAACCTTCACGTACCTGTGATGTTGTACTGGAAGTTCAGTCGGTCACAGGTGGTTAATAAACTGTCAAGCTTTTGATCAAACAGTATATTTATGCTGTGAAAGCTTTTTGTGAGCACTTTTAAATTTTACTTGGGCGCCATATGGGCTTTCGAGAGAAATGTCCTATAAAAAGAATTCTCCTGAATAAATTAATAGTTAATTCTGATATTTTATAAATCAATAATTGATTAACTAGTTAGATCAAGATCATGCATTAATTTTCTGTTTATTTGTTTACTATAAAGATGCAACTCATTAATTATTTGTTGGAATAATTGTTGACAGTTGTTGTTACTTTACAACTCAGTTATTTATTGCTCGTTCTAGAATAAATTCAATTAAATACATTCATTTGAAAATAACAAACGGATCACAGATCATCCGGTTTTTTACTTCTATCTAGCTCAGTTCAGTTACAATGAAAACTCTAGTTATAATCGATAGATTATTTATAATTGTTATCTGTCTCAAGGGTCACTTCTTTTAATTTACAGAAAGAACGCCACAGCCTTTCTTTACAATGCTCTTACAATATATTATTGTTAGGTTAGACACCTTTAGTTATTGAAAACTACTAAACGAAAAGTTCGTTTATTCTGAATAAATTTTAGGTTGGTTATAAGAACGTTAACACATGAAATCTTACGTCGGAATATGTTAATTCCTCTAAATAACTTTAAAACAGTGTTGATTACTTATTGTATTATTGTTTCTTGCGTCAGTACACATGTGTATTATTCTATACTGTTGTTGGCTAAAATGTAAACAAAGTAAGTATTTGCACCGTACTCCCTGGTGATTAATCGCAATGATTAATTATTAACATTTCTAACGATCTGATTCAATGATCGTGTTTACACTTCACTTAATTTCGCACATGAACGAGTTTATTTTCTTCTTGAGAGGCTACTGCTTTGGTTATATTTGATACTTAACCTCGTTCTTTCACACGCACTTCTGGTAAAAGTTTCACTACTATTGTCGATGCACTGATTGAATTATACTTCTTCCTTCTCGTTGATTATTAAATTTTGGATGATAAGTTGGCCTGGATTTGTTGTTGTTAGTTGAGTGAATTTAGACAAAATGCTTCTCTGTTTACAATGGCAATCGTTTATATACATTTTTTAGAATGCCGCTTGGCGCTCTAGGCGTGCTTCTAAAGTCGTCCGCGATTGGTCTGAAATTATGTCATGATGACGTAATTCTATTTATAGGCATTACATATTTGTATTTTGAGCGTCGGTTTCGTTTGTGTTATTATTCCTTCGTATTTATTTGAGATTCGCCAAATTTATGATGCTAACGTTTATATCTTAGTTATTACAATTCCAATTTGGGTTCTATTACTATCATTGTACAGCTTATTTATTTATCTTTATTTTGACATGGCTTGATGCCAGTTTGGTCACAGTTTTCATTAACATTTCTTTATTTTAAACTTACTAATGCATTGTTTACATTCGTCGTCTGCTAAATGTTGCAGATCCGACTAACACATTTTTTCTAATATTTGTTTAATTATTCTTAATTTCTAATTTGAACATGATTAATTGATTAAAAAGAATACCTTATTATATATAAATGCTGCATTCAGCTGAACAATATTAATTATCTGTTTACATTTTTGTTGATTTTCCTACATAAACTTCCATATTTTACTATTTTTATTTTAACATGTCCTTCTTATCTCTTATTCTTATAACATCACACATGTGGTAATGGTTTACATTCTTTTTATCATTGTCATGATTTTACTTCATTATGCTTAGTAGGGTTTCTATCTGTTCTTATTCTCTTGACTTAAATTGGTCATTCAGGGTTTGTTTCATTATTTTACAATGTTCTGTTCCCTGACATTATTACATTTATGTACACATTTTATTTACTTATGATGTTACCTAAACACATTCAGTGTTTGCATTTATACTTATTCTTAATTCCTGATAATACATATTTGTATTTTGCATTATCTTTTACAGTTTGTGATTATTCCTAGCATGGTTCTCTATATTTGTCTTTTTTAAATCATTGTTTTGTCTTGCATCAGCTAATGTGCTGTTTTTATTTATAATATATGGTACAATACTATTCAAGTTATTTGTTATTTTACTTATTCTGTTTGATTTTATTCATCAAAGGTTTTTTATTGAGGTCACTTAACAGTTTATGTGGGAAACTTGTCTTGTCATTTCGTCTTTGTCATTCTGTTTATTTATGTTGTAGTGTCATTTAGTACATGTAGTGGTTTTACCACTGTTTACTTATTCCTTCTCTCCTTTCATTCTTTATTGGTTAATTATTTTTACTGTTACATTCTTCCTGGTTACTCATTTATAGTTTTTAGTATTATTCACCCTTCTGGTGTTCATTATTATTATGGAACATTTTGTGATGTTACAATTGAGCCGGTGAGAGGAAAAGTGGTGTAAGTCAATGTTATGTAGTTTTGAGAAACATAAAGTTTTACTGGAACTAACATTGTAAATCGGACGACTGTAAACAAGCAAATTCCCAATTAAATTATTGTTATAAAAGGTTGTAGCTAACTATTTTTTGTTACTTTACTGTGATATTTTATATGTTTATCTAATTTTAAATAAATTGTAATTCCAAAAATGTGACTTACACCACTTTTCCTTGGACCGTTATGGATTATAAGGTAATAAACAAAAATGCTGAGGACAAAAACAAACTGCTCTCATGGAATAGTGAAGTAAGTCAGACAAAAACAAACTGCTCTCATGGAATAGTGAAGTAAGTCAAACTCACACCACTTTGGCTTGTAACAATAGCTGTTTCAGACTCAGCATTTTTTCACTGCCTCCTGAACACCTGCTATTGCGTAATATTACTTACACCAGTGTTCCATATGATGAAATGACCTTTCAGGAATCCAGAGCAGTACAAAACTTAGAATTTAAAACATTTTGACTTACACCACTTTTCCTCTCACCGGCTCAATTTCAACTGGAATATTCAAAGCTGTACATTTGGTTAGGTTTATAATTTGACTAAATTCTAGTTTTACCTCTCCATATTAGAAATAACATAAAATTATGTACTTACCGCTGTTTGACACCATTATAGTCATGTATTCACCAGTTATATTAGAGAAGAAACCAAGAAGAAAACCCTTTGGATGTGTTGTGGTAAAGCCAACTCTGATGTTTTCTGATATAGTTGACCTCCAGCTTCCCATAAAGTCATACTTGATCATTGAACTGGGATTCATATAAACACCAATCTCTGAAAGATCATACTGTTAATAAGTAAAGTAAAAATAAATAGTCTTTATTTTGCCAGTCAAATACCAAAAGTAAAACTTCTGGTTTCTTGCAATGCTTGCGACAACTTGTATAGGACAAATATAAACAAGAATATTGGTTTTGCATTTGTAACAAATTTTATAGTCAATGTGTTACAGAAACAGATTGAATAATATGTAACTAGTATGTTTTGCATGCGAGTTGTGCATGTGTGCATGTTGCGCACGCACACACACAATTATAAGCCTGTATTTATTACAGAACTTAAATTACTGTATTTATTCAAAAATAAATAATATCTTATCTCCTTCACTGCAGTTGCACAAAATTAGGCAATACAGGAAAGTTCAAAAACAAAAAGAGAGTTAAGAAATCTCTTTAAATTCAGCATTAAATGATGAACTTAAAACGGGACAAAATTTGGGTAACAAAATTTATATACCAATTTAAAATATTTTATTGTAATGAAGCAAATCAGATTAAAACTGTAGAATTAAAGTTCGTTATGCGATGTCCAAATAAGGTAAAGATGTAACAAGTTCTATTTTTAACCAGTGAATCACACAAAAGACACGTTGTTGACAACGAAACAGCCAGTCTCCAGCTGAAGTGGTGATATAAAGTACAACGGAAAATTACATAAAGACGATGGGACGGGAGTAGAAATCCGCTTAGAACTGGTTTCAAAGGCGTAGTTAAAACAGAATTGTAACAGAGACGCTAAGGAAGCAAGGCCAGTCTACAAGGAACAGTCGAACTGTACGGTGAATTATAATAGTGCCCGTGGGTAATCGAAGTAGGCCTACCGAATTTTTATTTAAAAAGTGTTAAAATTGGAAATGAATATGTAAGATCAAAGTCAACTAAGTCAAAACTAAAAATGGAGACGTAAATATGGAGTTTTAGAACATTTCGGTGATTTTATAGTGAATTACGACTGATGGGGGAACTACTGGAAGACCACGTGTCAGATAAGTAACTGTAAAGAACAAAAATAATTGGCCAAAATTAATCAAAATTTGATTTCAATTCATAATTAACTTTTAACATAAAATGTATCAGAGAGAGAGAGAGAGAGAGAGAGAGGGAGAGGGAGAGGGAGGGACGGAGGGAGGGAGGGAGGGAGGGAGGGGAGAGAGAGAGAGAGAGAGAGAGAGAGAGAGAGAGAGAGAGAGAGAGAGAGGGGGGGTGAGTATAAAGTACTGATTTGCATTTAAAACTTTTTTTTTTATTTTTTTCTTGTGGCATTGCAAAGAAAACTGATATTAATTTTCATAAAATAAAATATGATCGTGTAATAACAATGTGTTAGTTAATTAATACGCCATTCTGCTCATGACCTTATCTCTGTATCAATAAGTTCGCCTAGACGGCCCTGGATTTTGGTGAAGTTGTTAATACTAAATTATTTCTTCAGGGAATGTGAATGGTTTCCACATTTCCTCCAGAAAATGTGGTGGCGACCTGGGAACTTTGGGAATCTTCTGTGTAAAGGTAAGTCGTAAAGAGTAATAAGCGGGGCTTAGTTTCTTCTGTTTATTTTTATTTATATTTTTTGTACAGTTACAAACTAAAAGACAGATGCAATTCATATAAACCAGAGAAGGCTAGAATTTGGATTCTCAATTACGTGTATTCGCGATTGTGTGCTTCACATTTACGTGGTTAGTTTGTTTAGTTTTCTGCGAATGCAAAACGTTGTCATAGTACAAACGTAAACATAAAACATAACTATAATTAAGGAAAATGAGATTATAAGGGAGCTTGAAAAAGAGGATGAATATGGTGTTGGCCATGATACAATACATGGCGTAAGAAAAACTGTGATAATATTAAGCCTTTTAATATTTGAACTTAATAAATAAACACTTGGTGTAGTTCTACATATACTTATATTTTCCTTGGAATATTTACCTTGTTTAACTTGATAAATCAAAAGTACCTGTAGAACTTTTGTTAAATTAAAGTTTGTTTGTTTATTAAATTCAAGTATTAATAAAATGTTTACCACATGCCAGCGACCATTCAATTAGTGTAATTGAGCCTTTCTCAAAGACAATGAGAATATAAAAAGTCCTAGAAAAACACTGAAACTGGGCGCGACCCCCCAAATTAAGTAGTCTGTACACTTGGTTCCTTCAGGAGCATATACACATTTGCTTATTCCAGGGGAAATTCTTAATGAAAAGTCAAAATTTTTCTACAAATTGTGAAAAATGAATACTTTTACAGGCAAATGAAGACTAGCTGGACAAATTCAAAACGGGTTTGTTAACTGTTATGAGTGAAAAACTATCATGTGATGTTGTTGTGGTCGAATCATACAAAGGAAAGTTTAAGGACATTACTGAATAAATGAGTCCAAGTCTTGACCAAGTCTATAATGCAAATGAGAGTGACTTGTTTTGGCGATTTTTACCATATCAAACATTTGTTCACTGTGCTGAAGCTAGTATTCTGGGACAAAAAATGACTAAGGACAGAATCCATGCCTTGTTCAAACATGAGTGGTACGTATAAACTGAGCTCGGTTAGCAATTAGTAAAGCAAAACAATACTACATCATTCAAAAACATTAACCATCGTCTTGTATACAAAAACCAAAGCTGAGTGTGGATGACTATGGCAGTTTTTACAGAATGGTTTCATGAAACATTTGTACCTTCAGTGAAAAATTCCTAAAGAAACATAAATTGCCACAAAAAGTCCTGGCAATGTAAGATAACTGTGAAGGGTACCCTGATGGAGATAATTTAAAATCTAAAGATGGTTTTATTTGTGTAATGTTCTTGCCTCCAAACATTACTCCACTTTACAGCGCATGGACCAAAATGTTATACAAATGGTCAAAATGCATAACAAAAAAGCCTATTATAGAACATTTCGTCTAAACATGAGAGTGTTGTGCTGTCTTTAAAAGAGACCAACATTAAAGATTATTTTTATCTCGCAATGAATGGGAAAATTTGACACACTGGTTTGTTCATGGGAATAGTTATGGCACCAACTTCCATTGCCAGAAACGTATAAAAATTCAGATGTAAAAACTCAGGGCAGGAAGAATGCTTGAATTTGGCCAACCAAGTGAAAGCTGACTCAGAATTATTTGAGCTTTGAGACAGGATTGTCGAAAAACTTATTGACAAAGCACACGATCTGACAATATGCAATATTAACAGCTGGCAAGCTGGTGAAGAACACAATCAATTTATCACAGATGACAAAATTATCTGAGACATGGAAAGCAAAGAAGAAGAGGAAGAGGTGGAAACGGCAGCTGTCCATACAGTACCCATGGCAGTGCAATGGGTGCCTTCGCTATTTCCTTAGATACGCCGAGGAAAATGGTGTGGTTGCTTGTGATATTCTCATGCCAAAGAGACATCATGAACATGCATTAAAATGTCATTAAGGCTAAGAAACGGAATACAAGTGATAGTTTTTTTCACTTGAGTTGAATATGTTTTTTTTAAACTTTAAAAAATGCACTAATACATTATACACTATAATTCTGGTAAAGTTTTGAAATGTATAATATTCGATGTTGATATTTTTATTTTATTTTATTTTGTTTGCTTTAAGTATCATTTTGTAATAAACAAACAGTACACAGTTGTTCACATTATTTAAATGCATTTTTTCAACAACCTTCCAGTAATACAGCACTACCCTGCATATGTGGCAGATTAGTGAGTATACTGTACTTTGCCAAAATCACACACGATAGTTTTAGCATACCTCTGGAAAAATTACATTCAAAGCTTCAACGCTGTTTTTCTTAAAACTGTGTTTCCGATAGATGGGACCTTTATATTCTGTGGTAACGAGGAGTAAATATTAAGAATGTAAAAAGTTTAATTTATTAAAACATCCAATTTCCGTGAACTCACCATCGGCGCAGATAGGCCCTTTGAATGCAGTCCAACGGCAGTCACACCAGTATCCATCATACCTCTCGTTACAAGTACCATTGTTGAGACAAGGATTGCTCTCGCATTTTCCAACACAACCAGGAATAACCCCTGTTGAAAATACAAAGCAACACATGAAACTAATTAGTGCTTAACGATTTCCTTTGGATCACAATAGATGATAATGAATCACACATGAAATATATTTAATCAGGAAAACATCGCGTGTGTTTTCATAATAACTCTACTGAAAACTCTATTCACTGAGACAAAATAATAAGTACAATAACTAAAATATGATTTGTCTTTCTGACTTGTTCAATATATTCAGTATATTACAAAAATAGCTTATTTGTACAAACTTTCAGCGTTGATATGGAGCTGTTTAATTACTTCCACCTCATCATCTGTAAAGTTTGAATTCAGTTTCTTCTTTTCAGATAGCAAATGGGTCTTTTCTTAATTATATTGTTACGACGGTCTACTTGATCATCGTAGGTACAGTGGAAAACAAAATACAAGACACCAATTAAGTCACTAATCACCAGCTTTAATTTTCACAGGTAAACAGTTCGTAATTAACAACACAGTCTCTTACAACAAATCAAATAAAAATTGTTCACATGAAACAAAACGTCAACGAATATTAAAACACAACTGTATTACAATATACCGCCCGATTGTAAAACACAACACTAATAACCACTTGAACGCACACAGTAATATCGTCCAATAATAACTCGAACCGCACTGTACATATATTGCAACTATACTGAAAACTAAGGCCGCTCCCGCCTAGTATTTATACAACGCTCACAGACCAGAAGATTCCAAACTACGCATTAGCGCCAGTGTACGATGTAATTAATTGCGGCCTTGACACAGTCAGCGAGCGGCCACCCGAATTCTGCCACAGTCTAGCAAATGCGTAGAGAGTCACGTACGCTACACGCATTACATTCCGGATCCCTCTGGAACATTCAATAAACACGTAGATTGTTCTGTGATGTTGTAACACTGCCCCCTCCTTAAGCCTGTTCGTCCCAAACTGGCAAACCGTCTCTGAAATAATACTCGACCAGGTGATCTATGTGGATGTCCTTGTGAAAAATGATTCTCCGGTTCTTCGAATTCAGTCTCGTGTGATCTGAACATCAAGTTCCCAGGAATGCGAGTCTTCCGCTCAACCACTAGTTTTGCTGGAATCACTCCCATTGCGACATGTACTGATGACCTAAACACCACTGGCTGATCCAAGTCTGTTTGGTTCTTGTCAACAACCTCTTGCGTAACTTCATCTTCAGCAACTTTTCCCCTGGGCACTTCTATCAGCTCAGGAACAAGCAAGAATCTTGTCTCGACACCCATACTTGGTGTTTCAATTACTTCTTTTGTCATTATACTTATTTGTACTTCCTCTGCTAGATCCTCCTCCATTTCCGCTTGCAATAGGGAGGGTTCCTCTCGACCAGACCTGTTGACTTTTTCTTCGGCAATGCCACTTGCTTAATAGAATGGTTGATAGACCCTGTCATTTTAGCCATGCAAAGCTTTATCTTCTCGTGGCCGACCCTCAGGACATTCTCTCTTTAAGTCCATAACGAATCCATAGGCATTCATAACGTCCGTGCCAAGAATCACTTCATCGATAATGTCTGCATCAAGTATTTGGTGGGTAAACTCGAGAAGACACAGGCGTACACGTACCTCTACCTTTCCTAGCACCTTGACGGGGCTTCCAGTCACAGTCTGTATTGTACAACAGCTAATTAGAGGCTGGCGGTTGCTGACTAAGTCAGGGTGCACAATGGACACTGTTGCGCCCGTGTCAACTGTAAATGATGTTGGTTTACCTTCCGCAAATCCATTAACAATCAAGTTTCCACTGGTCTTATGTAGCGTGGAAACTGTGCTGTTCTGGGACTTTACTTCTCCAATTGGTGCGATCACTCTCTTATCTTGGTATCTTCTTCTCCCAGCAGTCTTCCTGTAGATGACCACGTTTCCACAGTTGTAACATTTCGGTCTTCTTTTTCCCATCGTTCAAATCGTTGTGGCGCTCTTGAACTTCTGAATTGTTTGTCCAACAACATTGTTTTTCTGCACCCATTGTAATGGCAATGTGATACAGGGATCTTCTGACTTCAATGTGATGGCACAAACCCATTAATGTAGCGGGACGCCGACTTGGCAGCTTCAAACTGTAGGGCATGAACAAGAGTTTCTCAGCTATTTCGGTGTCTTGCCATTTGTAAGACTTGCTGAAGTTCACAATCTCCGATGCCATCAATAAATGTCTGCACCACAAATCTTATTTGAAAATCTTCTGGTGCTTCAGGATAGGCCAATCTAATCAGTCTGTCGATACTTGCTTCAAACTCTTGAAGACTCTTCCCAGAACATTGTCGTCTTGTTCACAACTGAGCATAGTACACATCTCGCAAATGTTTATCACCGTACCGTAATTCTAGGGCTTTTATCAACTCGGCATAGGTGTTCTGGCTGTCAGGTGGAACTTTCTGTAGTAATTCGGCCGCGGGTCCTTTTAATGCAAGAACGAGTGAAACTTGCCTTGTATTTCTCTGTCCAATTATTTGCGCATGCGGCAGCTTCGAATTGGCGTAAATACGTTGCCCAGTGACTGCTTCCGTCAAAGGTTGGAGCTTTTACATGAACTCTCCCTACTGCAGGCAAAGTGACTTTCTCTATTAACTTATTTTCTGTGTCTTTTTCTGTCTTTATCATTGGTACAGTCTGTTCAGAAAATTGTTTTGGTTGACTCTTCATGCACTGCTCAACTTCACTTTTAATTTGTTCTGTTATGTTTGCCACTGAGTTTTCTACTGCAGATATTTTTGTTGACATAGCTCCTTCCACACTCAAGACATATTTTTCTACTTCAGCTATTTTATTTGACATGGATTCTTCTATGTCAGATATTCGGGTAATCTGATTATTAAGCTCACCTCGTAATTCACCTAAGTCACCATGTAGGATACCCAATTCTGCTGTAATATGTTCTTGCATCTGCTTTTTCTCTTGAATTAAGGCTTTGATGTCATCTGCTTCCTGCTTACGTTTTTCATCCTGTTGTTTTTCCGCTTCTTCCAAATCCTGTCTGCGTTTTTCATCATGCAGTTTTTCTGCTTCTTCCGCCTCCTGCCTGCATTTCTCATCCTGTCGTTTTTCCGTCTGCAACAGCAGTGCCTATAAATTTTCCATCATCTGACTGGCATCCATTGTTTATCGATTAATTACGAATTACACTCATCTTGTATAAAGTGTCCACTGTTTTCAATGTTAACGGTTCTGTCGCACTTCTGACCCACTGTTACGACGGTCTACTTGATCGTCATAGGTACAGTGGAAAACAAAATACAAGACACCAATTAAGTCACTAATCACCAGCTTTAAATTTCACAGTTAAACAGTTCGTTTTTAACAACACAGTCTCTTACAACAAATCAAATAAAAATTGTTCACATGCAATAAAACGTCAACGAATATTAAAACACAATTGTATTACAATATATCGCCCGATTATAAAACACAACACTAATAACAGCTTGAACGCATACAGTAATATTGCCCGATAATAACTCAAACCACACTGTAAATATATCGCAATTATACTGAAAACTAAGGCCGCTGCCGCCTAGTATTTATACAATGCTCACAGACCAGGAGATTCCAAACTATGCATTAGTGCCAGTGTACGACGTCATTAATTGCAGCCTTGACACAGTCAGCGAGCGGCCAACCGAATTCTGGCACAGTCTAACAAATGCGTCGAGTCACGTACGCTACACTCATTACATTCCGGATCCCTCTGGAACATTCGACAAACACATAGATTGTTCTGTGATGTCGTAACAATATAGTAAACAAATTCTGATCATTTTTCTGTATGTCAAACATCTCCATAAGATTTACAATAAATGCTGATTCTAAATTGTTAAAAAACTATTCTAAAATGGAATTAATTTGACATAATAAAAAGCAAAATGCTCTTGTACACACAGTAATGCATTCAATAGGGTAAAGACATACAAATGAAGATGCAAGACCAAGAGAACAGTTTTCCTAGGAGAAGATAAAACAAAAAGTATAAATTGGGACATGAGAGTCAAAGTTTAAATAGAATGTGAAGGACACAAACAGGCACATCCAAAGGTAGAAGGAAGTCAAACAGACCACGGAAAAACTGGGGAAAGGCATATATATGGGCATGAAGGACAGAGGCCTTGAAATATAAAAGCCTTGGAGAAGAGTGTGTATGTACACAATGCCCAATCAGAATACAGGCAAATGTTTGGCTGATATAATGTTTAGGATAATAATTGAAAACACCATAAAACTGTGGATTTATCTAATACCTGTTCACTTACATTTTTTTATATATTTTATACTTAATACATTTTGACAGTCATGTTGACTGTGTGTGTACATGCTCACTTACCATACAGCCCTTTTTCAGCATAGCTTCTGAGGTCAACATGTTGTCCGTTCAGCAACAAGGAACGTATACAGCCAGTAAAACCATCTCTGTAGTCAACTGTTGCACCTAATATAAAAAAAAGAGCACAATTAACAAAACAACTTATTATATACTAAATACTAACATAAACTGTATGCTTATGGCCTTCTCTGTGTCACAAGATATGGAGGAAGGATTTGAGTTAATATGCCACAATAGCAAATTATTATCCTCCCCCTTCTCATATGCTAAAGCTCAAAACTGGGCCTTGGCCTCTTCTGTTGACCCTCCACCTCATTATATCTGTAACAGAAAAGTTCCATTCTCACACTACGACCATCTATCTTGCATCTGTGGTGATGACATCTTCCCACCTTTCCTTGTGTGGCCTTTCATCCTTCACATTTTTTGTGAGTTTTTTTTGCATTCACTGATTATTCATTCTCAGAACAACCTGTAACAGTCTCCTCAGATTTACATACATTTCCACTCCTGGCTCCTTGAAACGATAATAAACATCCTGGTTATCTACATCTTCCACTCCCTGATTCTACATAAGATCAAGGATCTGCCTCAGCAGGTTCGTCTTATATATCTTTAGCGGTTTCAGTGCTCTTTAGGTTGTACCCACTATCATAGCATAGAATGAGTCATATAACAGTCTTATATATGCACATTTTTTTGTCTCCCTATGACCTTTTGATTTACAGGTAGCTGTTAAGTACAAAACATGTTTTGTTTTGCCAGAATTTACCTTCTTCTTATGTCTGTCTTTGCATTTCCATCATCTGATATTGTTGCTACAGATGTGTGAAAACACTTGACTGCTTTTACACAGCCTTCTTCTATACTAAGGTTTCGCCTGAGTCGGTTAGATCTTCTCTGACATACCATTTTAGTTTTTATCCACATTTATTGGTAAACCATTAAGTTCGTAGTGACAGTCAATCAATGAATTTTGTGATGAAGGCTTTGTGAGGATTGGTCAAAAAAGTATAACACAAATTTTAAATTATTTATGTCGACGTTTCGACAATATTTATTGTCATCATCAGGACACTTGTTGCTGAGTTGTTATGACGCCAAACACACAACTTGACAATAAATACTGTCAAAACGACTATACAAATAATTTAAAATTTGTGTTATACTTTTCCGACCGATTCTCGAAAACCCTTCATCGCGAAGTTATTGGTAAAGTTAGCCAACCTCACTTGAAATTAAAAGTTTATCATAAACTAATTTAAAAAATGATTCATAATCTTTTATCAATCACACAGCTTTTGGAAAATGAAAAGAAAAATAGAAATTAATAACACAAAATATTTTTTTTTTTAATCAATGACTTGGGTAGTTTTACTACTAACCCCTCGATATATGTCTCCCTCACAGTTGAGCTAGTTTTTGAGCTACAACGGCTATAACAAAATACAGTAGAAGCCCGATATAGCGCGGTTTTAGGGTGACATACTTTCCCCCGCGTTATAGGCGTAACCGCGGTATATCGGAAGGTGACCTGTACAGTGACAAATGATGGGGAGGGAGGACCGGGAAAAAGGCTACAGCATAATGCACTACTATATACTGTACATAAATTACGTCACCAAATGTAGAAATAAAAAATAAGAAAACTGTATTTTAATCCAATACGTATTTTAATCTATTTTAATCCAATGGAATATAAAATACACTATTTATACATTGCTCACTCGACCTACTGTAGGCCTAATTGTTGGTCTTAAAAAAGTCCGTAATTGTTGTTTGAAGGGATAATGCACAGCGTTTCTTTTCCGCGTATTGTTTTATAATTTTAGATCCATGTTGTTTTATAAACGCGAGGTGCAGCAGATGAACATTATTAGATTCACTTTGCCTCTCCATCCACGAAATTACTTTGTTTATGTGTATTATCACTTCACTAACATTTGGAATAACTTCTTTCACTTCCACCCCATTTTCATTTCCATCATCGTCATCATCTTCTTTTTCTTCGCAATTTGCATTTCGGACTGCATCGATGATATCTTTATCTCCTATACATTCTGTAACAGGCTCACCGTTGTCAACTTCTGCCCAGTCATTCAAGTCATCTAGAGTGAAGTTGCAATGCAGAGCACTACTCGCAGACTGTACATCACTATTAGTGAATCCAGCAACAGAGCAATTTCCATCGGCGATGTTTTGTTCAAAGGAACATTTCTTCCAGCAATTCTGAATCGTAGCTGTACTAATACTTTCCCATGCAAGACCTATTGAATACGCAACTGTTTTCAGGTTTATTGACTTAAGGTAAATTTCCATTTCCTCATCAGAATTCACTATAGCACTCAGAAGTTCACGGCGGTAATGCGCTTTAAATGCTTTTATGATGCCTTGATCTAATGGCTGGATCAGTGCTGTAGTGTTTTTCGGCAAGAACATGACTCCGATTTTCCCATCTCTTGACTGTAGCATATCAGCAGGTGGATGTGCTGGGCAGTGGTCAAGGGTCAGTACAGCTTTTTCTTCGAGGTTGAGTGACCGCAGGTGGCTTCTCACAGATGGAACAAATTCTTCATGGAACCATTTACCGAAAATATCACTTGTCATCCAAGCATTTTTTGTATTACGATATGTGATGGGTAATGACGTCATGTTAACATGTTGAAAGCATCTAGGATGAAGGCTGCCTGATTTATTTGTGGCAAACAGGAGGGTAACTCTATCCTTATTTATTTTTAATCCAGATTTATTTATTGAATTATTCACATCCAGAGTTCTGGTAGGAAGCATTCGAAAATACAGAGCAGTTTCATCACAGTTATACACTTGATGGTCATTTAAATCGTTATCGATCATTACTTTGTTTAATGCCTGAGGAAAAAGTGCTGCAGCTTCACTGTCACATGATCGTGCTTCCCCTTCAATGCTTATCTGGCTTATACCATGACGAGATTTCCATTGCGAAAACCACCCATCAGATGCATTAAAGTCACTGTTGCCATGTAAATCACTATGGAATTTCATAGCTTGAGCTCTAATAACTGGTCCTGACAGTGGCACACCTTCACTTCGTTTTATTAAAAACCACCTGTACAGACACTCATCTAGTTCACTATCCTTACCTACTTTAGTCTTTTTTCTTTGCAACCCCAATGACTTTCAACTGTGTTCACAAAACTTTTAAGTTTATCTTCTTCCTTCATCCACCCTCTAATTGTTCCTTCTGGGATGCCACACTCACGTGATAAACTTGCCTTTGACTCTCCGTTCTTCACACGATCAATTATTTTGAGTTTATCACTCACAGAATATGCTTTTATTTTCTGCGACATCACAAAACTCTACACTATGCAAATTTATGACAAAGACTATACACTTTGATAAGATAATATCAGAGTATGATCTTATACTGTACTGTAATATGAGGGAGAGAAGGGATTTAGTTGGCTGCTTGCCTTGGCATGAATTCTTAGAAACGTAGAGACTGTAAATAGCTCGGGCAATTGTTTATGTCTACAGGTACACTTGAACTGGCAATTCTGGCTGTTGTTTACAACGCCGTTTCCAACAACAAGCCTTTGTTTACAATAAACGCAACGCATTCCAATGTTGTGGCTACGGAAGTCACGATAAACAATTCATAATTTACTCACTCTCTACAAGTAAGAATTTTCGCTAATAACGGGCGACATACTCTTCACCGCATTATATATCCAAATCCGCGGTATATCGGACCGCGCTATATCGGGCTTCTACTGTATATATTCTGAAAGTACTCTGTGGAATGTTATGGTTGTAAACATCTGCAACCACCTTCAGGCTGCATATTATATATCATATTAGAATTAGTTATACCTATTTCAATACTATATGTCAGTAACACATTCTCAGCGTGATAATCACAGTACAATCAATTAAACTGTGGTGTAAATATTTTCGAAGCTACAATTTCATGAAAATAAAGTGGTACCAGGGAAAAACTATTTCAAAGAGGAAACAACCAAAACAGCTGTGTTTCTTATTTGTACGACTGCTTTCTGCAGTTGCGGTCACCACACTGTTGTAACAGGACAGAATAGGGTGATAAAGAATTTTAATAAATGTCAACTTAAATATTGTACAACCTTTGGGGAACCTCTGTTTAACCACGAGACATGTAATCTTATTATGAAACATCAGCCTGTGTTTATGTCTAGCGTCAGTCTGGCTAGACGCATTATGTAATCACCTGCCATCCAGGACATCTGTGAATTACAGAATATACGAAGGTAACATGCTGATTTCAACAGGGGGCAAGAAAGTGTAGAATTTAATTCTAGAACATTTTAAACCAACCAAACAGAGCTCGCATTGGTGATCACGTGACCAGTCTCACACCTCGCAATCTGCGCCCCAACGCCAGATTAAGGGGCCCAGTCGGCAAAAATTATTCAGACTGCGCGGTCAACAAAAACAAGTACTCGCGAGTGAGTTATGTCGGCCAACATAATTATTAAAGCCAAATGTGATAAAACCGCGGCATAAAATATCGCCAAGTGAACAATCAACGCTAACGTAAAAGGAAAAAACTTTAACTATTGTCAATCGACTTTCGAAGTGCGTGGTGAAATAAGTGACTAAACAGTTGGACCAGGTCTACAACCAGGCTGAGTAATAATCAATTTTTAATTCCAAATCTTTAACAACATTCAAATTTATACCTGGGGGATGTTTCAAATAATAATGAGATCTCAATAAATGGAGTTTATTCGAATATTAATGTAAAAGAAAGAGAGCGTGTGTGTGAGCGTGGTAATGTAAAGGTTACATACTGGTTCGTCTCAATATTCACATACAACCAGTGATACCACTCATAATAGTGTTTAAAAAACTTAATAGAGATAAGAATTGGTTTTATGGTTTAGTATAAAATAGTTGTACAGCCTTTTATAGAACATAAAAGAAGGGTGTGCGGTTTTGATAGCAAATAAACACAAGTATGTGATTTAGACAGTATAAAATGTGTTAGCGTAATTATTTCGCAACTCAAACCTAAATAATCATGCTGTAACATTTTTCGTCTATAGAACCCTTGAGGTGAACCAGAAGGTAAGAAAAAGTCGTAAATTTTTTATAAATTTGTAAAAATTTATTAACAAATAAGAAATTTGAAGAGTTACAAATGGCGCGCGAACTCGGACGGTTTAAATAATTTAGTTTAATTACATAAACCAGACCTAATTTTAGTTGCAGAGACGGATTATTTGGGAGTGAGGGAGCTGTTGTAAACGCTCATAGATTGTGGTTAGAAAGTAGTAAAGCAAAACTATAAATTGAAGTCAAAGTGTGTATAATTGTATGTGTAAACTATAATAATATAAAAATGGAGAATACAGAGAATCAAATAAATGTAACTGGCGTTAATGAGTCAGAAATTCAAGCAATGACCGAGTCAACGGTTATGAGTGGGTTGGAGATTCATTCAACTCCAATTATAGTCCAAAACAGAGAATTAAATGAGCCAGCTGTTATAGATGACTCGGGAATTCAGTTAACCCCGACCTCAATTAGTAAAAATAAGAAATCTGACGACGACGATATGTTCAAACGTTTGTATAGTATGGTGTGTAGCAGTTCAGAAAAACAAGAAAGCAATTTTAGTGAACTAAGAGGGGATATTAACGTAAAACTTAATGAATTAAATAAACGTTTTGATATTAATGACATTAAGTTTAATGAACAAAATAAGAAATTTGATGCATTAAATAATCGTTTCGACAATAGCGATGAAAGACTTGATACTAAATTCAATGAAATAAGTAGCAACATCAATAATCGTTTTGATATTAAGTTTAATGAACAAAATAATAAATTGGATGAATTAAATAAACGATTTGATGAAAACGACGCTAAATTTAACGAAATAAAGGGGGAAATGAAACAATAAAATATTAATATTAATGCAGTAAATGACAAAGTGACCAACCAAATCACAAAAGAATATTGATGATAAATTAAATGAAATGAATATTAAGTTAATACGACAGCTCGATGAGCGCATAAACGCCATGAATGCACAATTAGATAACCGTAGTAGTGAAAATGAGAATAACGAAGTAACAGACGACAATATAAATAATATATTATTAGTACAAGTGGTAATTATAATGAGGAGATAATAACGAACAAGAATCAGGTGATGAATTATAAGGTAAGTGGTGGTGTTACAATAACTAATGATTATAATGATAGTGAAATGATATTGAACAAAAATAATGGTGATACATTGAGCAATAGTGGTAGTAAGTATGAGAGTGTAAAATCAGTTGAGGTTGGTCATGGAGTGTTAGTGAGTGTTACTGAGCTTGAAAGAGAATGGAGAGAGTTTAAATGTAGAGTGGATACAGGGGGCAAATTTTTCTAGGGTTAAATGTGAAGAAGCTTCACAAGTGGTTTATGAGGATAAGGGATCCTCACTAGGACATTTGGGTGATAATGGGTCAGCAAATGGTCCAACAAAGTGTTTTTGTGTATCTGGTAGGGCCAGATGGAGTTTAAATAATGTTGTATTGCCCTCTGAGTGGAGTGAGAAAGTGAAATGGGTATGGGAGAGTGAAAATAATAAAGAGAGTGAGAGAGTGATAGAGTTGTTTAAGTTAAATAGAAGTTATGAAGGATTAGTTAAGAAGCTAAATAATGAGATAATTATTACAAATAAAAAAGACTTACCTTGTGCAGTAGTAAACGATGATTATATCGATATTGATGATAATATACACTTACCTGTTGGAAGAATTAGCGTACTAGTAAAAGCTGATGGCTATAATGATGAATGTATAAACTATTTAACTGAGGCAGATAATACTAATGGAAACCGGACCAAAAAATACTAATGTAGCCATGACATACGATAAAATAATAATGGGGGATGACCCTGGCAATTATTATTACGGCAAAACGGATAAAAAGGAGTTAAATCATTATATAAATGATAATCGTATAATGTACATAGATAAAAATGAAATGTGTAATGTGAAAATAAGATTAATTTTCGATGATGGTGGTTAGACATTTAATGTTAATGAACGTTTAATTATGAGAGTTAATGGTAATTACTTGGCTGACTTATATAATGAGGTGTGGTAAACAATAAAATGATGACGAAAATTGTAAATAAATTTGTATTGGTGTTAAATGTATTGAGTAAAGGTTATGTTGATATTCTGGTAGTGCATCAGCTGATATGTTGTTGACATGTACACTGTATTTTGTATGATCAATGTTTACAGTAATGATGTAGTTGATAACGACAGTAATATTTTATTTTGAGGAATCATTGCCACAAAGGAATTTTGTCATGAAATAAAATAAATACCTGAGATAATTAAATGGAGGTCACTTGTTTTCAATAATATAATGGAAGTAACTTAACAGTGTTTGGATTATAATGTAATTAAAATTTGTGTGAGAAGATTTTATTAATGTAAAATGTTTTAATTAATGGACCTAAAATAACTAATTAAAGGAGATGGTTAATGTGAAATTAAAATGGTAGGCGATTAAAATTAAATGATTAAAATGTTAAACATAAAAGTAAAGTAGAAGTTATAATGAAAGATAAACAATAAAATGCTTATTTAATTGGCAGTTGAGATCAACATTGTAATGTCTATAAATTTTATTTAAATTCAAAGGTGAAAATTTGTTAATACTGTATTCTTGTGTATGTAACATGTATTCTATTAATGTTGTTATTATTTATTATTTACATTACATTACCGGTAATCAATTTGTGATTTTGGTGGGGAACAGTGTCTTGTTAGGGGAGAAAATTAACAGTATATAATTTGTAGGGGATTTACTTGTGTTAGATATAAGTATACAGTAAGGTTATGTTGCTATGAAGACATTGTATTTTATATAATCAATTTACAGGGTTGTTTGAAACTAACGTAAAATGTTTACAAGATAGAAATCTTGGTAGTCAAGTTGAACATTTTTGATTGGACGGCTGTATAAAAGGCTAAATGAATTTTATTATGATATAATTGAAATTGTTGTAAATTAGGTAATTAAATTAAGCTGAGGTAATTAATTTATTTGAAAAAAATAGAACCAGTACTTTGTTAACAACAAACCAGTATGACTAAGAGAAAACAAATCAGTTGAGGATATGGTATAGTGAAATGCCCTTTTAGTGATATTTTGATTGAATGTTTCAGAGTCAGGTGATACTGTGGTAACGTGCCTGTCTGATTTTATGGTGTTGGGATCTCGAGAGGGAAGTCCAGTAAAGTTGGATAGGTGCAGCCACAGCCACCGGACTACGGGGGTAAGTAACCCATGATATCAGTAAGGACTTAAGGGGGGTCGTGGTGCTATATCCTCGCTGATCCTCTTAGGTTTTAAGCAATGAGTTTTTATGCTTCGGCATAAAACCTCTCAATGGGGGAGGGGTATTGTAACGGGACAGAATGAGGTGATAAAGAATTTTAATAAATGTCAACTTAAATATTGTACAACCTTTGGGGAACCTCTGTTTAACCACGAGACATGTAACCTTATTATGAAACATCAGCCTGTGTTTATGTCTAGCGTCAGTCTGGCTAGACGCATTACGTAATCACCTGCCATCCAGGACATCTGTGAATTACAGAATATACGAAGGTAACATGCTGATTTCAACAGGCGGCAAGAAAGTGTAGAATTTAATTCTAGAACATTTTAAACCAATCAATCAGAGCTCGCATTGGTGATCACGTGACCAGTCTCACACCTCGCAATCTGCGCCCCAACACCAGATTAAGGGGCCGTCGGCAAAAATTATTCAGACCACGCAGTCAACAAAAACAAGTACTCGCAAGTAAGTTACGTCGGACGACATAATTATTAAAACCAAATGTGATAAAACCGTGGCATAAAATATTGCCAAGTGAACAATCAACGGTAACGTAAAAGGAAAAAACTTTAACTATTGTCAATCGAGTTTCGAAGTGCGTGGTGAAATAAGTGACTCAAGAGTTGGACCAGGTCTACAACCAGGCTGAGTAATAATCAATTTTTAATTCAAAATCTTTAACAACATTCAAATTTATACCTGGGGGATGTTTCAAATAATAATGAGATCTCAATAAATGGAGTTTATTTGAATATTAATGTAAAAGAAAGAGAGCGCGTGTGTGTGTGTGTGAGCGTGGTAATGTAAAGGTTACATACTGGTTCGTCTCAATATTCATATACAACCAGTGATATCACTCATAATACTGTTTAAAAAACTTAATAGAGATAAGAATTGATTTCATGGTTTAGTATAAAATAGTTGTACAGCCTTTTATAGAACGTAAAAGAAGAGTGTGAGGTTTTGATAGCAAATAAACACAAGTATGTGATTTAGACAGTATAAAATGTGTTAGCGTAATTATTTCGCAACTCAAACCTAAATAATCACTCTGCAACATTTTTCGTCTATAGAACCCTGGAAGTGAACCCGAAGGTAAGAAAAAGTCGTAAATTTTTTATAAATCTGTAAAAATGTATTAACAAATAAGAAATTTGAAGAGTTACACTGTGATACACTGTTCTTACCTCTTGTGTATAGCATTGAACATAACCTATATAAAGTCTGAAGATAATGGCAGATTTTAACAATTGAAACGAAACACTGTTTGACTTAACCCTTTGATCAGTGAGAATTTGGTTAGTACGTTAGGCTTGATAGTGGAATCTTTTGAAACTTTATAGAATGTAATTTAATGTGACAACTTTA
The DNA here is from genome assembly GCA_034769895.1 of Magicicada septendecula. Classification (NCBI taxonomy): domain Eukaryota; kingdom Metazoa; phylum Arthropoda; class Insecta; order Hemiptera; family Cicadidae; genus Magicicada; species Magicicada septendecula. The sequence continues at coordinate 214,801,493 of CM068373.1, forward strand.
ATTATAGGAAAACATATATAAAATATATAAATAGTGTTAAATAGATTGTCACAAATCTTGGATTTGTCGAAAACAGATACTTCACCACCTGATTCATAGTTCGTAACATATTCATGAATTTCATCCTCAGTTAAGACTTTTGCAAAGATAGTTTATCAGAAACATTCAACACCAAATTAAAATTTTATACACCGTACAACTTACATAAAACAAACAATATTAACTGAACAATATTAAAGTTACGCTAGAACCTCCATTAACCGAAACATTTTTAACAAAAATACCATTTAACCAAAACGACCAAAAAAAAAAAAAAAAAAATTATATAAACCTGATTTTTACAATGAAATTTGTTTTCCAGTTAAAACATGAAAACTGATGTAATAAACATTGTTTGTAAAGTGTGATTTGTCATGATAGCTCTGTTCAAAACAAACACGTTTTCTTAGTTTGAGATAGAAAGCAAGCATAGAGCATCTTCCATTAGGTCAACCATCTAGTGGATCCCTTTTAGAGAAAGGGAGTGGGGTAACGGGTGCGTGCAGACTGTGATCTTGACCGCTTGCTGCCTATTGTTTGGTCAGCTGTCTTCTCCAAACTGTCAAATGAGGTTGTTTTGGCACTTTCGGTAGTTCACATCGTCTGGTCAGTAACCGTCCGTGCAATGGTGATCGTGTGTTGTTGATTGTGTATGAACTGAGTTTTATAAAATGTGCATTATGTCAACAAAGCGGAATTGGTTCGTGATAACAATTGAAAAAAAATTAAGAGGCAATTAAAAGAATTTAAAATGGCGAGATTTTGCAAACAGCCGATTTCAGTGTCCGTCTTTCTATTGTTTCTGATTGGGTCAAGATGAAAAACAAGTTCAAGAGCACGCTTCAAAGATGCCAAACAAGAAAACAATGAAGACGCGTCAAAACAAGAAAGTAAATGAACATGTGTTTTTATGGTTCACGCAACAAAGGGATGGCGAAGATGATGACACAGCGAGAGTGTAACGGGACAAACTTGGGGATTTATTTTGAATGCCATAATAATTGTAAAAAGCAGAAGCAACCCAAGCTGAACAACGTTTTAATCACAAACACTTGACATTTTTTGAACACCCGGTAGTCCACCTCGTGCCAAGCCGTACGAGGCACAAAAGCTGTTAGCGTCTCGGAATGTGTATGAGCAGCGAGTGTGCTGCTTTTTCATAACGTGAAAGTCACGTACAGAAAATTCCATAGCCGAACATGCGACGGAAACAACGAATCACAAAGTACGAGTTGACGGCAATGCCTAACGCCTGGCGGGTAGGCAACCGCGTGCACGATGTTCACAGTCGTCGCAGAGCAGTTCGTCACAACGATCACACAGTACAGTCGTAATACAACGCAGCCTCGGAATTTCGGTAGACCGAAGTGAACTGAGAAGCTAAGGTCTACCGAAATATGGAATTGTGTCAGAGAAGAACAACAAGCAGAAACAGTGTCCGCGGAATGAATAATAAATGTAAACATGAAGTATAAAACAGTGTTTGTGAGAACGAAATAGAAAGATGGTGGAATAGCACGTGCAGGTACAATATAATCAGTTGCTAAAAAACTAAAAAATATATTTATTAATGAGCTCAAATACGAGGGGGTAAAGTGATGTAAAAAGAAAGAGTGAGAGAGACTCTCAGAGTGTATGTACGTAAAAAATAAAAGGGGAAAATAAAACGTAAAAGTAGGGGCTATTATAATAAAATATTATGTAATAGGTGTAGAGAATATAACTAACTAATATTTGTTTCTGTGAAAGATGATTAAGAACTAAGAAAAAATAATTTTGTAAAGAACAGAAAAAGAAAGAGAAAGAAAGTATGTGGGAGATAATTTTAATAAACAAAGTTGTTTAATTGTAGTAAATGAGAGTTAATATTTATTACGTAACAAAACCCAATAACCACTCTTACAGGTCACGAGTTCGCATATAAGACCATGGACCACTTGAAGATAAGAATTTTTGGAAGTTGACAGTTTTGAAGTATTTTATGTTTCCAAATTTTATTGATTAAAAGTGTAAAGTCACGATGGCACCCGAACTTACCCCGGTTTGTACAAATTTATTTGGTACAGACTATGCCTACTCGTGAATGTAAGAGATGTTAAGGCAGATTATGTGTAAATTACGTACAAATAAATGACGTTATGTTATATTTAAGTGATTGATAAAATAATCTTAAGTGTGAGTTTTATAGTATATGAAAATTTCATAATTTAAAATATGGAAAATACAGGGGGTAAAATAAATGAAACTGACGTAACCGTCAGCGATGAACTTGAAAATAAGTCAATGATGGTAAACAAAGAAAATATGTCAACCGAGTCAGCTGATATGAGCGACTTGGGAATCCAAACAGCTTTAATGTTAACAAATGAAAGTAATTTAACCGAATCAAAAATAATGGATCTTCTGAAATGCATTCAACGCCAATCCAAAGTAAAAAAAATGATAAATATGAGATGATGAAAATGTTCCAATCAATGTTAGATGTAAAGTTTGAAGAACAGAGTAATGAATTAAGGGGTGTAAGGAGTGATATCCGGGAACAAAAAATAAAACGTGAAAGTAGTTTTAATGTAATAAATAGTCGTTTCTATGTCAATGATACTAAAATGGATGAACACAATAGTAAGTTCGATAAAATAAATAGTCGTTTTGATGAAATGAATACACAAAATGTTAAATTTGAAATTAATATTAATAAACGTCTGAATGAGATTGACAAACATTGTAGTGTGGTTATAAAACAAATGCGAGATGATGCAGATAATATTAGAAAAAGAAAAGAGAGTAACAGAAATACAGGTAAGTGTCACGAAAATAATAATGACAATTAAGTGAAAACGAAAATATGAATAACAAAGAAGTAATTAACGAGGTAAGTACTAGTGATAATTATGAAAATGATGAATATAATGATGAGTTAACAAGTAATATTAATGATAATGAACGTGGAAAGTTATTTGAAGTGAGTGACGGAATAGTAATTAGTGTTGATGTATTGGAGAAAGAATGGGGAGAGAGTTTAAAGGTAGAGTGTGTACAAAGGGCAAAATTTCCCTATTGTTTAAGTGGAGTAAAGACTCCACTAGTGATTTACGAGGACAGAGTTTCCTCCAGTAGTTATGTGAGAGACGAGGTGTCTCTAAGTAGGTCCCCTGTGTATCATGATTTCCATGGAAAAGCCAGGTTGTGTTATTATAATGTTGTGTTGCCCTTTGTATGGATTGAGAGAGAGAAAGGAAAATGGGGTTGTGTAAGTGATTCTGAGAGAGTGAAAGAGATAGAATTATTCACATTGACAGAGAGAGAGGTGGTGTTATTTGATGTTATTAGAAGGTATGAAGAATTATTAGAGAGAATAAATAGTGAGAGAGTGAATAAAATAAAAAACTTACCTTGTTGTGAGAATAGTGCAGCAATGGATGATGATAACGTTGATAATTATATTGAATACTTACCTGTACATAGGATGGGGATATTAATAGCAGCTGATTCGGATAGTAAGGAGATGATAAAATGCTTAATTGAGACAGGTTATATGATAGAATAATAATGTGGGATAATCCAGTAGATTATTATATGGGTATAACGGAACAATTTAAAATATTGAATAGTTATTATAATAATAATAACAAAATAAAAGTAATTAAACATGAATGGTGTTATATTAAGAAAAGATTATTGTTTGATGATGGAGGGTAAAGAGTATTGTTCATGAACATTTAATTATGTGAGTGTAATGGTTTTTAAAATGGACTGAATTATGAAATGATTTGTGGTAAACTATAACATAATAGTGTGGATTGTATATACTTTTGTGGTGATGTCAAATGTATTTCTGTAATAGGTTATGTTGTACTCTGTATGTTAAGTAAACAATGTATGTATGTAGTAGGTAGTACTATTATTATATAATATAATAATAATAATATTTTACCAGACTAAATAAATAATGAGAGTAATTGTGAATTTTATAATGAAATTGACTGAATTAAAATTGTTTTTAATAATGTAATTAAAATAACTTGGTGTTTTAGAAACTGATGGAATAAATAAATTGGAGATGAATTAATTAATTTAAAATGTTGTATAGACAAATTTTGGTGATAAATTCAAAGGATTTTTCTGAGGTTTAAACTATATAATACATAGTAAGTGATGAAACATACAAAGTGTTTAGGTATTGAGCCATATTGTTATTATTATGTATCAGAAGGTACATATGGTTATGTACGTTATATTTGTTAGGATAAATGTTTATAGTTTTGAGTCTATGACAGTAATCATGTTTTTATTTGATTGAATGATTGACCATGTGTAGGTAGGAATTTTATAATGAAATGGAAGTAAAGTAAAATGTTTTAATAATGAAATTAGATGAGTTTGAATAAATAAAGGTTACAATTAAGGTGATTAAATTAATTTGAGGTAGTTATGAATTTTCGAATGTAATTTTTAATGATTAACTTAATGTAAAATGTGGTAAAAGATGGAGTTTGGGTGATGATTATTTCAATAAGGCAGTAAGTCAGTCAGAATAAATTACAATGGGTATTAGACAAAATAAGAATTTTTGAATAAAAGTAATACAGAAATGGGCTAGTAGTAGGGACACAGTAGCGAGAGTGAATGTGTGTAGAGAGAAAGGGAGTGATGAAAATGGAGAGTAAATAGGTGAGAGCAGGGTACATAAGTTTTGTAGTGAGGGTGGAGGTGTAGGGAGTTCTCAATGCAAGGCGTTGTGGCAGGAGGAATAGTTTTAAATGGGGTTTGGCGGGGTTACCTGGAAGGGCCAGGAGCTAATAAGGGAGTGAGTATAAGGGAAGGGAACACACATCCTATGTACAAAGAGGGTATCAGGTGCTTTGTTATAAGAGGAGAATGATTTAAGTAGAGTTAGATAAAAGGTTGTAGGGGGTTATTACTGAGAGATCAGTGTCACCCTATGCAAATCCGTTAGTGGTTGTTAGAAGGAAGAAGGTGAGTAAGGTCATGTCTAAATGCCCGTTCAATAAATCAGATCATTATTAATGACTGGGAGTCACCCGAACCAATTGATGACGAAAATGCTTAATAGAAATTCATAGTTGAAATTATAATGTAACAAGTGAAAGATTTGATAGAATTTGAAACTAAAGTAAAGCTGTAAGGTGTGTAATTTTTGATCAAACTTAAATTTGAAATGTTTGTCTTGATGTAATAATAGCAATGTTCAGTATGAGTGTTTATTATGTTGTATTATGTTCATTATGTAATTGTGTATTAATGTGTAACATGTATTGTGTATTTTACATGTAATTCCCCACTTTTGGGCGGTCACGGCTTCACCAAACCCTGACCGTGGATTTGGATTATTGGTAACAAGGTGTGGGTAGGCTTATTGTACCCTAACCATACTTGTTATTATTTTCAAAATTGGTGACTTTAGAAATTAACCGGGGGGTGAATCAGGGGAATCACCATAACTATGGAACAGCGGCTAGCCATCGAATGGGATGGTAGACCGTATAAGGGCATGTAACTAAATTTTTAGTAGGATTACTGCTGTCTTCGGACATCAGTAATGCCGAATGTTTTGTAACGGTGTAGGCAGTGTCTACACCCTAAAAAACTTCATGTCTACACCCTAAAAAACTTCAGTTCTTGTGGACGCAAATGGGCTCTACAGTCCAACATCATTATGCAATAGAGTGTGAGGAAAGGAGCTGTCCGTTACAAGCCAGGGGCATGGATATAGCATCTATGCAAGGAGGTAAATGTCTCATCCGGTTTACCCGGGAGGTTATTTACCCAATTGTAACTGGGTTAGGGGGGGAATATGATAAAATGATGTGGAAGATGTATAACTGAATATTCAGTTAGGGATTACTTGACCGTAATCACTGTGAAATTGAGTTTGATTTGCTCTGAATAGATATGTTGTTATTTGTTGTGACTCAATTGCTGTTTTGTAATGGTTATGTACTGTGATGTATTAAAAGAAAGTTAATTTTTAATGATGGTGGTTAAATGGTTATTAATGAACATTCAATTATAAAAGTTAATGGTTTTAAATACTGGACTTGATACTGTAACGATTTGTGGTTAACAAGAACATTTAATGAAGTATATTATAGATGATTTTGTATTTGGGTTTACATGTGTTAAGGGTTCTTAGAGTAAGGTTATGTACATATGCTGATAAGATGTCAGCTGATACATGGTGTTATGTGTATATTATATTTTGTGTAATCAATATATAGCTGAAATTGATTTTATGATAGTAATAAGTTTTTTGTTTTTAATAATTGTCAGCATATGATCATGAAGGTGTAATGAAAATTAAATTCATTAAAGAAATAGAGATTTGGGTAGTAAATTTAAAAAGTATTGATTTGAAGGTTATAAAAAATGATAAATAAATTTCATTATGAAAGTAAATAAATGCAAGAAGAAATTAAATGACGTGAAGTTATTTTGAATAATGTAATTAAAGTAAATTACAGAACATTAAGTAAAAAAAAAGAAAAAAATTGTTAATTAAAAGAGATGGTCTAATTAATTTAAAATGTGAATTTTGGTAATGAACTTAAATTTATTTTGATTTGAATTGTAAAATAAATGGTAACTGAGGAGAATGCAATGATTGAAATTTTGAATATAAAGCCAAAGTTAAGGTGATAATGCAAGATAAACAGTTAAAATGTTCAATTCATAGAAATTGAAATAAAAAGTTGTATAATACTAGTGAATTGTAGTTAGATGCAAAGATGATATGTTTTATGTTAACCTAAAGTTGGTAATGTTTATTTTGAGGTTAAGTTTTTGTGAAATAGGAATGTAATGTGTTTATATTAAGAAGGCACATATATATGCAACCAGTACTTTGCTAAAGGCAATCCAGTACGTCTAAGAGGGAAGTAAATCAGTTGAGGATCTGGTTTGGTGTAAGGCCAATTATTGACGTTTTGTTTCATTGTTTCAGAGTTTGGTGATACTATGGTGATGTGTCTGTCTGGCTTTATGGTGTTGGGATCTCGACCAGGGAAGTCCAGTAAGGTCATTCAGGTGCAACCATAGTCACCGGACTAGGGGGGTAAGTTACCCATGATTTGAATAAGGAATTAAGGGTTAATGGCGCCATATTCTAGCTGGTCCTCTTAGGTTCTTAGGGAATGACAGTTTTTCTGTTTCGACAGAAAACCTCTCATTGGGGGGGGGGTATTGTAACGGGACAAACTTGGGGATTTATTTTTAATGCCACAATAATTGTAAAAAGCAGCAGCAACCCATGCTGAACAACGTTTTGATCACAAACGCTTGACATTTTTGAACACACCCGGTAGTCCACCTCGTGCCAAGCCGTACGAGGCACAAAAGCTGTTAGCGTCTCGGAATGTGTATGAGCACGCTTTTTCACAACGTGAAAGTCATGTACAGAAAATTCCATAGCCGAACATGGGACGGAAACAACGAATCACAGAGTACGAATTGACGGCAATGCCTAACGCCTGGCGGGTAGGCAACCACGCGCACGATGTTCACAGTCGTCGCAGAGCAGTTCGTCACATCGAATCACACAGTACAGTCATAATACAACGCAGCCTCGGAATTTCGGTAGACCGAAGTGAACTGAGTAGCTAAGGTCTACCAAAATATGTAATTGTGTCAGAGAACAACAAGCAGAAACAGTGTCTGCGGAATGAATAATAAATGTAAATATGAAGTATAAAACAGTGTTTGTGAGAACGAAATAGAAAGATGGTGGAATAGCACGTGCAGGTACAATATAATCAGTTGCTAAAAAACTAAAACATATATTTATTAATGAGCTCAAATATGAGGAGGTAAAGCAATGTAAAAAGAAAGAGTGAGAGAGTGTATGTACGTAAAAAATAAAAGGGGAAAATAAAACGTAAAAGTACTGGTGTAGAAGTAGGGGCTATTATAATAAAATAGTATGTAATAGATGTAGAGAATATAACTAACTAATATTTGTTTCTGTGAAAGATGATCAAGAACTAAGGAAAAATAATTTTGTAAAGAACAGAAAAAGAAAGAGAAAGAAAGTATGTGGGAGATATTTTTAATAAACAAAGTTGTTTAATTGTAGTAAATGAGAGTTAATATTTATTACGTAACAAACCCAATAACCACTCTTACAGGTCACGAATTCGCATATAAGACCCTGGACCACTTGAAGGTAAGAAATTTTGGAAGTTGACAGTTTTTAAGTATTTTATGTTTCCAAATTTTACTGATTAAAAGTGTACAGTCACAAGAGCAGCAGCCATGACACCACTGATGAGATCTTCAGTGCCTTAGAGGTAAGAGTTTTTAATTTCGGTTAGGGCATTAAATTAGGCTATATTAAATATGGGGTTTTCTCATGGAATTTACCAATATTTTCAGATAGTGTTTGGTTTGTTGAATGATCTGAAGAGTAAAAGCCCTCTGTTATTCTGCTATTGAAGTGATGGCAAAATATTGCTACAAGATTTTTTCAAAAAAAAAAAAAATCATAAAACTAGTGTTAAAAAATGACTTTATGTAAATAGTTTAATTTTTATTAAAATTGTTTGATAATATTGTATATTGCCTTCAGTTATTTTACCTCAAACTTTAAAAAATGACATCTCGATTATTATCCGAAATTTTGGTTATCCAAAACTGCCTCCCCGCCCCTTTGTTTCAGTTAACAGAGGTTCTACTGTATTTATAAAACACTGTTCACACACCTACACTTTTATAAACTAAGCACAAAATAATCTCCAAGCACACTTCAGCACAACGCTCCAAAATATGTATACCAGAGAACACAAATTTGTCACCATAGCTACATATATTACATCATGCTAAGCACGAATGATTGTCTAATGTTTGAAAAACAATCCACTAGAATGCAGAACGATAATATTGTATTTCAGCAATACTGAGGCAGGAAACGTTAAAAAAGTACTTCTACATGATTACTGATCAAAGGGTTAAAGAAACTTTTGAGATGGATAGATTCTGTACCAATTTTTGCATGAACTGATAAAACGTCACTGCCTACTTTTAAAGAAGTGAAAAATACTAATTACTAAGTAGTTCATGTTTAGAAATTAATAAGCTGTAGTTATATCTGTAATACTGTATATCCTTACCTAAAACCAAATCTGAAGTGAGATGTAATGCCCTCACTGGACCAGGGGGTTCTCTAACTTCAGCTTTTAATGCCCCATCTACCACTATGCGAGCCTCCTTCCTGAAATATTGACACAAATTCAGCTTGAATTATTGAAGAACAAGTTATAGGTTAAAAGAATATATATATATTTTTTATTTCAAGAAAGAGTAACTGTCACAATATTAACAGACAATAGATTCAAGAACTGGGTCAATTTGCAAAGTGCAAATCAATTAAAAGAAAATATATATATGAAGGGATGTTAAATGATCACAATTTACATAAAACATGTCATATTATACAACTCTAAAATATTTAAGTATTTAATATTTAAGGTTAAGCAAATTATTTAGTGATCCAAAGTTTTTTTGTGAACTCTTGAACAGTACCTGTTTCGCTCAACAGACACAGAATGCCAGTTGTTATCAGTCAGTCTGTGTGAAGTCTCAACGCTAACTCCAAGAGGCCCACTACCAGCCTGGTAATTGAACTGAAGCGTGTCACCACCTGTTACAACAATAACATGCCAATGTTACTCCATTACAATCTCAACACTCTGTCGCATATGTGATGCAAGTGCTGAAGAATTATTGAAAACAATGGAATTACTGAAAATTCATGATTTTTTTAAGCTACTAGCATAATATTATTACATTAATTTTATGAATTCTAGTAATTACTGTATTGAACATATATAAAAGTGTCAATTAAGAAAATGTTTAGGGCTTCATTGATACTAGAATGAAGCAGTCAACTATTTCAAGCTTTATTTCTGAATGTATGTTAAACGTTTCTTGGAATGTTTTTGAAGTGAAAGTTTCTTCAGCTGTATATTGCTTCCTTCAATAAGAAAACAGGAGGAGGAGGAGTAGGAGGAAACAAAATCAAGGAAGTAGACAAACAGAGTTTACCTATTTATATAAAAATTAAAAGTCTCCCAATCCCAGTGAAAGTATAACCCAAATGAATTCCCAAAGGAGTAGATGAACTTTTCCCAACACACATAAGGATGAACTCTTACAGAGAACTGTAAATAATAATAATTATTTACCCAATCAAAACAAACGTATTTTAGAACAACTGAAGAATACCACTGAAGTATATATTCTCACTGGGAATAATCTTGCATAGTAATGGTGTTCCAGAACAACTTAGTTTTTTAAAATTCATGTTTCTAATATCCAAGCCATTGATTTGATTTAATTAATACATTAGGTTTCTTCAACTCCATCTTGTAACTTTTCTAGTAACCCTGTTACGTGTTTTGGAACGATAATTCTGCCTTCAGATATATATATCACTTATGCAAGGTCGTTAAACATAATTTGTATTAAAGCAGAACACATTTCAATAGTTAAAACTCGTGTACGTACACGTGGGTAACATCAGTAACTGCCAGAAACTCACACGGTGCAACATGTGTTCATCGCATTCTCATGTTCTTTATAATGACCAAATGCTTGAAGCAGTGGTACTGCATCAAGTTCTATCAGAAACTAGTGCATACCCAAGCAGAAACCATCCGAAAGATTCAGCAGGCTTTTGTTGATGAAGCAATGGGGGTTACACAAATTAAACAGTGGTTGCTTGTCCATGGAGAGGAAATTAGCCATTTCAAATACGGTTGCTTGTCCATGGAGAGTGACCAGCATGGAGAGAGACCATTAACAAACCAAAATGCTACCGTTATTGAGAAAGCGAAGACACTGATAATGGAGGACCATCATTTGACAGTCCAGGAAATTGCTGATGAGGATCAGCACTGGTGCCGCAGATAGCAATCTGAATGAGGATTTGGGCATGCGCAGAGTGGCTCAAAAATTTGTGCCCACACTGCTTTCACCGGAACAGAGACAACTCCATGTTGAGGTGTCAGAGGAAATGCTGCAGTGGACCAACACGGACTCACTGGTGATTAAATGTGGGTGCATAGGTACAACCCAGAAACTAAGGTCCAGTTGTCATTTCGGCTACCCAGGCATAGTGCATCATGAATACGCACCAGAAGGCCCGACTATCAATAAAGAGTACTACCGAGAAATCTTCCATGGAGTTCATGGTGCAGTTTAACACGAGAGACCAGAGCTGTGGGCCACATGGACCTGGCAGCTGTAGGGACAACGCTGCAGCCCGTTCAGCACACCTGATCCAGACTTTCCTGACTAAGCATGGCATTATGCAGGTTTGCCAGTGTCACTACTCTCCTGACATGGCTCTTTGTGATTTCTGGCTGTTTCTGAAGATGAAGGATACCCTAAAAGGATCCCGTTTTAAAAGTCGCTAGGATATAATGAGACGGCACAGCTGTACACCATCACAAAAGAAGCCGTTCAGTGTTGCTTCCAGGAATGGAAGGACTGCTACACTAAGTGTGTGGAATCACAAGGCACCTACTTTGAAGGGGGTTAAGGTATAGTAATCAATCAGATGTAGAACCTACTTTTCCCAGGCCAAAGTTGGATACTTGTTGTACAAACTTCGTTTTAATTACACTTAGCTTTGATCATACTGAACGGTGTGGTGGAAACTGTTCTTTACTGTTACATTACTCTTCATTAATATTGTACTTATGCACAAAAAAGGCAACCAGAAATTCTACCCCAGCTTACCAAGTATTGATATCTTAATAAAGTCTGTTGGTCCTTTGCTATGTACTAGAACAGCATTTTCTACTGTTGTCTTGAATTCAAAATAGATGTCACCACTGTGGCCCATATCAAATGTTGGCAGATTTATTGTAGCATCAGCTATACGGAATGTCACAACATTGTTGAACAGATCTGTAACAGACACATGTTCGCTGTTTATTAACAAATAAACATAAATGCAAATATAGTACAATACTCCCCAGCTATAATGGACGTTTAAGGGGACAACTCAATTTCCACATCAAAAATAGGGTGGCTTTGCATATAGCGCTACGTCTAAACCACCATCTCTACTATTAGTACTGTACAAATCAAATTAAGTACCATTTTGCTTATGTAGTAATATGCAGTAAAGTGAATTAATGAAACCAAAACTGCAATGTTAATAATTGTTATAATCTAGACATGTATGCTGAATGCATTTATTTCTGAGCATTCTTATTCTTTTTGGAACTGTCTTATGCTTTACAGTTTTAATAGAAATGACCAGATGTAACAGATTTATTAGAAATAACATTTATTATCTATTAACACTATTACATACCATGTATCTGATTCAACTAAAACAACAGATCGTAACTGACACAAAATACGAAGTCTGTACTTAACCATATTTTTTACATGTAAATTTAATCATAACAACTATTACAACTAAATTTTGTTCAAATTGTCAAGAGACATTTGTTACTAGTATTTTGTTTCTATAAATAAAATCACACACAAAAACACAGTAGATTTACTAAGACTATGAACTGCACAAAATGCATAAAATCGATAACTGGACCATGTTACGAGGGCTATTTTTTTTTCAACCTCCGGTGAGTTGGCAAACCTGTTTCTGTTGTCATAGCAACAATCTGATATTTGATTCATGTTTTTGAGGCTTTGTTCTAACCTGTAACCACTGGTTTTATAGTTATTTTGTCTATAACTGTGGTGACTACAGTTTAATTATGGCAACTACAACTGAAATTCCCTTCAAGTGTGAGATTCGGTCTGTTATTAGATTTCTTCAAGCTGAAGGTCATAGTGCTCCAGAAATTCATCGAAGGTTGTGTAATGTGTATGGAGAAAATGTGATGAATGATGGTTCAGTTCGGGAATGGTGTCGAAAATTTAAAGAAGGGCGAATTGGTGTTCATGATGAAGGAGGGCAAGGATGAAAGTCCGTGGCTACTGTGATTTTGTTGAAAGGGCTAACAGGATGGTTCGAGAGCGCCGTCGTTTCACAATTACTGAACTTTCTAGGTCTGCTCTTTATGATATTCTTACTCAGAAGCTTGGGTATAGGAAACTCTGTCCTCGGTGGGTTCCCAAACAACTCACAGATGTCCACAAGACTCGAAGAATGGCCAGATTAGGCACCCAGCACCAATAGGCACCAACAGCATAGACTTGGCACCAAGTGATTACCATTTGTTCACTGACTTGAAAAAGTGGTTAGGTGGGCAGCGGTTTGACTCCAATGATGAGTTCAGTGTAGCAGATTGGCTGACTACTCAGGAGCGAACATTCTACAACATGGGCGTAGAAAAGTTGGTGCCTCGCTATGATAAGTGCCTCAACAATGGTGGTGACTACGTAGAAAAGTAGTTTACATATATATGAAACTTTTGTATATAATAAAATTATTGATGTCATTCATGTGTCTGTTTATTGGTCAATCGGAGGTTGAAAAACAAATAGCCCTCGTATTAGCTGAAACTGTTCATAGGATGATACGATTCATGTCAAAATACTGATAGCTTGAGAATAAAGAATATTATTACTGTTCTATAAAGGCAACTTCTGGTGTATTTACATATTGTCTAATAATTTAAGACAGTATAGTTTGTTAGAACATTAAAGAATACTGTAATACACAACAAATAAGACTGATATTAGAATTGTAGAATTTTATGGACTTTTGACTACCTAGATATATCCTTACAAAGGATAATCAGAATTCTACTCTACGTTATTATTATTACATTATGAAATCTATTAAAGGCTCCCGAATTTCTTCTACCACTATGTATTTTTATGTTACACGTGAAAATGAGAAAGAATGAATAAATGAATCATGTCCAAATATTATGGCCATGATTTAAATTTAAAATTTAAATGTTCTGTGTCACAAGAAACAAGTTTATTAAATTGACAAGTACATTATTCAGTAGCAACTCACCATCTCCTTCGCACAAGAGAGGTCCCAATGTATAACGGCCTTCTTTTTCATCCAATGGATTCCCTGTATCTCCAAATCTAAGCTGTTTTACTGGCAAATGTTCTTTTTCTGTTATATCACCGCCGTCTTCCAACCAGCCTTCAAATCCTTAAAAAAAAAACATATTTTAGTACTTCTAATTTCTTTTCTTTTTAAGTTTCATTAATAATTTAACAAATTGCAAGTTAATAATTACTTGCAAATAATAATTCAAAAGTAGAAGTAAGTACAAAATAATTTACTTTATAAATAACATGCTGTCATAATTTATAGATGTTGGGTCTAATTACACTCTCAAGAACTATATGAAAGGCCAGTACACTTACCAAACATACTATCAGGATTACTGTTTTCAGAATACATTTGCACAAGCAGAAAACGTGACTAGTTTAAAATGATAATGAGTGACAGTTTGCTTACTCCTCAACTGTGAGGTGCATTCGACCTGTCATCCTTGCGAATATATATATATATAGCAACAGAACACAGGATGATAAGATATGCTGTTTATATCAGAGTACATGAATGACGAGCATATTCTTGTTTAAATTTGTTTTGTGTAATATTTTGTTTTTTAGTCATAAGTTTTGTATTTAAAAATTGATAAGCATATAAGTTACACCAAACTCTTCATAAAAAAATGTACTATATTGTCATATATTTTTTGTATGAATTGGTGCGCATGTGCGGGGGTGAAAATCTGCGATCGCTATAGCGGCAGTGGTAGTTAACCGTTTACATGAAAATTTGACAAGGAATTATTTATGTAAATAGCTTCGATTTGTGTATACTCTGAGGTTTGTAACTATTTTAGAAATATGATTTTTTTAAGTAAAGCAAAACTCAAGTGTAACTCTTATCAATGATAGGGTAATAATAATTGTAGATAATTTCCATGCAGGACTATGCAAAATTATACAAAGTTTTTCATGAAATTTGTGTATCTGGTTGTTCCATCAATCATGTGACTTGGGCTTGGCCTAACAAATTACACCAAATGCAGTGAGATTCATACGTTGCAGAGCTAGGTTGTACACAGTCTGTCTGTCGACGTTGCTAGGGGAAGTTGTGCCCCGGGTAAGAGAGTTATTCTCTTACAAACGTAAAAAGATCTTATATAAAATAAACCATAAACCTTAAAATTCTTAACAAAGTTTTGCGGTAAGAACCAAGAGGATAAATAAGTAAATAAAAATTTAAAATAAAATACAGTGCTGTGTCGTGTAAGTTAAGATATCCGCATAGGGAACTTAAGACACTACAAGATATCGTGGAAGCAGTTAAACATAACTATGAGACTCTGTGAAATATCGCCACTAGAGCCGCTTGCTGTACAAGGACGACGAGACGAAGAGGACACCAGGAAGGAGTGAAGCTGTAGAAGAGGACGACGAGACAGGACCGACGAGACGAGAGGAGGACATTGCAGCAAACAAGTAAAAGCGATTTATATTAATCGAACAATACAAACAATTTAATATACTATCAATACATGACAATTTAAAAAACATTATACATCTTTATAAACAATATTTGTATATAATAAATAATATTTCATCTCCTCCATAATAGACTTGTATCGATTTTTACACACTCACAATATCCTTATTAGAATAATAAAGTTTGATCTGTTGCATAAGGATATTTGGTGCTTGCCAACGTTGGGCTCGATTTTTGAATTAATTTAAAAAAAGAAATATTTATTTGAGTGTGTAGAGACTAAATTCATTGAACTATTTATACGTGCTGTTCTATGTTATCAGGGAGTGTAGATAAAAGTTTGAATACTCTCTCTTATCAGATATTTGAACAACAGAGTTATTATCTGTATGGCGATTGAATTATTATTGTTATCTGTGTTAGATTAAGCTTGTTTTGATTGAGAGACTGGATTATAATAATAAATAACATAAACGGACATTATTAGAAATAATACGTATAAAAAAATATTGCCGTTACTATAAATAAAACTATAATATTTTATTAAATTTATAAGAATAAATAATCAATATGGCCGAATCACCAGAATTACAAAATACATTGGCGGCATTATTGGCAAATATACAAAAGCTGTCAGAAGAAAGTAAATCTAATCTGTAGAAAATGTCGGAAGAAATTAAATCTAGTAAAGACGAAGCAGTAAAACAAAATAGATCACTGCAATCGCTTCACGATGAGAATAAAAAAATTTATACAGCCGTTCATGACCAGACTAAACAAAATAAACAACTTTTAGAGTTAACCGAAAAACGTATAGCTGATAAATTAGAATTAATTTGTAGTAGTAGTGAGACCGCCTTAGAAAGGAATAAATCTCACAGCAGGGAATGTGAAGCCAAAATTAAGTTGAATTATTCTCTTAGGCAGGAAAGTGAATGTGACAATGTGGTTGACCGATGTAGTCTCGTCGACTTACAGAAGCCAGCTGTTAATCGATTAGATAAGATAGCAGCTAAGGGTGGTGCGCCCGGTAAGGAGATAACAGCTGAGCAACGAAAACAATCAAATAATAATTTAAATAAATATGAAAAGATAAATAGGGAAAACCTTATCTCAGTGTTGGTTCACATCTATCCAGATTGGTATTATTAACGGGTAAACGGTGGAATATTTAAAAACAATAAATGTTATTTGCTGTTCCGTGTCTGTAAGATACAGATCCATTCTGGTAATGTTTTATCAGTCAATAATGAAATGTATAAACACTTGAGAAGTCCATACAATTGTAAAAATGAATATTTAAATAAGGTATTTGACGAATACTTGGGTAAACAAAGTAGTTTTGTTCCTGAAGCTGGTGCATTTGAGGAAAAGCACACAGGTAAGGTTAATTCTGACAGAAGATCAAAACTGTCTGAGGTTTTCAGCCACATATGAAACGAAATGCAGGTGTTATGTATACAGTCAGAGATTCACTGTACAGCAATATGTGTTCGTCTTTTATGAATGTGTATGCAGACAAATCCGAGACATTAAAAAATTTTAAAGTGCACTTAGATACTGATCACTGTAAAAACTTGATGAAAATAGTGTTTGAGATGATACCAGACAAATTTCAATCAAAAAATGAGTTCATATTGTACAAAGGAAATTATATTATGTGTAGCCTGGGTAATACAACTGGCATTACATATAAACCTTTAAAAATTAAATCAAAGCAATGTATTGGCAATTACCGAAACAAATACAAGCGAAGAGCAATCAAAAAACGAGAAAGGTTGCGCGGCATGAGTCTGTGCGATAAATTAAAAATTAAATTAAGGATAACTGAATCTAACATGCCAGGATATAGGAGTATGTGTGTTATGCAATTGTATAAAATTATGTGTGAAATAAGAATAATTGTAATCATGTTGAAAAATGTATGGCTGAGCTGTAGATATAGCCGAATGACGTCTGACATTGACATCCTTATCAGTGTTCAGGAATGTTTGGTGATAAGCAGCCATGTGCTTTTGTTTGTTTACAATTAGAGCTGTCAAAGTGACAGTTGGGGAAATGTTGTTTGATAGAAGCTATTCAGTTATTTTGATTTTTGAAGTTATTATTTAGATGATTATGATTATTGGGAAGAAATTATGTCAATTTAGGTTTAAAAAAAAAAAAAAAAATTTGTATTCCATATAAACAAAATTTTTTTTTACACGTGGAAGGGTTAATCCTGCAACAGAACACAGGATGATAAGATATGCTGTTTATATCAGAGTACATGAATGACGAGCATATTCTTGTTCAAATTTGTTTTGTGTAATATTTTGTTTTTTAGTCATAAGTTTTGTATTTAAAAATTGATAAGCATATAGGTTACACCAAACTCTTCATAAACAAATATACTATATTGTCATGTATTTTTTGTATGAATTGATGTGCGTGTGCGGGGGTGATAATCTGCGATCGCTATAGTGGCAGTGGTAGTTAACCGATTTACATGAAAATTTGACAAGGAATTATCTAAGTAAATAGCTTCGATTTGTGTATACTCTGAGGTTTGTAACTATTTTAGAAATATGATTTTTTAAGTAAAGCAAAACTCAAGTGTAACTCTTATCAATGATAGGGTAATAATAATTGTAGATAATTTCCATGCAGGACTATGCAAAATTATACAAAGTTTTTCACGAAATTTGTGTATCTGGTTGTTCCATCAATCATGTGACTTGGGCTTGACCTATCAAATTACACCAAATGCAGTGAGATTCATACGTTGCAGAGCTAGGTTGGACACAGTCTGTCTGTCGACGTTGCTAGGGGAAGTTGTGCCCCGGGTAAGAGAGTTATTCTCTTACAAACGTAAAAAGATCTTATATAAAATAAACCATAAACCTTAAAATTCTTAACGAAGTTTTGCGGTAAGAACCAAGACGGAATAGAGGAATATTTTATATAAAGTAAACTATAAACCTTAAAATTCTTAACGAAGTTTTGCGGTAAGAACCAAGAGGATAAATAAGTAAATAAAAATTTTAAATAAAATACAGTGCTGTGTCGTGTAAGTTAAGATATCCGCATAGGGAACTTAAAGACACTACAAGATATCGTGGAAGCAGTTAAACATAACTACGAGACTCTGTGAAATATCGCCGCTAGAGCCGCTTGCTGTACAAGGACGACGAGACGAATAGGACACCAGGAAGGAGTGAAGCTGTAGAAGAGGACGACGAGACGGGACCGACGAGACGGGACCGACGAGACGAGAGGAGGACGTTGCAGCAAACAAGTAAAAGCGATTTATATTAATCGAACAATACAAACAATTTAATATACTATCAATACATGACAATTTAAAAAACATTATACACCTTTATAAACAATATTTGTATATAATAAATAATATTTCATCTCCTCCATAATAGACTTGTATCGATTTTTACACACTCACAATATCCTTATTAGAATAATAAAGTTTGATCTGTTGCAATATAGGCCTATATATTGTTACAACACAAATAAGCCACCCCAATACCAGGGATAAAAAAGATGATTTTGAATATAAATAATAATTCATATAAAATAAAATGTTTAATATAAAGAAAATAAAAAGACGATGACACGACAAACGACGACATGACCTAACCCAAGTGATTGACCCAACAAGAGAAAACAAAAGAAGAAGGGAACAACAAAAACAAACAAGAATAAAACCAAATGAAGAAGAAAGTGATTAACCAAACCAAATGAAGAAGGGAAAAAACCGAAACCAAGCAAAATGAAACCAATTGAAGGAATTGAATGATTCAATGCCACTTATTAAAATGAACCCAAAGGAGAAGATGGAAAAACAAGATATAAAGGAAGTACACTGAAAATGAAGGAGGAAAATGAAAAAGACACAAACCTAAGATAAAGGGAAATAAATAAAAAGGAAACCCAATGATAAGACACAAACAAGTAATAAAGAAGAAAAGCAGGAGAAATGATACACTCAATGTAAGGTTGAAACAGAAACCAATAAATAACTTAAGTAATAAATAAATATTATTATCAATTAATGGATAATAAAGTAAATGACAATTGAAAGAAACCCAATTAAAGAATGTTAAATATAAAAGGAAACTAACCCACATATTAGAGTTAGAAGTAATGTTAAAATCAATACAGACATAAAATTGTTAATATTGTTAATGATATTTGTAATGAAAGAGATAGTACGGTAGTGAGAAAGTAATAATAGGGATGACCAATTTAGAAACACTTAAAACCAAAAACATTTTAGAAGTGCAAAAGTGGAAGTGTAAAAATCCCAAAATAAAGTGATAAAGAAAAAACACTAAATAAATTATAATAAACAATAAATAATTTAAAAGTGAAGGTGATGATTAAATGAGAATAATGTATAACAAAGAATGTTTGTATAGTGAAAAATAGTGAAGGATAAAAGCATAAACACTTAGTAAATCAATAAGAAACACTAAAAGATTAACAGTGAAAAATATTAGTAATTAAGAAAGTTGTTAAGAATAGTATTAAGTGTAAACAGTTAATTAATGTATTATGAACACTGAAAAGGGGACGAAGACAGTATTTATTAAGAAAGAACATTATTGTTAAGTTTAATTGAATGCAGTTATAATTAAAAGGGAGAATCCCATGAAAGAGAAAACAGATAGTGTTAGCATGGAGTGAAAGTAAAGAGTATTTAAAAAATTAAGAAGTTAAAACAAATCAATAAACACCCCATGTTACAAGGGATCATTATTAAAGTAAGTTCAAAAAATGTGATGTTGTTTATCACCCAAAAAATAATATAAAATGAAAGGAACTGTAAACAAATGTTATCAAATAATTATTAAATAATTGTTTAAGCAAGTTTATGAATAGGAGATGGCTGGAAGAATTATACAGACCATAGACCTAGATGTTGTATTTTATGTGAACAAAAGTAAATAATAGCCACATTGTTTTATTGGCAGATTAAATAAATAAGAAAGTAAAGAAATGTAAACGAGAAAACCAGATAGTAAATGATTAGCAATTCATGATGTATAAAATAATAGTAACATAATAATAACACTACAACAGAGCCAAAACACATCAATAAATAACACAACCAATTATAATAACAAAGCTAAGCTCATTATGCAGAAAAGAGACATATTTTGTACGAAATAAGTAAATACAAATAACAGCTACTTAGGCCTAGGAAAATGCCTAACTGACAAGAACAAACAACTACAAATTGTAATAAGTTAACAAAGAAATTAGCAAATCCGAGATGAATAACTAACCAAGGATAAATTGTAAATCATTTTTAAAACAAAATATTATAATAAGGATTTAAATTAAAAAAGAAATGTAATTAACAAGCATTAAAATAATGGTAAAATCATAAAACCTAAAATAACCCAAACTTGTGGGGTATCAAATTAATCTATGAAAGGAAATACAAATAACAGTGACAATAGTTAATACTTAGGAGGGAAGATAGAGGAATAAAAGCAATCAGAAGATATACAAAGATTTTGAAAAGAATTCAAATTTTGATAACAATGGATTTAAACAATAACGAAAGACAATTCGATTATCAATAATATTTGAGAACTGTCAATAAAGTTAATGATTAATAAATGTGTCATTAGCTAATATTATGTGTAACAATAAGATTTTATGAAGTTAATTTAAATATTTTTAACGATTAACTTAGAAGAATTTTCATTCTAACCTACCTGTTGTTGAAAGGTACACCAGTAATACAGTGCCATGCTTTCAATTCAAGAAAGCCTAACTATTCTTAATTGCACTGAAATTATAAATTAATCACATTTTAATTTTTATAACCATTAACGGAATTTTATTCCGATATACAGAAATAATAATCGTATTGCACATGCTATACCATAACCTGTAAATTTAAATGCAAGCGTGCCTGATAAGATAGTTTACAATATCAAAATTAACTTTTTCTATTTATGTAACCACTTTCCATAATACGTCATCGTATTTAAGCATTTTTTGTAGTAAGTATCTTGTATACTAAAAGAATTCACGATTTTGTTAATTATAAATAAGGAACCTAACCAAATCAGGTTAGAGAAGTATAACATAAAAAACCAGTGTTACCAGCCCTGAGTTATAAGAATCTCTGTAACGAGTTAAACTGTTTTTAATGTTTTATAAAATGTTTTAAAGTGAACTTTAATTGTTGATAATAAATTACCATTTTACATATAATCGAGTCAGTCCGTCATTTCAAGGTAGACTATAATAACTACAACAACAGAGCATTTATTTTACAGATTGGCAATAAGGCAAGTAAGCGGCCAAGATTTTGAATAATTTCAAAACAGTCTCATATGCAGAACGACTCTATTTACATTATATCCACACACAAACTAGTGGTAAATATTGTATGAATTGTGTTGTGTTATTTTCAGTAAATTACAGAAAGAGAGGATCCACGTTAGAAGATTGACATCGGTAAGTAAGTGGTAACTGACAGCTAAACTAACCAGTGCTTCGAAAAGAGAATTTGAACATTTTTCAGATTTTTAAACCTTTTTGAAACAATGGAAATTATAAATAAACCATAAATAATAATAATTCCAAACCTACACAATTGAACAAAGGACATCTATGCTCATCTACTTGTTATATTACAACTTGGCGCTCAATCACGGGGCTTGAAATCAACACACCTCTATTAGGTATACTGTATTATAGAGTGGCGCCTACAACAGTGGGGCGTAATTAAAATAAGACGTAACGACTCTATTAGTTATATTATAGAGTGGCGCCCAACCTTCGAGCATCGAATTAGGTCAACTATACCTAACCAAATAACTAAATAAATAAATATTAAATATTTTAAACTTAATTCGAGCGGTAGTTACAATACTATACTACAAAAATGCCTGAAGTGGAGGCTACAGCAGGTGACACCGTGGAAAACCAACCCGAGAGACAATTAAGCTACGCGGAATGGATAACAGTGTTATTTAAAAAATTCAGCACGGATCTGGAGTATATTAATGAGAATACCACCGATCACGAACGAGCACAGATGACGCGTGCGAATAGAATGGTGTCACCGAACGACAACATGACGTTGAGAGATATTTATGATGAAATGTGGGAGCTAGACGAAAAGGATAATAAAGAAGAGACTATCAGGACAACCCACGAAAATAACGATAAAAAGGTGGAAGGAATGACCGAGGATGATTGGGATAGATGGAATGATAATCTTAAACGAATGAAAAACGAAAGAACGGGAATATACGCACATTTGAAGGAGCAATATACACAGGAGGAATATGAACAAATGAGACAATTGATAAGGCAACCAGAGAAACCGGTACAAACGGAAAATGCAGAGCTAAAGGGACAGATAAGGATTATGTTTGAACAATCCAGAGAATATATTTGTAAATGGAGGAAAGAATTAAATAAGAAGCGTAAAAGGAAAATAAGTAGTAAAAACACAGAAGAAATAATATACGAGAACGACAACAAACCAGAAACCGAAGAGATACCAAGGGATGAAAACACGGAACAGGTGAGTCCGAAAACCGAAGATAATGGAATCAAGAACCAAATAATTAAGAACACGGAAGAAAGAAGAATGATACATCCCAAGAAAGTGAGAATTACACGGGAAATACTAGAGATGACAAGGAGTGGTCTAGTTAACTTAATTAACCACCCAATTATTAATCGAAGAATGATGATCAAGAGTAAGAAGTATAAAAAGAACTTCATGAAGATGTTCGAAATAAATCACCATGCAACAGTGAGGAAAAATTTTACCAAGAAGGTAGTCAGATTAAATACACCAAGAAGAGGGATACCTCTCAACAGATCAATGACATCATCAATAATTGAGATACCAGGAACGAATTTGGGAAGCAAACCAGATGATAGCAATTGATCCAAAAGGTAATACCATTCGAAAGGCTACAAAAAGAAAACGGCAACGCCAATCCACTGGAAAGGAATTAACAGAGACAGAATTAGTTCCGAACACAACTACAGACTTCAAATTAAATGAAACTCTAGTGACCATGAAATGGAAGGAAAAGATGATAGTAAGGTACGCCAAAAGTACTGAGAGCAATCTAAACACCAAGAAGATCCAAACAACAAACGCATCTATGATGATGGACCATGGATAACCAGAACACAAACGCATCGAGAAAAGGGACGGAAATTTTGGAAATGGACCAAAGCAAACCAGAAAATAAAAAAGAATAAAGGGAAATTACAACCAAACTTCACTGAAAAAATATGTTGAAGTTTGACTAACATTAAGAGCCTGACTATTGTTTTAAGAAAAACATAATGATAATATTAACTTTGAAATGATAATTATGATTATGAAAATGAATGTTAACAAACTGCTAATATAATATAGTATAATAATGTACAAATTTAACGTAGATAAGGAAGAATAATCTACGAGAAAGACACCTAACAACTTGGCATAAAAATAAATTCCTAGAGCCAGTCAACATGTAAATACCAGCCTACCCGTACATACAAAAGAAGAATACTATACGAGAAAGACACCTTCCAATTATGGCATAAAATATAAATTCCTACAGCCAGTCAACATGTAAATACCAGCTTCCCCGTACATACAAGAGAAGAATAATATACGAGAAAGACACCTTCCAACCATGGCATAAAAATAAAATTTCTTAGAGCCAGTCAACATGTAAACACCAGCTTACCCGTACATACAAAAGAAGAATAATA
Source organism: Magicicada septendecula (assembly GCA_034769895.1). Classification (NCBI taxonomy): domain Eukaryota; kingdom Metazoa; phylum Arthropoda; class Insecta; order Hemiptera; family Cicadidae; genus Magicicada; species Magicicada septendecula. Next base: position 214,825,722 of record CM068373.1, read on the forward strand.
TACGAGAAAGACACCTACCAACCATGGCATAAAATATAACTTCCTAGAGCCAGTCAACATGTAAATACCAGCTTACCCGTACATACAAGAGAAGAATAATATACGAGAAAGACACCCAAGATCTATGGCATAAAAAATAATTTCGTAGAGCCAGTCAACATGTAAATACCAGCTTACCCATACATACAAGAGAAAGATAATCTACAATGAAATTGCAAAGAAGAGGAGAGAGAAGGAGGAAAATAAAGGTGAATGAATTTCATTATAAAATGGATATACACTACATGAGGCATGAAAACAAAACCAATTGAGAGCCTATTAAATGAAATATTACACAGATATGTAGATAAAGAAGATACAGAAGAATATAGGGTCAACCGGGGCTATTATGATACAAAAAACTAAACTTTTGACTTTAACTCTAAAACTAACCATAATTGAGCCACACAAAAAATACCTAGATATGAAGTTTAAGGTCCCTTATCCATTTATGGATGGAAAATAAGTGTACCGTGCAGTAGAAAATAAGAAAAAAATAAAAACAGTATCACATTAGCCCCGCCCAATGGGGCTATTATGATACGTGCATGGGGCTAAACTGATACACTGTTACATCTCAGTACTATTTACAATGAAAAGTTGAGGGGGCTATTATGATACTCCCTAGGGTCTAGTGTATCACCAGTTTTTTTTTAAATTTTTTCAACTAACCGTTTAGGAGTTATAGGAGTTTGTTTACTGACGCGTACTGGACGCCAACAAATTCACGAAAAATACCAAGGTGTTAAATTAGTTTACAATGCATGAAAAATCTTAAAAATGGATATAAATTTACTTTGTATATATCAGGATGAAAAAAATTGTCCTGCTTGATGATGGCTATTAAACTTTATTTGCAATTAGCTGTTATCTTGAGAACAGGTTTTTATCGACTAATTCCAATACAATAGGTAGCTGTTAATTAAACAAAACTTTTACTCAATATTAACACAATAGTCAATCAAATGATGAAACAATAAAAAACTTGAGTTTTAGGTTAGGCTATGTACACTATTTAGGTACAATCTTCTTTTTCTTCTTATTTCATGTTGAAACGATTGAACGTTAAAGGGAAAATGAGTTCCCCTCTTCGTCCAGGCAGAGGTTCCGGTAACTTTTCTACTATGTCAGTTGCATCTACTACTGAAATGTCCTCTGGGTCTTTCCAATGGAAAGAGGTGTTAGATTTGTTCCTTTCGCCAATTCTTGTGAATTTTACTTGGGGATCACTATCGATAACATCGGTAATTTGTCCCACAAAGTGAATCACTGACTTCTTTAATGAAAACTGGACTATCACCCAATCATTCACTTTAGGCTTGTACAATTCAGGACTGTTTTTTGGGCTGCTGATCAATGCTTCAAATTCAAGATCTTCTTTCTCTTCAAGTTCAGCCTCTCTCCGTAGTTCTTCTTGACCACAGTCACTTTCATCTTGGCAGAGGAGATCATCGTCTACAGGCCTATCTGATTCACTGTCTGACGAAGAATTTTTCTTATTTATGGGTTTCTTTCGCTTAGGCACAGGGCATTTACTTTCTTGTTTTCTTTTATTATTTTCAATCGAGGAATCAAAACTAGTTTTGGTCTTCAACTTAGGCTTATTTGCTTTGTTTTTCAGTTTTTTTCTCGCCTTGGCTTCTTTTTGTTTCTCTTCTTGATCTCGTCTTTGTTTCTCCGCTTCTAACCATTCATCACTAGTAACCACTGCTGCTGTAGTATCTAAACGCTTCCTGACTTGTTTTGGACGTGTTGTTTTGTTTATTCTCTGCAAAAGCAGTGACTCAAAGGATAAAGCAGGGGAAACGCAACAGCAGGGGGCTGCTGAAGTGGAGGGTATGCTTACATTTAAACCCACCTGCAATTGTAAGGATGAGTCAACATTTTCTTGTGTTATTTTTTTTTCACCAGAAGTGCCAGACTTAGAATCATGTAAAGAATCTAATGCTAGTTCTTGAGAACCTGTTGTGAGAAGGGTGTTGTTGAACTCATCTTGTTGCTTTTGTTGTTCAGCTTTGTATCTAGTCAATTTTTCAGGGTCGAAGCGACTTACTGGATACTTATTACGATCATATGGATACAAACCCACAGATTCAAAACCAGCTTTGATGTTTTCAGATGGCATATCTTCATACCATGTAGCGCAAAGCTTATCCACAAACTCATCTTTACCCATCTTTCTTTGATTTTGCCGATACCATTTGAGAATTGACACATCCCAGTTGTACTTTAATGTCTTGAAACAGGATTTGTCAAGAGGTTGCAGGATGTCTGTTGTATGTGCAGGAAGCTTGATAATGTCAACTTGGTTTTGCCTGGCAAAATTTGCTGTTTCAATGTCCAAATGTGTAAGATGACCATCAAAAAGCAAGAGAAGTGGTCGCTCCTTTACTTCTCAGCAGAACTTAATGAAATAGTCATTAAAAACGGATGTCGTCATCCATCCCTTTTCACTGCAGGCGTAAAAAGTGCCCGGTAAATCATGTGTTCCTTTCCAATTAGACCACAAATTACTGCCTTGAAATACTATTAATGGAGGAAGAACTTTTCCTGCTGCATTACAACAACCCAATATGGTTGTATTCTCTCGTCCGCTACCCTCTTGAATTCTGTGGGCTTTTTGCCCAACTCCAGAAACTAACTTTACTCGGGAAGGGTCATAACAAAGAGAAGTTTCATCAAGGTTCCAAATGTGAGTAGGTTTATCTTCAATTTTAAGTTCCTTGATTTTCTTCTCATACAGGTCATAAAACTCATATATAATAAACGGGTCACTGGTGTTTAACTTCCTACATTTTTCTAAAGCCTCCATTTTTTTTAAACAACCTGTGCCTTGTACAGAAACCTTTGTACCAATCATGACCAGGACAGTTATGTTTGAAAGGCACTATTAATGAATTTTGTTCGACATATTCTTTCACAACATCCAGGACTTCTTCTTTGCTTAAAGCAAATCCGTTTTTAGCCATACATCTAAGATGTTCAGCTAATGTAGCCTCTGCTTCCTCAGATAAAGCAGGCTTATGTCCAGCTTTTGGTTTTTTTATAGAAGCATCATCAGGGCTATGTTGTTTGCTCATATAACGAGACAAAAACATTTTCTCTATTTTAAGTTCTATGGCCACTTTACGCAAACTCTTACCTTCAACAATCATTTTCTTAGCTTGATCTAATAATTCTTGAGAGTACTTTTTCCTTGTACCTTTAGTTTTGTAATGTCGCACCATTTTTAAAGTTTTTAGTTTTTTCACAAAGCTAACAATAATTAAAAGTCTTTAACACAACACAACCTTTATAGACACTGACACACACAAGAATTAATTTAAGGTTAGTGCTCATTTCTTTGTTTATCAGATGATAACAAAACCTGCAACAAAACAAAATAAAAACAGTGTTGCCATTTCTTTTTTATCAGATAATCACAAAACCTGCAACAAACAAAAAATAATAATAAAAACAGTGTTGTCATAATACTACAGTGGTATTTAAACTTTCTTTTAGTATTCTGTTTCTATTTTCTTCTGTATCACAATAGCCCCACATGCTGTATCACAATAGCCCCTTCGACTGTATCATAATAGCCCCACCACTTTGAAGGTTAATAACTTCAATTAGAATTGACATATTTTAAGTTTGAAAACAGAAAAATTTACCTTTAATCTTCCTCTTATACAATGCTGTTCTTGGAGCACACTAAAATCAAATCGTTAATGCAAGGCGATAAAAGTTTCAACTTGCCGCAGAAAAGTTTTTGCGCCAAAAAAAAAAGGTAACTTTACATTTGAATTTTTTTTATCAAGTTAATATTTTATTTGAACCTTCTTTGTTTTGTCAATACTAATATATAGTATATGCAAAAAGAAAAAAATTTTTTAAAATTCTATTTACATTAATTTGATTACTTTTTTTACATGTATCAAAATAGCCCCGAGTTTTTGGGTGTATCATAATAGCCCCGGTTGACCCTAATGTGATATAAGGTGGACTACCAAAAGAAAGATTAATTAATACCAAAGAATAATGAACAATACCATACTACGGAAGACGATCAAGAGAAGATACGAACGAAGAACTGTAAACAGAATTATCCTAGAGAAAAATATGAAGAATAAGTTAAGATGAATCAAGAAGAGAAGAATATAATTAAATATAAACTGCAAATGCGTGAAGTAATCCCAAGAATGTTTATTGTTAGTCAGAAAATTGACTACTTTTATTTTATATGATATGAATTGACTGAAGAATTATTCCAGCAATCATTTATATTTTGAACAGAGATGATTTACCTCTGAATTTATGTGATATTAGTATGGCCAGCAGAGAATGTATGCCAAATGAGCCACTCTGAACTGCATCAGCTAAAATGATAGGGAAATAGTTAGGGAATTAAATAATCTAGGGAAGACAAATACAAAGGAAAAATAAAGTATGATTCATAGAAGTAAAATGGAAGGATACAAGAAGAACAGAAGATTCAGTATAAGGAAAAGTACAACAATTGATAAATTCTTCATTAATTTAGTATAGGGATTCAGAATTAATCAATTCTTATAGGAAGGCATATGTGACGGATCAAAAAATACCGTTACATAAATATGTTATTACAAATACCCAAAGGAAGATCTACCATAAACATATCTAAGCTAATATAGCCAAACACACTAACAAGATGAAAGGCAACACTAAAATGTCAAAGTCAAACCCGTATATCCATGGATAAATAATGTTAAAGAAACTGAGCATCCTAGAAGGAAGGAGTTGTAATTAAAAGAATCATCAATGTTATAACAAAGGGAAAAGTGAACCAAGCCACTACGTTAGCAACCAGGACCCAATAGATCCAATAAGTGAGGGAAAATATATAATAATAATGAAAATATATAATAAATAAGATAATATTACCAGTGTGAAGAGTACACAATAAGTGAGAGAAAATATATAATAATGAAGAAAATATCCGACAAGTAAGAAGATAATATTACCAGTATGAAGAGTACCAAATAAGTGAGGAATAATACCACAACAAGGAAGAACCTGAGAGGAAAATCCAAGTGACCACGAACAAACTATTGACAATATAATAATTCAATAAGCAACCACAGACAATAATAGTGTGCTACTTACAGTGAATTAATTAATACTAATATACCACGAGCTGAAATGAACTAACACAAACAACGATAGTGTAGTGTTTACAGAAAGTGAAAATATTAAGTGATAACAATTTTATACAATAATCTCCACACAGAAAATAAGTGTATTATTTATGAAACAAAAGTAGAATATAGTAAAACATAATAAAAGACCACAAGTGAACTAAAATTAAGTGCAGAAATAATTGCTCAAATATGAAAGTAAATGGAACTGATTACCAGTAACTACCATGACTGACTCTAAATATAAAATCTTTGCAAAACATACATTTAGATATCAGGAGAGTGGAAAGTAAAATCAACAGAATGTAACTGTTAGAATATCAGAAATAAGACAACATGTATTAGATTAAAAAACAGTCAACCCAAACCAAATGTATTGGGTATTGACCCAATATGTATGTCAATAACCAATTAGAATTAGATAATACTATGTAAACAAATAGTCAGTAATAGAATTAAAATACAGAAAACCATTGTACTAGATAATAGTAATACCAATCATGGTAAATATATAAGAAAATATACAAGAAACCAAGCTAATTATATATAGGCATTATTGTCACACAGTGATATACATATAACCTCAACTGAGCAGAATTTGCAACAAAGAATCATAATTAACAATTAGAGAAACACTTATAAAAGTATTTACATGATGCAACAACCAAACTAGAATAAATAATGAACAGAATAAACCCAATATGAACTAAGAAACACAAAAATATACTTTAAATTTTATAAACAAATAACAGCCAAAAATACCAAACCACAGAGTGACTGACAGAATTACATAAAAAACTCAATCAAAACTAATCAGAAAGAGGAAAATAGTATAACAGTAGTTTCAAGGATACTGAATACCTCTTTGAGAACACTTAACAAACAGTAAATGCATAAATTTATGTAATAATAATGAAAAACAATAATACATGTCAGATGAAACTAGCTGAAAGTAACAGTCCAACGGAAAATTGTGAGTAATTAGCACAGCAGGGAATACTAAATACCAAAGATAAGATGTAGACAAACACTAAATACCAATTAATGGATGAAAATACATCCCTGATACAAAACTATTTGTAAAATAAGAGTGTCAATATGACAGGGCACCTGACATGGTGTGGTAAAACCATTCATTGTAAATAAACGAAGATATGTTAGTAAATACAAAACTGCACCAAATGTGTAGTATCATTTGAAGTATAAACAAAACTCAATAGAATTGCGTGAGAGTGATATATATATTATAAATAATAAGAAATAATGCATGGACATTTAAGGCCTACTCGCCTGAAAAGTGTATTAGTGAATTTTGTAAATATTTAGCTTTTAAGGAATAATTGATAAGAAAAAATGACTTTAAACATTATCAGTGAGTGATATATGTATCATGTGATACTATAAAAGTGAAAAAACTTATGTTTAAATAAGAAACACTACAAATGCATCAACGACAAGGTAAACAAGTTAATCACGAACGGAAATAGTGCTTGTGTGGACTCAAAATAAAGAGCAAAGCAGCCGAAATAACGCGATACCATTAGTTTTCGAATCGGAAGTGTATT